>CM056049.1:185319029-185864625 GCA_029574335.1 Rana kukunoris
GCCGTCAGAAGCGAGGCGCTGGCGGTGCGTTCCAAGCAGCTCAGACGGCAAACCCGGAAGCGTGTGCGTGCGTGTCTGACGTGCGTCACTACGCTCGACGTATGTTTCGTGATTTGACTTTTTCAAGAGCGGCTGCACGTCTTAGTTACTTGCATCTAAATATAGGTGGGGGGTGTGATCCCTGTCCTACCCTCCTCCACTTTAGCGGCCAATGAAAAAGGCCCGCCATGCATACTAATGCGCCCTATTGAAAAAGATCCTGTGGGCGGTAAGGTGCTCAGTAATGAGCTCATCATGGTTAGGAAGATGCAAGTATCCAATGTACATAAAAAACTAAACAGAAAAAAACTGATGATGTTATAGGAATGGGCCTCATACCAGACCCCCAGGTCGGTGGAGACCACAAATGAATTATGGGATCCCTGGCCGGAGAGAGACGAATGGCAACCGAGGGGCTACCCATGGGGGGCCGCCAAGAAGAGAAGAACCAAGGAACACTATGCAACAAGAACAAGGCATGTATGGAAACCAATTGAACAGGCACAACAATCAGAATATAGAGCCGGACCTCATGTACAGAAATCCAGAAAGAGAAAATGCACCAGAGGGTGCAGGGGAGGGAAGAAACAAAAGACAAAGGCAACATTAGGGAAAGGTATATACAATCTCAGCAGTATCAAATTATCCGAAGATGAAATAAAAATCCTAGACCTAGGCCTCAAATATGCCCCAGAGAAAATGTTGGACGAATTTGAAGTGTACATTGATTTACACAAATTTCTGAGGAAACTTAACCTACAAAAATATTTTATGTTGAACCCCCCAGGAGAACAGGGCGGTACCATCAGAATATACACGCACAAATTTTAAGAACAACTCCACATACAACCCCAATACACCGGGGAATCAATGTCTTGGAGCATTCAAAAAAATGGTGGAAAGTGACCTCAGAAAATTACAGAGAAAACATAAGAATAATAATAAGAACATATGGCATACCATCAAAGAGATTGGCAAGAAACATGATGTGGTCATCAGACCCACTGACAAGGGGGGGGGGGGCCTAGTAATCCTTAATAAAGCTAATTATGAAAAGGAAATGGAGAACCTGTTGGGAGTGGAAAATACCTATAAAAAAACTTAAAGGAAACCCCAAACAAAGATTCAAGAAAAAATTAGACAAATATGTTAAGGTACCAAAATGGGGATTCTAAGTCAAAGTGAAGCTGCCTACCTTATATCGAACTCCACAAGAACACCTGTGATTTATTACACCCCTAAAATACACAAACGATTGGAAAACCCACCAGGAAGACCGATCATCAGTGGGATAAATTCCCTTTTTTCTCGTTTGGGGGGAGTATCTCGTTATCTTTCTCAAGCCGATGGTCAAAGAGGGAAAATCTTATCTTAGGGACAGTTTACAATTAATTAATGAATTACAAAAACTTGATGGAACTGAACATCTCCTACTAATTACAATTGATGTCAACTCATTATACACGAGTATCTCGCAAAAAGACAGAATCGGAGTGGAAAGGGCACTACACCAAAAAACCCAATTGAAACAACAACAGATCAACTTTATTGTGGAAGGATTAACCATGGCCATGGGGTGCAACTATTTCTGGTACAACGGCACTTTCTATGTTCAAACTAAAGGGGTAAGCCGGTAGCCATGGGGGCCAGATATGCCCCCAGTGTTGCCAACCTCCTAATGGACTGCTGGGAAGAAGAACATATTTATAGTCAAAACCTCCCACAAATCAAAATGTATCGGCGATACATTGACGATATATTCATATTGTGGGATGGAACAACAGAAAGCTTTCAAGAATTTCTAGAAGACATGAATGAGAACAACGATGGGTTGACGTTCACAGGAAAATGTGATGACACAAGCGTAGACTACCTAGATTTAGAAATCTTCAAGGAGGGCACCGGCCTACATACTTTAAGGCAACAGACCGGAATGGATACATTCCAAAAACGAGCTGCCATCATCCTAAATGGAAGAATAACATACCGAAAGGACAACTTTTAAGGCTAGGCAGGAATTGTAATTCGATTAAAGATTTAGAAAATCAAGCTGAAGTCATCATCAACAGATTCAGAGAAGAGGGTTACACCATAGAAGCACTGATGAAAACTAAGAATGAAGTCCTCCAAACAGACAGGAATAGTCTTCTAACTCAGAAAAAAACTAAGAACACACTCAAAGGAGTACCCTTAATCACGGGCTACAATTCCCAATATAGAGAATTTGAACGTATTGTGAAAAGGTACTGGCCAATCCTCAAAGAGGACCAAAATCTGAAAACATCATTAATGATAAACCTTCATTTATATATAGACGTGCACCAACCCTACGTCATCATCTAGTACATAACGTAAAAAAAAAAAAACACTGAAAGTCGTCAACATCTGTCCAGATCTGAAAGGCTTCTACAAATGTCAGAGATGCCTCCCATGTAGAGTCAGCAAAAAACAACCACGGAGGAAAACCATGTTTAAATCAAAAACTGACCATAGAGAATATCCTATCAAAAAGAGTTGATCAGCTGCCAGACCACCCACGTCACTTATGTGATAGAATGCCCATGCCATCTGCCATACGTGGGAAGGACCACCCGACCCTTGCATGTACGTATCAGAGAACACATCAAGAATATGAGGAAGGCCCATCCTAAACATAAGCTGTCCCGGCACTTTGCCGAATTTCATAATAAAGATCCGACAGGGATGATATTTTATGGAATAGATACAGTAAAACCAGTTGGAGGGGAGGGAGGTAACAAAACGATCGCTATCTCACAGAACGAAACGAGCTGGATTTACAAACTTAGAACTCTAGTACCTTATGGGCTCAATGTTGACATTGACCTCAACTGCTTTTTGTCCAACCCCTGAATCTATTTACAACATCAGGGGTATATAGTTACAACTTTCTCCTATTTAGTTGCACTTTTTAATAAATTTCTTCATGAGAGTACACCACGATATACACATACATACCTGCCTTTGCTGAAATCTTTGAGACATAAGATCTGGAACATGGATGGTCACACAGACAGTAATGACCACACATGCATATGAACACTGGAATTTGCATAGCTCACTGTAATTCTTTGGGGACACATCAATTTGTACATCAACTATATTTTCATTGGTCTCTACAGCTTATTACATATTAGTCATATATATGCAGAGTTCTACAAATACATATATATTGTGTTATATTTTATATTGGCACACATAGATGCATAACATACTCTGGAATTTCAGTTTAATTTATTAGTATTTACATTTCTATTTCTATTGCCAGCATTTGTATGAATTTGTTGTATAAAATCAGGTATTTATTGGGCATACAGGGTTTGAGGTAGCCACCTCATCATAAAGCCCCTGAATCGCGAATTCTGGAGTACAACCATTGGCTCTTTAAGGGCGCCTATGTTGACACAATACATGGTGCGTGGTTGCTCCATTTCTTATATGGTATGTGATGGAGCCCGCCATACCTGTTAATTTCATTTTTATTTCTATGTTTATGTCATTTTATGGTATCGTTATCCTATAACATCATCAGTTTTTTCTGTTTAGTTTTTTATGTACATTGGATACTTGCATCTTCCTAACCATGATGAGCTCATTACTGAGCACCTTATCGCCCACAGGATCTTTTTCAATAGGGCGCATTAGTATGCATGGCGGGCCTTTTTCATTGGCCGCTACAGCGGAGGAGGGTAGGACAGGGATCACACCCCCCACCTATATTTAGATGCAAGTAACTAAGACGTGCAGCCGCTCTTGAAAAAGTCTAATCACGGAACGTACGTCGAGCGTAGTGACGCACGTCAGCACGTCAGACACGCACGCACACGCTTCCGATTTGCCGTCTAAGCTGCTTGGAACGCACGCCAGCGCCTCGCTTCTGATGGCGGAGACTGATGCAGCGTGGAAGGTGCTGCTGACTAAACACCATTTTTTGGTTTTTAACTTTATTATTTTTATTTGTTTCTTGTGGTGCATGTCTTTTCATACCACATTGCTGACTTTAACTATTGGACATTTATTCTGTACCTATTTTTATTCATGTAATGCACCTGGATTGTGCATATATAAAACCCCCCCTTTTTTTTACCACACTATGGGAGCCTGTTTTTTCCTTTTTTCCGGTGGAGTGAGGATCTGACAATACTATCTAAAGGATACATCTTCCCTGGGCCGATAGTACTACTGGAGGATACCTGGATCCCTCTGTGACTACACGTCTAATACCCCTGCAGGGGTCATTGGCTCTGGTGAGTGGGGAACCTGGTGGGGGAGCACCGGACCACAGCGTTACCACCTACTTGCACATTTGATGGAAACCTGCATCTAGGATTACTGCACATCTATCATCGTTATATATGTTTGAACTTTCGTATTTCTATGGACTTTTATTATAATCATATGTTTATGCACTTTTGCTCTTTATCACTACATGTTTATTATTTGATATATATGGTGTCACCGTATTTGTAATACACTTGTACGTAGGGAATTCCCAGTACCAATTTCACAAGTCAAAACACTGACACAGACACCTCTGATAATCAGGGTTTGGGACAGCGCCACCACCCCTTTCACACATACCACTTCATTAGATACCTCACCAGTGGGGTATCCTTTTTTCTGGGGGGCTGCAGTCCTAATAAATCTTTTCCTAAGCGCACTTTCCTATCTATTGTCATTTTACTATGACTCGGTAGGGAACGGGTTTAAACAAACAATGCTCATTTGGTACTAAGGGACCCAAAGCATGCCAGGAAAATCAAACAATTACCAACCAGGTACGTGACAATTCCTGTCACGTACCTGGTTGGAGGCCGAAATGCCGAGAGGGTTCCCCTTGCAGGTGAGTGCAGTACACCTCTGAGGTTGGGTACAGAGGGTGTAGTGCCCAGAGAAGCACAGGTTGCCAGATGGATCCAGGAGAGAAGAGCTGGTGAGTGCCTGAAGAATACAGGAAACACCGCTGGGCTGCAGTCTCTAGGAGTCCTCGGTAACACTTGGCAAGGTGTGCACAAGGAGCAACAGTGGAAGCCAACTGGGGATCAAACACTACGGATCCAGGCAGGAGATGCAGGTTGCAGGAACGGAGACAAGCCAAAAGGTCTGGTGCTGGAAAACAGGCAGGAACAGATAACTGAAGCAAAGTCTGTGAAACAAGCCGGGATCAGGTGCTGGAGAAGGTAACAAGTCAGAAAAGCAGGCCAGGGGGTCAAACCAGGAGAGTGGATCAGACAGGTCAGGAACAAGCCGGCTCACAACAGGGAATCCAAACAGCAGTAGTAGAGAGTCTCAGGAAGGCCGACGACAATCCAGCAATGTGGATCAGACAGTGGCCACCTTTTATAGGCCAGCAGGAGGATCTACCTGTCACATGATGTGCCTATGGCTCCCATTTCTTCTACTGGTAAGATTGCCAGTACTTCTTCTATGGCCATTTCCCTGACAATAGGCCAGCAGGAGGATCTACCCGTCACATGATGTGCCTATGGCGCCCATTTCTTCTACTGGCAAGATTGCCAGTACTTCTATCGCCATTTCCCTGACCAGGCCATTTTTTGGCGATATGACACTGTGCTGCTTTAAATGACAATTGAGTAGTCATGCGACACTGTACCCATATAAAATGTCCTTCCCCTTTACAAATAGAGCTTACGTTTGGTGGTATTTAATCAAATTCCGATAAACGATTTTGGTAAAAAAAAAAAAAGAAAAAATGCGATCAGCGACTTCTAGCAGGACTGCAATATTGAGTGAGTGAGGGAGCGAGTAACTTGTATAGTGCTGACAAATGCAAACCGAATCGCCTCAAGGCGATTACATCGGAGCCCTGACACTTTTTTGGGGGACCAGGGACACTAATACAGTGTAAAAAATGTGCACTGTCCCTGTACCAATGACACTGGTACACGCTTGTGGCAAAAACCTGGAAGTGTGTGTATAATATTTTTATTATTATACACTAGGGATGAGCCAAACACCTCCCAGCTCGGTTCGCACCAGAACATGATGCACAAATGTGTTCAAGGAAGTGCACCCCAATATCTATGTGAAAAATTAAAATGTCACAACCCCAATCGCATTTTCCGTTCTACCAACCAAAATCTACTCCAGATACCCAAGGCCAGATACAAGTGAATCACCAGGCCTTAAGAAAAAAAAACTCAAAACCCATCTATTCTGAAACCAAAGTATAGTAGGGAATGGATACAAAGCGCCCTGAGGCGATTCAGTTCGCATGTGTTGCACTATACAAGTTTCTCACTCACTGGCAAAAAATTAGTTTGAACACGCAAACACCGTTAAAGTCTATGGGACACGAACAATAAAATTAAAAATGCCAATTTTAAAGGTTAATATGCAAGTTCTTGCTAAAAAAGTGTTTGGGACCCAGGTTCTGCCCCAGGGGACATGCATCAATGCAAAAAAATGTTTTAAAAAACAGCCGTGATTTTGGGAACGCCCTCCGCTACATAAGAGCTGTCAGACTGGCACCGTGGTCATTCCCGGGGTGTCTCCAGTGGAGTGAGGATTCCCCCTCTGACGCAAGGGGAAATGCCAGGCTTTCCCATCGACATGGATGAGTGGTTTCTGTTGCACCCGAGGGGGGCGGGGTCATCCCTGGGAAAGCCACTTTGCTCGTGTGGCGCTTCATTAAACTCATAAAGATGTATCGGTAAAGTGCAGCGCTTATAGATTACAATGTGAATTAAATAACAAAGTAAATACTGTCATAAAAGAGTGATGAAAATACACTGTAAATGTGAAAACATAAAAGGATATAACAAAGAAAAACTGGTGAAACTAGAACAAAATAACTAATGTCCAAAAAAAACACCTAGTGGTAAAGTCCATATAAGGCTGGAGGGAACGGTTTCAATCGTGACCAAAAGTGTATAATTTGCCAAGGAACAATATTGTGAAAATATCAATGTCCAGGAATGTGACTTTCTTAACCACTTAAGCCCCGCACCAATATGCTGCTAAATGCCCAGAGGCGTTTTTACAATTCGGCACTGCGTCGCTTTGACAGAATTCCGCGGTCGTGCGACGTGGCTCCCAAACAAAATTTGCGTCCTTTTCTTCCCACAAATAGAGCTTTCTTTTGATGGTATTTGATTGCCTCTGCGATTTTTATTTTTGCACTATAAACAAAAATAGAGCGACATTTTTGAAAAAAAACAATATTTTTTTTACTTTTTGTTATAAGAAAAATTGAATAAACTAAATTTTAAACATCTAGGCCAAAATGTATTCAGCCACATGTCCAGTAAAAAAAAAAAAATCGCACAAAAAAAAAAATGAGCTACCTAGCAGCAACAGCGACGCTAATACAGCGATCAGAAAAATGATAGCTTAGTGACGCTGGCAATAGGGGGTGAAAGGGTTAACTAGGGCGGTGATCAAGGGGTTACAACTTTATTGGGGGGGTAAGGGGCTACCCTGAACCTAACACTAACTGCCTGTCACACTGACACTAAATGCAGTGATCAGTACATATATGATCACTGCATTCAGTGACACTGTGACGGGGGGGTGATCGCAAGGGGTTAATGTGCCTATGTGTACTGGTGTCAGTGTAGTGTTGGTGCAGACTTACTGTGACTCTTCTCATCTCGGCGGTTTGAAAATACCGCCGAGATGAGCTGCATCACTTCCTCTGCCTATGTTTACATTTTACAGGCAGAGGAAGTGACACGGCGGCGGCGCACGGGATTGGCTGGGAGCGATCACGAGGGGGCGAACAGAAACGAACCGCCGCCCCCTCAAATCGGATCGCTCCCAGAGGTAAGCCGACCGACGCACGCAGCGGAGGGACTCCCGATCGGACCCCCAACCCGCTAGAAGGCAGGGACGTATATATATATATATACGCCCATCTGCCTTTCTGTGGACGTAAATAGGCATGCGGTGGTCGTTAAGTGGTTCATCGAAGTGAAGAAATCCCACCACCAGTAAAAGTGCAGGCTTACCGGAAACGGTAGACTCAATATATTTCTAGAGTCAAAAGACCTTAGCGTTCAATCTGAACTCAATCAGGTTCTCATCAAGGGCAGGATATCCACCGGTGGCTCTGATGCAAACAACTTGATCACCCATATATTGGATAGACACTGACTCATGTAGCTTGTACTTAAAGGGTCACTAAAGGAAAAAAAAATGTTTTGCTGAAATTACTGTTTAAAAATGATTAAAAATAGATAAAAATCAATCATATAATGTGCCTCTAGTTTTACTTTTGTTTTTAAACTGGTTTCATGTTTCTGTGAGGTACAGAAGACACAGAACAAAAACGAACAAATACAGGGCAGTGTTTTGTTTTTAAAATGAATCTGATTGGTTCTAAGGAGTTTTAAGACACACAGCTTAGACCACAGTGAAAAACTGCCACAAGATTTTTCATAAGGAGCCAGACAAACAGGAAGTGTGGAGATGAGAGCAGAATTACTGCAACTTCAAAGCAAAAACGAACAATGAGAACATGAAAACAGCACTGCTTAATAATGATGCCAGTAAATACATGGCCTTCACTTATGTGTCTATGGATAAAATTAAATTGTGGGTTCAAGCCAACATTAACCTGTACCTACATTAATATAGAACTGAAGAATTAAAAAATTAAAAGAAGTGAACCTTCCTCCCATCGGGACAGGGGTATGTAACTGTTCTGAGAGAGATGCGACAGTGGAAAGAGGAATTGGGTTGGAGGTGGTGGTTCTCGTGGTTTGCCATAATGAGACGACTATCAATAGTGTTAGTCTGGACCCACTTGATCCTTCTTGGTGGGTGGGCTACCTAATTTCCTTTCTACATAGATTGCTGGTGTGCACCCTGCCTACTGCAAATCCTGCTTGGACCTCTCTAGGAGTGCGTTATATGTAACTGTGTCCTACATGGAAATGGAGCTCCTGGGTCTGTAAATCCTGTCTTGCTTCTGTTGATGCTGTTGAAAATGCTTGTCAAATATTTTGTTTTTCAATAAAATCTTTATGGTTAAAAAAAAAAAAAAAAAGAAAAGAAAAATTGATTGGCCAAAGAGCAATCAAAAGTAAAAGATTCACAGAGTGGGAATGAACAACATTGTGAATAGTAAAATGGTGTGTAATGTGAATTACTAAATCATACATTATGTAATCCAAATGACTGAAGAGTAAATCGCTCCACAGATATTATGGGATATGGGTCACTCTAAACACAAGCCAAAAAGTGAGTTGGACTCTCAATTGGGAAGGTAAGACACATCCAAAAGTTGGTAATGTAATATAAAAACCACATAGACAATGATTAAAATGGACATAAAAATGACAAACAAATTAGTAGAAAATTTACCTAATGAGCATATTTTAGAAAAAGGTATAAGGGAATGGTGTTAGTGGAGACTTCACCATGGTTAGAAAACAAATTAAAATAAAGCACAAAAACAGAGTCTCAGGCCTTATCTGAATTGATGTCCCATTCGACATTCAGGCCCAAAGGGCAATGGGACTGGAGTTCAAAAATCCAAAAAGCTTCTAGACGTGAAACGCCTCTAGTCCTGGCGCCACCTCTCCACGGAGCTATGTATCTATCAATGATTACAAATTGAGTACCAGTGGGATCTCTGTTGTGATGCTGTCTGATGTGATTAGTGTCACCACTCTTGATGAGAGCAATATGTTCGCCAACCCGAATTGAAAAGGCCTGAATCGTGCGGCCGACATATTGCTTCCCACAGGGACATTAATGAGATATACAATGTAGTTTGTTTCGCACGTACAAAATTGCTTTATCTCATACTGTTTGTGGGTCACAGTGGATACAAAGTGCGTTGTTTTACGTCTCCCTAATGCTTTGTGTTGACACACCTTGCATTTTTTGCATGGAAAGAAGCCCACTAAATCATGGAAAAAAGAGCTTCTAACTGGAGGGTTAATGATGTTTGGGGCGATTTGATTTTGTAGTGAGGGTGCTCCTCTGAAAACTTTGGCCCATTCGGGAAGTAAAGAGTTAAGTACATTGTCATTCCTGAGAATGTCCCAATGCCTATTGATAATATTCTTTACTTGTTTGTGTTGAATAGAGTACGATATCATTGCAAATTTAAAACTTAACCGCAGGGCGCGTAGGTTTGACTGAAATT
Organism: Rana kukunoris; assembly: GCA_029574335.1. Taxonomy (NCBI): domain Eukaryota; kingdom Metazoa; phylum Chordata; class Amphibia; order Anura; family Ranidae; genus Rana; species Rana kukunoris. The sequence continues at coordinate 185,329,204 of CM056049.1, forward strand.
AACAATGATCTATCCAATGACAATGCTCTCTGGATTTCAGAGTCAACATCACCGGCTAAATAGCCTTTATCCATAAACCTCTGTTTGAGCATATCTGCCTGCAGCAAAAAATATTTTTTATCCGTACAGTTTCTACGTAGTCTAAGAAACTGACTACGAGGAACAGAACGGAGCCAAGAGCCATGATGACAACTGTCTGTAGGGATGAATCAGTTGCGGTCAGTAGGTTTAAAATAAGTCTAAAAAATAAATTTCCGATTAACCGGCTCTATTTCTAAGTCCAGAAAATGTATCTTACTGGAGCTGAACTCAAAAGACAATGTGATACCCCATCATTCGAGTTAAGACCTTTAAAGTATAACTTCAATGAATCCAAACTGCCATTCCATAGGAGGAGGAGGTTGTCGATGTATCTAGCCCACAGGACCAATGATGGAGTGTCCTGTGCATAGACGACATCCTCCTCCCACTTGGCCATAAACAAGTTCGCAAGACTAGGTGCGAACTTAGCCCCCATTGCTACACCGCGTTGTTGAAGGTAATAGCGCTAATTAAACCAAAAATAATTATGTTTGGTTGCAAACTCCAGGAGTTCTATAAGATACTCGCATTGGAAAGGGGCAAGAGTTTGTTCATGGCTCAAAAAATGTTGTACAGCGGCAATCCCCAATTGATGGGGTATGCATGTGTAAAGGGAGGCTACATCTGCCGTTGCCAGTATATAGCCCCCCTGCACATCTATGCTCTCTAGTAAGCGTATGGTGTCCCCTGTATCCTTAAGATACGACTGGGGTTTTCTAGGCAAAGAAGGTAGATGAGGTGACTTCACAGACAATTTAGAAAGATCCCTCAAAACACAATCCTTAAAGATCTTAACAGCTGGTGCTACCGCTATGGAAGGATTACAAAGCGATGGGTTAGATAGCCCAGAATGCACCGTGCCAGACATTGCCGTGTGAAACGAACTACATTGTATATCTCATTACATGTCCCTGTGGGAAGCAGTATGTCGGCCGCACGATTCGGACCTTTTCGATTCGGGTTGGCAAACATATTTCTCTCATCAAGAGTGGTGACACTATTCACACAGTTCCTAGGCACTTAAGACAGCATCACAACAGAGATCCTACTGGTACTCAATTTGTAATAATTGATAGATACATAGCTCTGTGGAGAGGTGGCGCCAGGACCAGAGGCGTTTCACGGCTAGAAACTTTTTGGATTTTTGAACTCCAGTCCCATTGCCCTTTGGGCCTGAATGTCGATTGGGACATCAATTCATTCATAGATAAGGCCTTTTACTTTTGACTGCTCTTTGGCCAATCAATTTTTCTTTTAATTTTTCAATTCCTCAGTTCTATCTTAATGTAGGTACAGGTTATTATTGGCTTGAACCCACGATTTAATTTTATGCATAGACACATAAGAGAAGGCCATGTATTTACTGGCATCATTATTGTTAACTATTCCCCAATTTTTTTGGTGATATATGCCATTAATCTCCATACATCAACGTAGGTCTCTGTGGAACGCAAACATCTGCCTAGCATTGAGGGCTGGAACGCATAATTTATGCTCCATCCGTCCGGGCGCCGTCGCATCACGTTGATTGTAGGCGGAGTTCCGCATGTGCCGTGGAACGCACATTGGTGTCCTATTAGATGCTTTCCGGAAGTCTTTCCTATTGGCGCCGTAAGCAACACATGTTGTCGCCACATTGAGGCTTGGAGCACACGTAGCTGCGCCATCTTGCCCCAACCCGGAAGTAGCATTCCACGGCGCTCATCACAGTAGGTGAGTTTGGCTCTCACTATTATTTCTTCTATAAATTTGGAGTGGATACTGTCGAGTGATACCCTTTGATAACGCGTGTTTACACAAAACGCGTCAGGGACGACTGTGCCACTATTCCTTTATATGCGCTGTATCTTCACGAATATGTAAGTGCAATATCTATTAAAACTTTTATTATCCCTACGATATCACACTATGGGGTCAATTCACAAAGAGAAACGTTATTGGTTTTCTTCAGGTGTTAAATTAGCACTCCTTATTTAACGCTAGCAAACATGGTATTCACGAAAGCTATAATCGTTATTTAACATAGTCGTTATGGTTTTCAACTGACTCTTTATCCAAACGTTATGCTAACTACTCAGACGTTATTATTAACATTTGGGACGTTAAAATAACTCTTAAGATCGTTAAATAATGCTGGAGAGATGCATTCTGGGAGCAGAAGGGGAGGAGAACAGCTGCATGATAAAAAGAGCAGCTACAGAGAGAGAGGGAGACACAAGCAATACACAAGGAGATTGAGCATGTGATGTGCAAAACTTCTTGTGTGTGCTTTTCTAAAGCCATGTGTATTTCCTCATACAGAGAATAAATCATGGGAGATGATAATCGGAATTTAGCTATCACCTGGGTTTCAGAAAAGTCATCCAAAATAGTATGTGAACGGAATACACGTTTATAAATCTGAACAACATTCTAACGTGTTCTTCGCCTCTGGATAATTTTAAGTTCAAATAGAGCACGGTTCTAGCTTGCCCAACACTACACTAAACTACAAAAATCGCCAAAAGCTTCCTCTAACAACAAAAAATCGCCTGGGAAATGTCATAACGCCACCCTGAGGGAGGTGTTAATTTAACGATTGCTAACCGTCAAAAAAATGTTTGTGAATTGCACTTCTGTACATATTTAACGATTTGACTCTTTAAACTTGCCCACCGGGTTTGTTTTTCAACGGTGTTTACGATTTTTTTTTGAGAAAATTACTCCCCCCAAACATATAATTTTTTTTTTCTAACACCTAGGATAAAATGGCAGTCATTGCAATACTTTTTGTCACACCGTTTTGCGCAGCGGTCTTAAAGCGCATTTTTTTGAAAAAAAAAACACTTTTTTGAATAAAAAAATAAGACAACAATAAATTTGGCCCAATTTTTTTATATATTGTGATAGATAATGTTACGCCGAGTAAAATGTACCCAACATGTACACTTAAAAATTGGCCCGCTCGTGGCATGGCGTCAACTTTTACCCTTAAAAATCTCGTAGGCACGTAAAAATTTACAGGTTGCATTTTTTGATACAGAGGAGGTTAGGGCTAGAATTATTGCTCTCGCTCTAAAGCGGCGATTCTCACTTGTGTGGTTTGAACACCGTCATATGCGGGCGCTTCGCGTAGTGCTTCTGCGCGCGAGCTCGTCGGGACGGGGCGTTTTACATTTTTTTTTTTTGTTTTCTTATTTATTTTTAATTAGTTTATAATTTTTATACTAAATAAATTAAAAAAAAAAAATTATCACTTTTATTCCTATTACAAGGAATGTAAACTCCCTTGTAATAGAAAAAAGCAACAGGTCCTCTTAAATATGAGATCGGGGTCAAAAAGCCTCAATCTCAATTTAGGCTTAAATAAAAAAAGAAAAAAAAAAAAAAAAAATGTCATTTTCAAATTTCAGAAAAAAAAAATGTTTCTTTAAGACGCTGGGCGGAATCTTTTGACGTCACTTCCGCCCAAGAGCTGTGGGGGACGGGTGGGGGCGATTTTTCCCTCACTCGTATCCCAACACAGCCAGCAAGAGGACCCGATCGCCTCCGCCGTTACCGACGGCTGAAGCGGCGGAGAGCGCGGGAGAGCGGCGGGAGGGGGGGGGGGCCCTTCCCGACCGATAACCTCTTGCGGCGATCCGCCGCTGGGACCGCCATTATCTTCCTCCCATGGAAAGATATATCCGGTTGTGGCAGCAGCTTGCCGTTACCGAAATCCCTTTAAAGTCGGATTTTGTGACACCATGGGCAAGTGGTTAAAATAACATTTGTATAATAAGGATCAACCTTAAAATATCGGTTCTGTGTAGGGAAACGTTATGAGTTTTTCAGTTAAATCGTTTAGTGAATTGAACTATCAATAACGTGCAATCTTTAAAATAACACTGCAATCTGAAAATAAAGTGATTGACCCCTATGTCTCTTCCTCTTATATCCCTTTGAAATCCCACGGAGTGTTCAGTACAAGCATGAGTAGTGTCTATCCAATATATGGGTGATCAAGTTGTTTGCATTAGAGCCACCGGTGGATATCCTGCCCTTGATAAGAACCTGATTGAGTTCAGATTGAACGCTAGAAATATATATATATTTCTTTGAGTCTACCGTTTCCGGTAAGCCTGCACTTTTACTGGTGGTGGGATTTCTTCACTTCGATTAAGAAAGTCACATTCCTGGACATTGATATTTTCACAATATTGTTCCTTGGCAAATTATCCATTTTTGGTCACGATTGAAACCGTTACCTCCAGCCTTATATGGACTTTACCACTTGGTGTTTTATTTGGACATTAGTTATTTTGTTCTAGTTTCACCAGTTTTTCTTAGTTATATCCTTTTATGTTTTCACTTTTGTATTTTCATCACTCTTTTATGACACTATTTACTTTATTTAATTTACATTGTAATCTATAAGCGCTGCACTTTACCTATACATCCTTGTTATTTGCTTTTTATTTCAATTAGCTGTGTTTAGCAGCTTACTACATTTATTAGCAGCGCAGTATTATCCACTACACCAATTAAACTCAAAGGACCTTTTCTGCCAGCAGTGACAGACCACAGTAACCAGAAAATACCCCAAAAGAATCCACGCTCATGGGTATCCAAGAATTATAAAAAAAACAATATTGATTGGGAATAAGAGAAAAATATATGATAAAATAACAACTCCATTTATTCAAGATCAACAAAAAATATATGAAGGAAGTCCTTTAAGAGTCTCCCGTGCAAAGTTATATGCAAAAGTATAGCTGATAAGCTGAGATTATCCACTGGCAGTCATTAGCAGTACATAGGGTTAAAACTCACAGGTTCAGAACATATGCCTTCAAGCAGAGGGAATGCCGACAATACCTTAGGGGCAGATGGTAGAATGGCGATGGTAGGGGAGATGACCGTCCGACCTTCACTGCTAATGACTGCCAGTGGATAATCTCAGCTTATCAGCTATACTTTTGCATATAACTTTGCACGGGAGACTCTGTAAAGGACTTCCTTACATATATTTTTTGTTGATCTTGAATAAATGGAGTAGTTATTTTATTATATCTTTCTGACATTTTTCTCTTATCCCAATCAATATTGGTTTTTCATAACTCTTGGATACCCATGAGCGCGGATTCTTTTGGGGTATTTTCTGTTTGTTGGGTACTTCCACTGGACTTCCGCAGCGTGGACTATCCACTTTATACCTTGCATATGAGTTACATCAGGACTATTCTTATCCACATTGAGTGCCAGTATTTTTTTGTGTTTTAGACCACAGTAACCCATTATCACCACAAGCATTTCAAACATTTAAGTTTTACCATTTTTCTCATCACAAAGATCAAGTACCCTTTTATCCGCAGAGTGGCACCAGTTGTCTCAGGCAACCTCTAGCGCCACATGGAGAGCTCCTTGGAGGTTTCCAGCACCTCTCGCCTTATATACAGTTGCTAAGGGAAATCCTATCCTGCACGATCACCCCTACCTCATTAAGCATCACACAGCATTAGAAAAATTCACTCAGCTGTGCACCTCCAGCTTTGGCCACTGACTTAACCTCTTTTCAACTGAATTACACATAGGGTAAATGGAACACTCACACAAACTCTCATTGCATGGTGTAGACCAAGTCTGTTCAACCAGAGCAATATCGGGCTGTCCTGGACAATCTCTGGCTCCAACATCTGGAGACCCCCAGAGATTTCCATGGGCAACACTGTGGTTCTGCTTCTGGTTGCCAAGGGAGACATCCCCCTTTCCTCATTACTAATGAACACATCACCATAAGTACATGTATCATCAGCAATATCTTCATCATCAGCATTCATAAACATAGCAGTTTTATAAACTCTATCAGGTTGTCTTTTGTCATAACGGATGGCAGCCTGCGTGCCACTCAGCACACCACCTGATTTTGTCACCCCTAGCACATCTCTCCCAGCACTCTGCTGGATTACCCTAGGTGTACACAGAGTCCATATGTCCTTTTCAGTCCTTGACCTTACTGCAATCAGGGTTTTACCTGTGTCTCCCCATTGCTCTGGGTAGCACACTGCAGCAAGTCCATTTTTACACCTTCTGCAGATCTCCCCACCGGACACACTGCCACTTCACTGGGATCAGTCCCACAAACTGCAACAGTCTTACCATATCCTGTAGCAGGTAACTCCGGCTTCATTTGAGTGCACAGTCTCTCAGCTGCATATTTACTGGCCAACTCCCCTGGTGGACACAGAATAAAATTTTAGCAGGCATCTCCCACTGTTTAGCACCCCCTCCAGCCGAGCTGCACCCCAGAATCTAGGCCAAGAAAATATGCCGTGCCCCAGCTGACCACATTCCAGGCATAGTACTTGGTGACTTTCTCCTGTTGCTAAGGAAGAGGACACTCTCCCAACAGGCAGAATATCTCTGGTGTCTCTATGGGGATTGTGGTATACCTCTTTCCTGTAGCCCCTCCTTCCCATTGGCACATTTTCTCCTGTCACTAATGGAAACGGTGCTCTCCCAGCTGCACTTTGCTGGCTCTCCCAACACAGACTCCTCTCTCTATGAAACATTGTTGCTTTAAACTTGCTACCCTCTGTAGGTAATATCTTTGTCTTGCGGTCCATCGACCTGACATCATAGGCGTTGCATGGGCAAATGCACCCATCTGCTCACTCTTTACACTCGGAGAAGGCTTCTCCTACCTTTGCTTTGCTGGCGCCTGGGAAAGGGCACTGGAAACTTTGTGCCCCCACACTGCACCGCAAACAGCGCACTTGGTTCTTAACCCTTTGACATCGATAGCTGGCAAGCTTGCACCAGCGTTGCCAGGGGCAACAGCATGCACTTCTCTTTTAACTTGGTTCAGTGTGGCCAAGTGTCGCTTGCACCAGTCTGGGGCTTGTTCTGTCGGTAACAACCCCTCCAGCCAAAGGTTCAGTCTCATCTCAGCAAACATCTTCCTTTTTGCAATTTGACCGCTCCATTGCAATCAGCCAACAACGGTTTTAAACACAGTTCCTTTTAACACAGGAAAATTTAAAGGTACTGTCTCCAAGACCTGAAAACTCCACTTCCACATGCAGACTTCACTCTTTGCGATTCCGCTAGAACCATCCATTCACTGACCTTCCTAAGTGTCTAGGTGGGGCAGCGGTACGGCGAGTGGTGTCCTACATGCTCTTGATGTCTTCCCCGATCCTCTCCATGATGATGCCTGATTGGCTGAAACCGGAGCTGTTATTGGATGCCTATTAGTAACGGGTAACAGATCCAAGCACCTAATTGGCGGAGAGGTGTTCAGGTTAGAAAAGCAAATGAATAATCACTTTCCCAACACAACTGGGTGAACAAAGAGTGCCAAGCATGGCGCTCGGTTTAATTTGGAGCTTGGCTCTATCGGGTATTCAAAAACACCCCCTCCCTGCAGGATAAATGCATGCAATGCATGAATCTACAGTAGCCATCTATTGTGATGGAGGGGGTGGCGGCGCCCAGATGGATGCCCGCCAAATTTTTAGTCTCTGTTTAAATGGTAAAACTTATAAAATTTAGTCACACCTAAACACTTTCAATTTGTATGCAGACAGGCCCTTGCACTACATAGTTGAATATAAATCTAAAGGAAATCGAACAAGAGTTGTATAGTGTGTATCCAGCTTTACAGGGAGATCAAACTGACCCTTTGTATACAGATGCATCTCATAAAATTAGAATGTAATCAAAAAGTTAATTTCAGTAAACACAAAAAGTGATTTTATATATCGTTGGGTCCATAAATATTTGGACGCGGGCACAATTTTAGATTTTTTTCCCCCAGGTATTTACCAAAACATATTCAAGCTATATAAGAGATATGGGCTAAAAGTGCACACATTTAATTTGAGGGTATGTACATTCAAATCAGAGAAAGAATATCGGAATTGCAGCTTTTAATAGCCATCTCCCTTTTTCAAGGGACCAAAAGTAATTGGACAATTGAATCAAAAGCCGTTTCATGGCCAGGTGTGGGTTACTTCGGAATTTCTTCATCAAGCAGATAATAAGTCTAGCGTTGATTCCAAGTGTGGTATTTGCATTTGAATTTATTGCTGTGAACCTACATCATGTGTTCAAAGGAGCTGTCCATGCAAGTGAAACAGCCCATTGTAAGGCTTCTAAAACAAAACAAATCCATCAGAGAGATAGCAACATTAGGAGTGGCCAAATCAACAGTTTGGTACATTCTGAGGAAAGAATGCACTGGTGAGCTTGGCAACATAAAAATAACTGGGACGTCCAGTGGTGGATGATCACAGGATCCTCTCTATGGTTAAGAAAAAAAAACATTTACAACATCCAGACAAGTGAATGACACTCTCCAGGAGGTGGGCTTATTGTCAAAGTCTACAATCGAGAGAGGACTTCACAAGAGCAAATACAGAGGGGGTTCACCACAAGGTGCAAACCATAAGCCTGAAGAATAGAAAAAGCCAGATTAGAAGTAAAAAAAAAAAAAAAACAGAAAGACGTGAAGTCAAACCCAGATATAACCGGGTAGAAGTTAACAAGTCATAATATAAAATGTCTGCTTACGCCGATGATCTTTTGTTCTCCCTCAAGAACCCTGCCATTTCCCTCCCCAACCTAATGCAGGAATTTGACACATACAGACAACTTTCCAAGTTAAATATTAATTTTAACAAAATTGGTAGCGATGGGTCTGGGAATCCCTCAACCACAACTCACACACCTCCGAGCCAGCTTCCACTTAAAATGGACTGACACGGCCCTGAAATACATACCCCCGACATTCTCCCAACTATTCAAACTTAATTTCCCACCTCCTCTTAAAACTGGTCCAAAAACGACTTGATCAATGGGACAGTGGCCTACACTCTTGGATGGGCCGCTGTTACGTCTCAAAAAGTGACGATATTGCCTAAATTACTTTACCTTTTACAGGCCCTCCCAATTCTCATACCATCGGATTATTTCAAACAAGCCTTCATAAAGTTTCTCTGGACAGGGGGAAAAAAAAAACTACACTCACTCCCCAAGCCATATGGAGGCCACTGCCAGAAGTCCCCACCTATTATCACACGACCCACTTCGGTCGGCATCTTGACTGGTACCGGCGTAAAGACACCAAACTATGGCTAAAGCTGGAACAGACACAGTGCGAGACTCCCCTGCATAGAGCCCCATGGTGCTACACAGCTCTTCCATCAGACCTCAAACGCCAACTGCTAATAGGAAAAACCATCAAAATATATGCACAACTGATTACTACCTCCTCCCTCTTTACCCGCGACTCATCCCCGAGACCCATTTTTGGGAACCCCCAATTCGAACTGGGCATACGAGACAAAAGATTTTGTGATCTGGACGAGGCTGGCCTGCACCAAGCCTCTCACTTCAGCCCTTCGGGGCGCTGGAAAACAATTATGGAACTCTGACCCCATGGCCAGTTCCGTCTGGACTTTATGAAAGCACTCCAGCTCTGCCATTTTCTTCGCAGTTTGCCTGCCCCAGCACCTCTAACCAGTCCCTCACGGCTATGGAAGAACTCTGTACAGAGACAGGGGTACTATTGCACTCACTGTCACCGACGTACATGTTGATCACACCACCTGGGGACGATCAACTTCAAAGCCTCACCAAGTGGAAAAGAGACCTGAACTGCCACTTTCCCACAAACAAAAAACACCACATTCTTAAATTCACTCACAAATCCTCCCTGTGCACTAAAATTCAAGAAACTACAAGCTCCTCACACATTGGTACAGAACGCCTGCTATACTAAACACATTTTTCCCCTCAACGCCAGACCTTTGCTGGCGCAGCCAAAAGGGAAAAAAGGGCACACACTCCTTCAAATATTCTGGTCCTGTCCATATATCCAGAGCTTCTGGGGAGAGGTTCGTCAGATAGTTCAAAAATGTCCCAGATGACCCAGCATACTTCCTCCTACACGCAAACCACACCCCAGCACGAGTTTACAAAAACTCAGTCATACGGCACGTACTAGATGCAGCCAAGGCTTGCATTCCATGCCATTGGAAATCCCCACACCCATCAACCATTGCCTTCTGGCTCAAAAAAGTAGATGACATTAAAAAAAATGGAAGCCTTTATCCCCACAAGCCAGGACAGACAAGAAAAAAATACTCCAAAACATGTCAATTATGGAAATTTCTTTAAATACTCAGGACAGGCCCTCCGAGGGGAGGACCCGATGCTTGACAACATCCAACCACGGAGGAACCTCAGAGTATATAACATACTACTAGAGTACACCATTTGATTGGCGGAGGCTTGATTCCATGTTCGTGAACACCCACTAGGGCAGGGGTCTCAAACTGGTGGCCCTCCAGCTGTTGCAAAACTACAAATCCCATGAGGCATTGCAAGGCTGACAGGCACAAGCATGACTCCTATAGGCAGAGGCATGATGGGACTTGTAGTTTCGCCACAGCTGGAGGGCCGCCAGTTTGAGACCCCTGCACTAGGGTATTATGACTCGTCATATATAAAAAGCGATAACCATTTAGACAGGTGGCCAGATAACAGTTGGCTTTGGGACTGTTCACTTGTCTCTTTCATTGATTTCACTGATGTTTTGTAACCTACACACCTGTTGCGTAAAGCGGGACATGCATGTATGCGTCCTTGACGTCCAAGGACGCCAGAAAGTTCCTCGGATGGAGCGCAGCTACCGAACAAATGGTTTCCGAGCGGAACTACCCGTCATTCACAAAGGCCCTTTAGGCCCGTGAAGCCCGAAATCGGACGGACCATGCCCATCCTTGGGACCGAGAACAGATCTGGATAGAATTCCTCAAACCTCTATTCCTGCAGGAAAGAAAATCACCCCACAGCTTAGCAAGTCCCACACTGCCCCAAGGCAGACCGACGAGCCGGGAGAGAGAGACACGAGGGAAGAAATCTGTTCGGTAGGAACCCTATCTAGTACTCTGAAGATACCACCTCACAGACCCACAGGTTGGGGCGCAGGGAGGTTCACCGAGCTGTTAACAGCAAAGGTGACCCCCCCATCTCAGAGACGGGCAGGGGAAGCTACATACATTGGTGGGTTCGGGTGGCGGCGCGATCGGCTTATGCACCCAGCTGAGCTTTTGTCAGCCCGGGAGGTTCGCCTGCGGACCCTGACTGACGAAAAATACCGCTTTGGTGTGGAAAAAGAAGAACCCGGTCAGCGGCAGGGCCCCTTCCCCTGGAGGCCTGAGAGCGCTCTATCCTCCATTGACATCCTTAATGATGTCGTCCAGCGAGGACCCAAAAGGTCTCCCACCCATAAAGGGTAAATCTGTCAGGGCGTATGTTATAGGCCTGGCTAGCAGACCAGCATTCCAACCAGAGAAGGCGCCATCTCTGAAACCAAAGCCCTGGATATCAAGGGCGCAGCATCCATCAGACATATACAAGGCCCTGGACCCACTGGTCCCAATAACTTCGGGAGAGAGTCAGCGCTCCTCCACTGTATGGTGCAAAATGCTAACTCTGAGCGACTGGGATTCCGAGTAGTGGCCATAATAGGCCGCAAGGCAGACCCCAGCATGATAGACATGGAACGGGTCAGCACTTCGGATCTTCTCAGTCAAATCCATACAAGCGGGGGTGTCCCACAATAGGGAGGGTGGTCACCTATACATGACCGCCAGAGGGTCCACCACTGGAGAAGAAGCCCACTCTCTTAAAAAGGCTCTCCTCAAGAAGCACTGAGCTGCCAGGCGGTGAGGGACTACAAAAGCCCTCAGTGGCTTTTCTCATTCCGCATCTTAGAAATTAGCAAAGAAGGGCACAGAAGGAAAAACCTACACAGAGCGGTCTGATTTGTGTGATCCCAAAAAAGACTGTGCCCTCAGTGGAAAGCCAGCTGCACTATTCAGCTACAGAAAGTCCCATACAGCAGTGAGAAGCACACCCCTAAGTGTCTTATGCACCGACCCAGGTATATGGTCCATGGCTCCATGACAGAGCATTTCCCAGGGGATAACGGAGAGGCACTCCTTTAACCCCCAACCTGGCACCAAAGTGTCCAGGACAAACAGTAAAAAATATCTGTGGGGATCCCAGGTATTAGACACCCACTGCAATCACAATCATGTAGGGGGAAGGACCAGTATACTGACACCCAATAGAGCAACACATAGTGTGTATGAATAACATGCAAAAAACGGAAGCTCCCATGCCCTGTTCAGGGCCACTCACCCTTTGCTGCGCTGGTCATGGGACTTACCGAGGAGGAGACTGCCCAGCGCCGTCATCCTCCCACAGCACACGGCGTGTGGGGAGGAAAAAACCTGTGAGGTAACTTGCGGCATCCAGAGCGCGGCTACGGCAAAATGGCCGCCAATGGAAGTTTTCAATGCAATTGAAAACCACCCCAAAAATGGCGCCAGAGCCGGCAAAACACTGCATTTAAACAGCAAAAGCCCCTAAGGCTTTCAAAAGGGTAAAAAATAAATAAAAAAAACATAGAAAACCCCCACAAAAAACTCAAGCCAGACAGTGCCCTCAGGAAAGCCCCCTGCCCCCAACAGCGACAAACGTCTGCAATGCAGCAGAGGGAAAGGAGCAGGGAAGGAAGGAGACCCCCAAACCCAGCCGTACCAACCCACCTAAGCGGGAGGGACTGTACTCAGCCATCCGAACGAGGACTCACTGACAAATTCCTGACAGACCTACAACCGCAATGGAGGTAGCTGTCGGCCCGGTCCACTGTGAGTGAGACAACACCACATCCCAGTCATATGTGGACCTCGGAGCAAAGCTCACCAGCCACCCCAGGAGTCAGCGTGGCAGACCAAGCCTCTTTGCATAGGTGTGCCCATGCTTGCTGGTCAGACTGAGTAGACTACAAGGATCTATATTATCCAGCCTGTCTCTCAGCCGACAGTTGAAAAAAGATTCAAGAAAAATTTTAATAAAAAGAAAATAAAAGAAAATTTCTCCTCAGGGTGCTGGGCCCAAAGGGAGCCATATGTCCTTCTCCTTTGCTAGGCAAAACGAAACTGAGGCTGCAGCGAGGAGGGTTATGTCTGGAGGGACCGCCCCCCTGGGTGGGGCTGTTCAACTCTGTTAATGTAAAATGTATTTAATGATCTAACATGTTTCTGCCTAGTCCTCTCCTGTAAACAGGGAACATAACCCACTTGTCAAGACTTAAGGAGCCGTGTCTGTCCATGGAAAATAAGAGAAAGTACACCAGCAAGATTGCATAGGAGGCAACATAATTTCATACATTAACATACAGCTATGATACAATTTTGTATTAAAATGTTAACACCCCCCCCCCCCCCAAAAAAAAAATCCTGTTCTTTTAAAGTCTGAACTGCAGCACAGTGCATGGTCGAGTGACCGCACATCAAAGGCAGATCTCGACTCCTCCCTCGTACATACAAAAGAAAGAGAAACAGGTGGTCATGTGACGACGCTGATGGGGGGAGAAGAAAAAGATATGATTTTTGTACTCACCGTAAAATCCATTTCTCCGAGTTCATGGACGGACACAGCAGCATTGACCTTAGGGTTATATCTTCCTTCCTTTAGGAGAGACTAGGCAGAAAAACAGCCTTTCAAGTGTTAAAAACACTTCTCAGTACAGCACCTCCCAGGGTACATCCCACTCTCTGGCTTAAGCAGCTCCAGTTCGTAACAAGCAGTACAAACAAAAAATGAGGGGTGGGTGCTGTGTCCGTCCATGAACTCAGAGAAATGGATTTTATGGCGAGTACAAAAATCCTATTTTCTCTTCCGTTCATGAATGGACACAGCAGCATTGACCTTAGGGAAGTCCCCAAGCAATGTCCAAAAAATTTGAGGGGTGGGAAAACAGCTTCACCCCAAACAAAACCGGAGTTACTCAACGGAGGAACTCCAACCTTAAACTGCCACCTGTAAAACCTTGCGTCGGAGGAATCCGAAGATGCACTCACATCCACCCTGTAAAATTGAGAAGGTGTGGATCGACGACCAGGTCGCTGTCTTACACACACCTGTAAAACAGACGCTTGATAGCGGAAAGCCCAAGAGGCACCAATTGCCCTGGTCGAATGCGCTGTAACCTGAAAGGGAGGCGCCCGCCCCTTTAGGGCATAGGCCTGAAGCGATCACTTATGACACAGAAAATGACATTTTGAAAAAACGACAAAAAATTCAAGCATGTTCAAAAAAACAACCAAAAAAAATTCGAAGACATAAAACGATGTTTTGCCCACACACGATCATTTTAAATGACGTTTTTTTTTCATCACAAAAATTGATCGTGTGTACGCGGCATTACACTCGGGTGTGGAATTGGGCATATGGAACTGCCTCGAAAGAGGCCATCAGACCCAGAACCCTCACGTCAACCGCTGCACTGCAGATTGCAGTGTCTGTAGTTTCTCCTGTGGGAGGAAAACTCTCGCCTCCGAGGAATCCAGGATCAACCCCAGGATTTCCAGGCGCTGAGACGGTAACCTACGATAGCGATCCCACGCTGCCTTAGCAGGGCCAGAATCGGAGCGAGCACCTCGGTAAAGACCCATGGTGCCAAGGCCAGGCCGAACGGGAGGGCCACAAATTGAAAGTGGTCCTCTCCGACCGCAAAGTGCAGAAATCTCTGGTGTTTTGCGCATATGGGGACATGCAGGTACGCGTCCTGGATGTCCATGGATGCCAGAAAATCCCCCTGGTGGAGTACCGCCACTCCATTCTGAATTTTTGACAAAACAATTGAGGGCCTTGGAGGTCCAGGATTAGACGGGCCCCTTCCTTCTTGGGGACTACAAACAGATTGGAGATAAACCCCTGAAACCGTTCCCCTGAGGGAACCGGCACAATCACTCCCCTGACCAGCAGATCCTGAACAGTTCGAGGAAGCTGGAGATTGGAAGGAAAAAATCTGTTTGGTGGACAAGAGAGAAACTATCTTGTACCCCGAGGAAACTACTTCGGAAACCCAACAGTCGGAAAGAAGAGACCTCCACTGAGCTGCGAATTTGTGAAGCCGGCCCCTCACGGGTGGGGGCAGACCTTCATGCAGAAGCAGGCTTGTTAGCAGGCTTGTGGTACCAGGTGCGCTTCTGCCCTCCAGCGTGCGCCTTAGCACCTTGAAAACTTTTCCCTGCCACACTTGAAAAGAAAAGACCGCTTGGAGGCAGTTAAGGAGGGCCCTTGCCTACAGCGAGGCTCCTTACCCTTCCCGGATTGCGGGAGCAATGTGCTCTTACCGCCAGTGGCATCCTTTATGATGTCATCCAGGGATGCCTCAAAAAGCCGTTCACCCTTTTTTTGAAGACTGGTCCACACTTCAGCCACACAAGGCAGCGTAGTACCACCGCGTAGGCAGAGGACCTGCAAAGCAAGGGGAGTGCATCTATGGCCGACTCAAAGACAAACTTTAGGCCTTGTACCAACTGGCCTCCAGCTCCTGCATTAGGGCCTTGGCCCGCTCAGTAAGTGTCTGCGACACCAGAGCCCCGGCCAAAACCGAGCTCACTGCCGACCCCACCATTGTGAACAGAGAGCGGGCCACAGCCTCAGCTCTCCCATCTGCGGGGTCCTTAAAAGCGGGAGCCCCTTCCACAGGCAACATGGTAGCCTTGTTCTGCCTGGACACAGGAGGGTCCACTGACGGAGAAACCCATTTTTTTCCAAAAAGTTCTCCTCAAAGGGATAACGGACCGCAAAGTATTTTGGGACCGTAAAGCCTTTCTGCGGCTTATCCCATTCCTTGTACAACAGTTTGTCCAAATATGGAACACAAGGAAACACTTTCGCGGTGCGGGGTGGCTTGCAGAACCCAAAAGGTACCGGCACATTCGATGCCTCCGCCAAATCCTCAAGTTTCTGAGTATCCCGCACCGCAGCGATAAGACCCCCCTTCTGGTCACTTGCCGCTTCAATCCTGGTGACAAACGCCTCAAGGACTGCCGTCACAGCATCCATGGAGGCCGCAGAAACAGGGGCACTAAGGGTTAACTCAGACATGGTTGGGGGTAGAAGCCCCCAGTTCAGACTCCATGCTGACCCACCAAATCTGTCACCCAGCACTGCAAGGCAGGGACCCACAGGCCACCCTCCTGGCTGCAAACAGAGCAGGGGACACCCAGGGAGACTCACCACCTGACCAGGCTGTAGTGCTGCTGAGAGTGCTGTCCACTAGGAAGTATTTCGCAGGCTTTTGCAACGTTTTTTTCAGGCACTAGAGGCCGAAAGCTTTCCCAAGATGGCCGCCGGAATGCAAAAAAACAGCATACGGGCCACAAGAAAATGGCTACCGATACATACAACCACGACCCCGGCAAAATGGCAGCCATACACGAGTTAAAAACCCCAGAAACACACAGAACAGCTCGAGCACATAAAAAATGGCATCTCACAGCAGCACAGCGCCCCCGGCAGTAACAGAGCCCCCCCCAGGTGGACCCCCCACCCAGAACGGGGAAGGAGGGAGAGAGGAAAGCAGGGCGGACCCTCAGTTGACCTCCCCAGGAACGCACTAGCAGAACTACCCTGCCAGGGCAAGGGGATACTACTTACCCGTCCTGTGACCACCGGCTGGAGGCATTCCAGACAGAACCAACGCCCGCAGGTAGATATGCCATGGCTTTTGGACCCGCACACTGTGACACAGCCATAGAGACCGGTCATATGTGTGCCCTGGAACATGCAGTTCACCGGCCACGCCTGGAGCAACGGGGCATGTCGTGGACGGCCCAGAGCGTAGATAAAGGCCCGGACATGCTCGCTGGCCAAACATGGGTGGACTACAAGGATCGAGGATCCAGCCTGTCACCCAGTCAGCGAAAAAAAAAAAAAAAACGCAAAGAAAAAACTCCAGAGCACATTGACTCCAGAAAGGCCATGTCTACTCCTCACTATGCCGTTTTTCTGCCTAGTCTCTCCTAAAGGAAGGAAGATATAACCCTAAGGTCAATGCTGCTGTGTCAGTCCATGAACGGAAGAGAAAGGTATTTATACACACACACACACACACACACACACACGGTTATAGTAGCAGAGGGGCTCGTAGTGCTGGTGTGCACCGTCTTACCAACCCCTTTAATGGGTCTCCCCAATAAGCGGCTATCTTTGGTTTAAAAGTTACCCTCCAATTACATACTGAATAAGCTTTATCCACATATCTTCCATATGCTGTGATTAATCCTACTCTAAAACATTGTGATAACTAATGTAGTTAATGAGTTGTGCATTTAATTTCTGCAAAATTTATTGTGCTGTGTTGAAGTACGCATAAAAAAAAAATTGTTATATCATAAAATATCAGGAGTAGAGAGAAAACTGTGTTGTTAACGAAACCCAGGGACAATCAGTCAGTTGGCTGGCACTTGCATTGTGGTCCTGCAAGCTGTAAAATAAGGCCAAGAGTGCCATTGTCACGTGTTTGGTCGCTTTGCTTTCCCATACAAGTCAACGTAAACCTCAAACCAACTACAGGCAAATACACAAGCACCTCAATGACTACTACATGCCAAATCCATGTACAGGCTTGTAATTTGCACCCAACATAAAAATATAGTACATTCTGAAAAAAATAAAATAAAATAACAAAAACACTGGAGCATCAGGAGAGGAAAGTGGTTATGAAAACAAACACAGAGACCAGATTGCTACCAATTTCTACAGGATTAGCTGCTATTGCCAATTGTTAAAAGAGATTTGAGGGAAACCTCCAGTTTTGTATCAAACATTCTCAATAAGCCATACCATATTCCATTTCTAGGACAGGTTTATGTTAGAATCTAACAGTACTGTACAGGAGGACATGGCAAAAACAATTTCAGTGGCACTGTATATTTGTTAAATTCTGCAAAATAATTGGTGAACATGGCAGCTTGGGAATAGACATTGTATAAGGGATCCTTTTCACACGTATAAAAAAAAATATCTATATATCATGCACTCCCTACAGAAACAACTCAATAACTCAGACTGACAATTTCTTCTGGTCTTTGCAGAATAAGCAGAGCACATTACGCAGTTCTGATCTTCTTACATTTCTGTGAAAGGGTACCCCAAGAGGATTTGTTTACATCAAATTGCTCAGATGCAACAAACCAGTTTTTTTACCCTTCTAAAACAAAAAGGTATTTTATATATATATATATATATATATATATATATATATATATATATATATATATATATATATATATATATATACAGTTGTGCTCATAAGTTAACATACCCTTACAGAATTTATGATTTCTTGGTCATTTTTCAGAGAATATGAATTGTAACAAACTTTTTTCACCCATGGTTAGTGTTTGGCTGAAGCCATTTATTATCAATCAACTGTTTTAACTCTTTAAATCATACTGACTGATCAAAGGTTTGCATACCCCAGTTCTTAATACCACGTATTGCCCCTTTAAACATCAATAACAGCTTGAAGTCTTTTATGGATGAGGCTCTTTATCTTCTCAGATGGTAAAGCTGCCCATCCCTCTTGGCAAAAAGCCTCCAGTTCCTGTAAATTATTGGTCTTTTGCATGAACTGCCCGTTTGAGATCTCCCCAGAGTGGCTCAATGATTGAGGTGAGGAGACTGAGATGGCCACTCCAGAACCTTCACTTTATTCTGCTGTAGCTAATGACAGGTCAACTTGGCCCTGTGTTTTGGATCATTGTCATGTTGGAATGTCCAAGTACTTCCTATGCGCAGCTTCCTGGCTGACGAATGCAAATGTTCCTCCAGTATCTTTTGATAACATACTTCATAGATTTTGCCAAATTTTCTGTGCCTTTGTAGCTCCCACATTCTCAAAACATCAACGATCCACCTCAGTGCTTCACAGTAGGAATGGTGTACCTTTCATCACAGGCCTTGTTATCTCCTTTCCAAAAGTAGTGTTTATGGTTGTGGCCAAAAAGCTAAAATTTTGGTTTCATCACTCCAAATGACTTTGTGCTAGAAGGTTTGCAGCTTGTCCCTGAGCTATTTGGTGTATTGTAAGCAGGATACTTTGTGGCATTTGTGTAGTAAGGGGCTTTCTTCTGGCGACTCGACCATGCAACCCATCTTTCTCCAAGTCCCTCTTTAGTGTGCATCTTAAAAACAGCCACACCACATGTTTTAAGAGAGTCCTGCATTTCACCTGAAGTTATTTGTGGGTTTTTCTTTGCATCCCGAACAATTTTCCTGAAATTGTTTGTCTACCTGACCATGGCTTGGTTTCAACAGAACCCCTCATTTTCCACTTCTTGATTAGAGTTTGAACACTGCTGATTGGCATTCTCAATTCTTTGGATATCTTTTTATATCCCTTTCCTGTTTTATACAGTTCAAATACCTTTTCCCGCAGATCTTTTGCTTTCCCCATGACAGAAATGTCAGCGCAGCAATGGATGAAAGAGGCAAGGATCTGTTAAGAGTCCCAGAAACTCATTGACCTTTTATACACACTAAAGACAAGCAAACAGATCACAGATGAGGATGGTTACCTTTAATAGTCAAACAGCTTTGTGTGAACTTGTGTGCATGTTATCAGGCCAAAATCACCAGGGTATGTAAACTTTTGATCTTATGAGCACAACTGATATGTAATGTGTGTGTGTATATATATATATATATATATATATATATATACACACACACAATGATGCATAAGGACGGTGACTCTACAGGGGAATTTCAGTCACTCCCTGAACACTACAGGTAAATGTCAAAATGGCGACAGACTGGATGCATTTTTGCACCATAGTACCTGCATGTGCAACCCTTAAAGGAAACATGTCCTGCCACTGCTTAATCTCCCTTTTGAAAAATGCTGACTTTACAACTGATCCAATGGTTTTCATACACAGAGGCACTGATCTGGACCAAATTTGAAATTAAAATACCTCTGATTACACACATATTGTCCTTTGTTTAAAACACTACGAATCACAGACCTAGATCTGACAGCCAGTCAACTAGCATGAGAAGGTGGTCAGCAAAGGTAGATTCTAAATTTCCCTCAGCACAGCCTTAAGAATACATAATGCATGGAAAGCAGCCCTGACATATCTGCCAAGGAAATCAGGATGACCATTTTTAAAGAACAAGTCCACTGTGAAGGTCCTCATTGAGCTTCGAGACCTTGTGCAAAAAGGAATTCCATCTACGTTTTTGATAAGGTGAGGAAAAATTTCACCCTGTATCAGGTTGGTTTCCCTGATATTCCTTTACATTGCTAGTCTCCACGACACCCAGTATAATGATGCAACTTGCTCTACACCAGTGTTTCTCAACTCCAGTCCTCAAGGGCCCCCCCCCCCCCCCCCAACAGGTCAGGTTTTCAGGCTTTCCATTACTTTGCACAGGTGATTTGATCAGTTTCACTGCCTTAGTAATTCCCACAGCCTTTTCATCTGAGGGAAATCCTGAAAACATGACCTGTTGGGGGGGCTTGAGGACTGGAGTTGAGAAACACTGCTCAACACAAAGCAATCTTACGTTTAAGACAAATTGAAATCTGGTTCCATCTTTTCTTGCACGAGATTTGATACAATTTGTGACCAGCTAGAGGCTGAAAATGTATTCAGGAAACAAGTGTACACGCCGCCCAATTGGGTGCAGGGTTTTTACTTGTAATGGAAAAGACTTCTGTAAAACAGAGAAAAGTAGGCCGTTTCTCACAGGATCTGATCAGGTTCAGATTAATTAACTTTGATATTTGAAACAGCATTTCTTTTGTTCAGTTATCAGGAATTAAACCACAGCATTTTAATACATTGAACAAAGAAAAATTTGTACAAAAAGGTACCACATGTGTTTCATGCTAAAAGAACATGTCAAAAGTCATATCATAAGGGTGGTAACAGCCATTCCAGAAATGACAAAAAACATATCCACTGGATTAACAGCACAACTCCAGCAATCAGTTTTTAAAACTTTTTTAATTTTTTGATTTTTTTTTAGTTTTTATTTTATATTATCTACAAAGTAAAAGTTTTTCCTTAACTTAAAAGTTACTGTTGCTTTGAGGCAACAGCCACATCAAACCTGATTCATAAATAATAATCCATCAGTTTGATAAGAATCTGTACTGAATTGGTTTCAAGTTTAGACATAAAAAGGGATTTTAGAGTCTTGATTTTTTGTTTTTAAAGGTGAAGATAGCAGCAAGAATCACTCGTGTTATTTCCTTTGCTAGCTGATGAGTTCATAACTTAGAAGGGCCATTAAAAATAAATAACTTCCAGTTATCAGCAAGCAACGATTGGGATTTTGGAGGACCGATGCAGTGTAGCCTGCAAATTCCTACATGCCTGTACGCAGTTCAAATCTTTCCCACTGCAAGATGATCAATTAGCATTCCTAATGAAGGTTAGCAGAAATCAAGGTTTTTTTTTTGTGTCAAAACTGGGAAATTCTAGATGTTGGGACTTCCACTGGAAGGAAGCAGAAAGTGGGAGAATGTTTTGGCCTACAAAAGGGTTCCAGCCTTTTCACAGAATCTCCAGATTCACAGCTGTTGTTGGTGATGTGCTTGCACTAGAAGACAGAAGAAAAACAACCGTTATTATGCGACACAGCTAGAATATAGTGTATAGCCAATGGAATGATCAAAACACTCAGAGTTTCATCAGTATTATGATAAATAAGCAAACTGCAAACATGCAGTCAATATAAAAAAAATTATATTTATTACACTTACACACCGCCCGCCACCAAAAAAAAAACAAACACAAAAAAACATGACCCATCAAAAAAACAGCAACCTTTTATTACAAAACCATATTAGGCGGTCTTGTTACTCACCTGGAGGATGTGTCATATAGGGAAAGTGTGCAGTTGTAGAAACAGGAATGGGCTGTAAAGCACTCTGTTGTAGAGCAGCTTGTGGACCCCCTGGTGGTTGTGCCGTCATCAGCATCATAGGATGAGCTGTTGGATGGGAAGGGACCATTCCTGACTGTACATGAGCCTTAACAGAAAAGGATGATAATAAAAATATATTTTTAAAGAAAAAAAGCAACAAATGTTTAACACAGTCAGAATGCTATCCACAAAAACATATAATCACCTGCTGCACATGAGCCATGTGAGGTGGGTTGGTATAGGCAGGCTGGACATGGGAGGGATGGATGGTGAATACAGTCTGCTGAGTGGGAAAGCTGCTTTGTGGGGACTGTGCATTGGAGCCTGGGGTCATTGAAGGTGGTGTAGGGGCAAGTCCAGTATGGTAAATTGCAGATTGTTGCTGCTGGTTAGCTAGATGTAAAGCCTGGGCAGCTTGGTGCTGATGATGCTAAAAAAAAATAACACAAAAGTAGTCAATTGACAAAAAAAAAAAAACGTGTTCTTTACCAAATGTTTTAATTTTTACCTAAATTTTGTGTTATTTTTGGAGTTTTAACCACTTGCCCACCGGGCCTGTTTTTCAGATTCGGTGTTTACGAGAATAAAACTTTTTTTTTTTTATAGAAAATTACTTAAACCCCCCCAAACATTATATATATTTTTTTCTAACACCCTAGAGAATAAAATGGCAGTCATTGCAATACTTTTTGTCACACCGAATTTGCGCAGCGGTCTTACAAGCGCACTTTTTTTGAAAAAAAATTCACTTTTTTGAATAAAAAAATAAAATAAAATTGGCCCAATTTTTTTATATATTGTGAAAGATAATGTTACGCCGAGTAAAATGATACCCAACATGTCACGCTTAAAAATTGCGCCCGCTCGTGGCATGGCGTCAAACTTTTACCCTTAAAAATCTCGATAGGCGACGTTTAAAAAATTCTACAGGTTGCATTTTTTGAGATACAGAGGAGGTCTAGGGCTAGAATTATTGCTCTCGCTCAAACGATCGCGGCGATACCTCACTTGCGTGGTTTGAACACCGTTTTCATATGCGGGCGCTACTCGCGTATGCGTTCGCTTCTGTGCGTGAGCTCGTCGGGATGGGGCGTTTTAAAATTTTTTTTTTTTTGTTTTCTTTTTTTTGTTTAATTAGTTTGTAATTTTATACACCGAAATAAAAATAAAAAATTATCATTTTTATTACTATTACAAGGAATGTAAACATCCCTTGTAATAGAAAAAAGCATGACAGGTCCTCTTAAATATAAGATCTGGGGTCAAAAAGACCTCAGATCTCATATTTAGGCTTAAATGCAAAAAAAGAAAAAGAAAAAAAAGTAATTTTTCAAATTTTAGAAAAAAAAAAATGTTTCTTTAAGACGCTGGGCGGGACTGACGTTTTGACGTCACTTCCGCCCAGCAGAGCTCTGGGGAACAGGGTGGGGGCGATTTTTCCCTCACTCGTATCCCCGCTGAGGACCCGATCGCCTCCGCCGCTACCGACGGCTCCGGTAAGCGGCGATCTCGCGGCGGAGACCGCCATTATCGTGTACAGGACTGCCCACGGAAAAGATGGATATCTCGGTTGTGGCAGCAGCTGCTGCCGTTACCGAGATATCCATCTTTAAAGTCATGACGTCTTTTTGACATGACGCCGTGGGCAAGTGGTTAATTGCAAAATTATTTTTACATGCTAACACTACACCTACGGGTAGAGGATCTTATTGAGATTAGATATATATGCCCATACACTCGCGTATATAATATATATATATATATATATATATATATATATATATATATATATATATACATATATACATACACACACATACATACATACATAACATATACACACACACACACACACACACACACACACACATACACACACACCCCCACACACACACCCATAGTCGCTATCCATCTCCCTCTCTCCATATAAACACACACACACCCAGCCCCCTTCTCCCTCTCTCCATAAACACACACACCTTTCTCCATGAACACACACACACACACACCTTCCTCCATGAAAGCATACAACACACACACCTCTCGCCCTCTCCATAAACGCACGCAAAAATATTGGCACCGCTGCAGCCTGTCAGCTAATTCACCCTTTTGCTTGGAAAATTGTTGCAATTACAAACGTTTAGGCATTCTCGTGTTTATTTTGTCTGTATTGGTATGACACAAAAGTGGGGAAACAAAAAGCCAAATTTGACACATTCCACGCAAGACTAAAAAAAAAAAAGGACTGGACAAAATTATTGGCACCTTCTCAAAATTGTATGATGCTCCAGTAATTTGTAATTAAACTCAACTGTGTCAATTAACAGGTGATGACTATAAAGAAATCACACCAGAAAAAAGTTATATGGTGATAAATTGACTCAACCTTTCTGTTGCGTGTCTGGGTGCCACATGGAGCATGAAGAAGAGAAAAAGCAGCAAAGAATTGTCTAAGGATTTGAAAACAATTATTGTGGAAAAGCATGGACAATCTTAAGTTAAGTCCATTTTCAGAGATCCTTATTATTCTGTGTCCACTGTGCCCAACATTGTCAAGGCGTTTACAACCCATGGCACTGTAGCCAACCTCCCTGGACAAGAGAAAATGTTATCAAAGCTTGCCAAAACTTACCTGAGGAAGCCAAAATCCTTTTGGGAGAATGTGCTGTGGACAGACGAAAAAAAATTACAGCTTTTTGGTAAAGCCCATCATTCTACTGTTTTCAGAAAAATAAAAGAAAAGAATACAGTCAAACATGGTGGAGGTTCACTGATATTTTGGGTCGCTTTGCTGCTTCAGGCACTGGGGTGGGTGAATTCACCGTTTACCGCATGCGACAACGCAGTCATGTGACTCATTTGCATAAATTATTGCAGACGGTAAATTAAGTCAAATTTATATAAAAAAAACAATTATGCGGTATTTACTGCAACCTGAAAAATGTGCCAGTGAATATTTAAAAAGCTCTCAATTCCAATTCACAAAACGTAACAGAGTAAAAAATAAATAAAAATATGCAATATTTACCACCAGGAATTTGCTGGCGGTATCGCATGAGGTATTTGTCAAAAAACAGTGGGAGTTGGAGGGTACCCCCACGCTGTTTAACAAATAGCTGGTTAATAAGAAGCGGTCCTAGAAGCCAGCTGACGTGCCCTTAACAATGGATGGCCAATTAGCTGTTAAACAAGTTCCACCAAATAAAAATTATAAAAAGGAAAAAAAAAAAAAGAAGAAGAAAACAAATGTGCCACCCAACACCCCCCCTATACATACCAGGCCCTTAGGCAACACCCACTACTTTTTTGGGCGAATGGGTACCCCATACTCATTTACATGGGGGGGGGGGGGGGCAGGAGGTTTGGGTGTGCTCGCTCACCCCACACACCCCCATTTTGTGTCTGATATGATTTTTTTTTGTGGGGGGGGGCATAGAGATCCCCTTAAAATCCATACCAGACCCAGCATGTTTTTTTTCTTTACATTTAGCCGTCTGCGGTGTGACCTGCCGACGAGTCATCCATTAAAGGACTTGGAAGCCGGCTTCCAGGCCCGCTCCTTAGCAACCAGCTCAATGCGGTAATTAACGATAAAAACGAACAAATAGCGCATTCAGTATTTAACGCAAAATTCCTAGTAAATTGCACTTTCACAACTGTCTTACCGCAAGCATTATTTTACTGCATTTGAATTGACCCCTGGATGGCTTGACTGCACATGCCATTATGAAATCTGAGGACTACCAAAGAATTCTTGGGTGCAATGTAGGACCCAGTGTCAAAGTTCGGTCTCAGGCAGAGGTCATGGGTTTTACAGCAGTACGACCCAAAGCACAAAGAAATGATTTAAGACAAAAGCGCTAGAGTACTAAACTAGCCAGCAATGAGTCCTGATCTAAATCCCATAGAGTACCTGTGGAGAGATCTCTAAACAGCATTTGGGAAAAGGAACCCTTCCAAATTTCAGTAGAGAGATGTAAGAAACACATTGATGGTCACAGGAAGCAATTGATTTGCTATTTTTTCCAAGGGGAAGGTTACCAAATATTAAACTGAGGGTGGCAATAATTTTGTAAAGTCCATGTTTGGAGTTTTGCATGGAATGTGTCAGATTTGGCTTTTTGTTTCTCCACTTTGTGTCATACCGATACAAAACAAAAGAAATAAACATGAAGATGCCTAAACGTTTGTAACAGCAACATTTTTCTGGGCAAATTGGTGCATTATCTGACAGAAATGCAGGGTTTTCAATATTTTTGGCCGTGTGTGTGTGTGTGTGATAGAGAGATATATAAATCCAGCTATATCTCTCTGTCTCTATATCTATATAGATGGATATATATCTCTAAACATACACACTTTCACAGTAGGAATTAACCCCTTATAGTAGTGATTACCGCCAAAGATTTTTGTACTATAAAAAAGGCAAATTTTTGTTTAACCCCATCAAGACAGGTGATGCAAAAAGCATGCCGCTGCTGCCGTTACTAAATGTCTTAGTGGCAGCAGGTACACAAGGTAAGCTACCGGTCTATGACAAGGAAATCAGTCATGCATAATGATATATTACAGCCTGTCCGAAATACATAATTTTGTTTTTCTTTAAAGATTTCGAGCCGAGTCTAATGATAGGTGAAAGATATACATTTACAGTGCCTTGAAAAAGTATTCCTACCCTTTAGAATTTTCCACATTGTCATGTTACAACTAAATGCAAATGTATTTTATTGGGATTTTATGTGATAGACCAACACAAAGAGGCACAATATCGTAAAATAGAAGAAAAATTATAAATAGTTTTAATTTTTACAAAATATCTGAAAAGTGTGGCATGCATGCGTATTCAACCCCCTTTACTCGGATATCCCCGACTAAAATCTAGCGGAACGGATTGTCAGATTTAATCAAAGTATAAATGTAGCTGTTCTGCGAAGCCCTCTGAGGTTTGTTAGAGAACGTTTGTGAAGAGGGTAAGTTATGGAGAAGTTTAAAGTTTGACCATCTAGCAGCAGTGCTGAATCCATGATCTGAAAAAAAAAAAAAAAAAAAAATATGGTACAACTGCAACCCTACCAAGACATGGTAGTCCACCTAAACCAGGTGTGTCCAACCAGTGGCCCGGGGGCCACATGTGGCCCACGGAGGCCTCTGATGTGGCCCACGACCTCCTGCTCTGGGATGGAATCAAATAGAATACGGTTATAAAAAGTTTATTTTTTATTACTAAAATCACAGTGTATATATGGGCATATCTGTTCTGCCGGGGTTACTGGGCTGCTTTCAAACTGATCCACAGGTACAGAGAAGTGCACCTGTGGGTTACCTGCACTGAGCCATAGACTATTACCTGGGAGTGCTGAGAGTAGAGTGGGTTGCCATCCACCCACTCCACCTATTGTGGCCCGCGACTGGTTACCAAGTCGCTTAAGTGGCCCTTGCTCTTCAAAATGTTGGGCACCCCCGACCTAAACGGACACGCCTTGCAAGAAGAGCATTTATCAGAGAAGCAGCTAAGAGGCCCATGGTAACTCTGGTGGAGCTAATGTAAGAGGGGAGGATGCGCTGGACATCTACTTTACAGATACAACCGGCCCTTTTGAGGGCAAAAATAATGCGGATGCGGCCCACAATGAAATTGAGTTTGACACCCCTGCATTAGGGTATTATCCTCCCTTTTAGGAGATGGACTATGCAGAAAAAAACAGCATGTCGAGTGTTAAACACTCCACACAGTACAGTAACTCCCAGGGGGCGGTTCCCCCGGGTATATACAGTGCAGAAAATAAGTATTTGAACACCCTGCTATTTTGCAAGTTCTCCCACTTGGAAATCATGGAGGGGTCTGAAATTGTCATCGTAGGTGCATGTCCACTGTGAGAGACATAATCAAAAAAAAAAAAAGATCCAGAAATCACAATGTATGATTTTTTTTAACTATTTATTTGTATGATACAGCTGCAAATAAGTATTTGAACACCTGAGAAAATCAATGTTAATATTTGGTACAGTAGCCTTTGTTTGCAATTACAGAGGTCAAACGTTTCTTGTAGTTTTTCACCAGGTTTGCACACACTGGAGGAGGGATTTTGGCCCACTCCTCCACACAGATCTTCTCTAGATCAGTCAGGTTTCTGGGCTGTCGCTGAGAAACACAGAGTTTGAGCTCCCTCCAAAGATTCTCTATTGGGTTTAGGTCTGGAGACTGGCTAGGCCACGCCAGAACCTTGATATGCTTCTTACAGAGCCACTCCTTGGTTATCCTGGCTGTGTGCTTCGGGTCATTGTCATGTTGGAAGACCCAGCCTCGACCCATCTTCAAAGCTCTAACTGAGGGAAGGAGGTTGTTGCCCAAAATCTCGCAATACATGGCCCCGGTCATCCTCTCCTTAATACAGTGCAGTCGCCCTGTCCCATGTGCAGAAAAACACCCCCAAAGCATGATGCTACCACCCCCATGCTTCACAGTAGGGATGGTGTTCTTGGGATGGTACTCATCATTCTTCTTCCTCCAAACACGGTTAGTGGAATTATGACCAAAAAGTTCTATTTTGGTCTCATCTGACCACATGACTTTCTCCCATGACTCCTCTGGATCATCCAAATGGTCATTGGCAAACTTAAGACGGGCCTTGACATGTGCTGGTTTAAGCAGGGGAACCTTCCGTGCCATGCATTATTTCAAACCATGACGTCTTAGTGTATTACCAACAGTAACCTTGGAAACGGTGGTCCCAGCTCTTTTCAGGTCATTGACCAGCTCCTCCCGTGTAGTCCTGGGCTGATTTATCACCTTTCTTAGGATCATTGAGACCCCACGGGGTGAGATTTTGCATGGAGCCCCAGTCCGAGGGAGATTGACAGTCATGTTTAGCTTCTTCCATTTTCTAATGATTGCTCCAACAGTGGACCTTTTTTCACCAAGCTGCTTGGCAATTTCCCCGTAGCCCTTTCCAGCCTTGTGGAGGTGTACAATTTTGTCTCTAGTGTCTTTAGACAGCTCTTTGGTCTTGGCCATGTTAGTAGTTGGATTCTTACTGATTGTATGGGGTGGACAGGTGTCTTTATGCAGCTAATGACCTCAAACAGGTGCATCTAATTTAGGATAATAAATGGAGTGGAGGTGGACATTTTAAAGGCAGACTAACAGGTCTTTGAGGGTCAGAATTCTAGCTGATAGACAGGTGTTCAAATACTTATTTGCAGCTGTATTATACAAATAAATAGTTAAAAATCATAAATTGTGATTTCTGGAATTTTTTTTTTGGATTATGTCTCTCACAGTGGACATGCACCTACGATGACAATTTCAGACCCCTCCATGATTTCCAAGTGGGAGAACTTGCAAAATAGCAGGGTGTTCAAATACTTATTTTCTGCACTGTACCTCGCACTCTGCTCTGCAGCTCCAGTTCGTAAACAAGCAGTACAAACAAAGGAGGGGTGGATGCTGTGTCCGTCTATGAACTCAGAGAAATGGATTTTACGGTGAGTACAAAAATCCTAATTTTCTCTTCCGTTCATGGACGGACACAGCAGCAATTGACCTTGGGGACGTCCCCAAGCAGTGTCAAATATCAAGGGGTGTGAAAACACAGCAAACCAGCTTCACCCCAAACAAACCAGAGTTCCTCAACGGAGGAACTTCAACCTCAAAGGAGGCATCCAAAGATGCACTCACATCCACCTTGCAAAACTTTTAGGCCGCGTACACGTGATCAGTCAATCCTTCGGACCGTTCTCATCGGTTAACCGATGAAGCTGAATGATGGTCTGATGAGCCTACACACCATCGGTTAAAAAAAACCATCGTGTTAGAACACGGTGACGTTTACGTGTTTTAACACAACAACGTGCTGAAAAAAAGGAAGTTCAATGCTTCCAAGCATGTGTCGACTTGATTCTGAGCATGCTCTGCCTTTTAACCGATGCTTTTGCATACCAACGATCGGTTTTGACCCATTGGTCAGGCGTCAATCGGTCAAATTTTAAAGCAAGTTCTCTTTTTTTTTGACCCAAGGATACCTGAACGATGGGGCCCCACACACGATCTGTTTGGACCGATGAAACTGTCATTCAGTCAGTTTTCATCGGTTTTGACCAATCGTGTGTATGCGGCTTTAGGAGTGGACTGATGATCAGGTCGCTGTCTTACACACCTGTAAAAACAGACGCTAGATGGCGGAAAGCCCAAGAGGCACCAATCGCCCTGATCGAATGCGCCGTAAACGGGATGGGGGGTCGTCCGCCCCTTTAGGGCATAGGCCTGAAGGACGACCTGTCTGATCCACCCAGAAATGGTGGCCGATGAGACCACCAGACCCCTTTTTAGGACCAGTCACCGACACGAACAGAGAATCCGACCTCCGCAACGGAGCCGTAGCAGACAGGTACACCCGTAGGGCTCGAACTACGTCCAAGGAACGCAACGTGGCCTCCATTGGGTTCGTTGGCCAAGGACATAAGGATGGAAGAACAATGTCCTCAATGTGAAAGGCTGAAACAACCTTAGGAAGAAAAGACTGCTGCGGCCGCAGCACCACCTTATCCCTGTGGACGACCAAGTAAGGGGCCTTGCAAGACCAGGCCGCCAGTTCAGAAACCCGTCTGACGATGTAATTGACATCAGAAAAACCACCTTCTGGGAAAAAGTCAGTAAAGGGATTTTTCGAATGTCCTCAAACGGAGACTTTTGAAGTACCAAAAAAACTAAATTCGAGTACCATGGAGCCAGTGAAGGACGCACAGGGGGGGGCCACATGTCGAACCCCCTGCACAAACGTACGCACCAGAGGGTGCGCCACCAAGGATCACTGAAAGGAAACAGCCAAGGCCGAAATCTCCCCCTTAATCGTACTTAAGGTGAGAGCCTGATCCACTCCACGCTGTAAGAACAGCAGAATCCGGGACATCAAGTATTCATGGGGGTGCCAATTCATCTCCTCACACAGAGATGAAAGCCTTCCACGTACGATGGCAAATCTTCCGTGAAGTAGGCTTCCGCGGCCGCAGCATGGTAGAGACCGAATCCGACAGACCTCGGTCCCTCAGCACCTGGCTTCCAATAGCCACACCGTTAAAGCCAACGACTGTAAAGCAGGATGAAAGATAGGACCCTGCGACAGAAGATCCTCTTGTATTGGCAGGCGCCATGGAACATCTGCCACCAGACGCACCAGATCTGCGTACCGGAGCAATTAGGATTGTTGGTATACTCTCGGCTTCCACTCTGCGCAGCAGACAAAGAAGAAGCTCCAGAGGAGGGCAGGCGTAGATTAGGCGATAGTGACCCCACGGTGCCACAAACGCATCTGACGCGTTCGCCCACGGGTCTCTTTGACCTGGCCACGAACCGTGACACCTTCCGATTGAGTGGGGACGCCAGAAGATTCACGTCTGGAGTGCCCCTTTTCAGACACAGACTCTGAAACACATCCGGGTGTATCGACCATACTCCTTTGTCTAGCGTTTGACCAGATAGTCCGCCTGCTAGTTCTTTTTACGCCCGGAATGTAAACGGCCGAAAATAACGTTCCAGTTCTGTCAGCCCACCAGAGGATGTGAGCAACTTCCGCCTCTGCAGCCAAGCTCCATGTTCCCCCTTGATGATTGACATACGGCACAACCATGGCTTTGTTCGACTGAATCCCGACCGGGAGGCTCTGCAGTCTCAGAGACCACTTAGAGAGGCACAGCCTGATGGCCCCGAGTTCCAGGACACCGATTGGCAGGCCGGACTCTTCCTGAGTCCAGCGCCCCTGGGCTGACTGAACACCCCAGACACCCCCCAGCCGGAGAGGCTGGCATCCGTTGTGACCACTGTCCAATGGTATGGCAGGAACAACTTCCCGGCCCGAAGCACCGAAGATGTCAGCTACCACACTAGGGAGGGCCTGACCAGGTGACTCACCCGGACTTGTTGATCCAGAGACGAAGGGAGCTTGTCCCAATGCAACAGAATTTCTCTGTAATAGAGGCCACCATCAGACCCGGAACTTGCATACAAAAGCAAAGCGACTACCACTTCTGGGACGCCAACTGCCTCACCGCAGTTAGCAGTGGCTGTGGGTTTTCCGAGGGAAGAAAAACTCCAACCAACACCGACTTCTGAACATTTAGCAGCCAACTGAATTCCCGGAGGGTCTGGCAGGTGATAGACACATCCACCTCTAACTCTGAGCTTGAAGGAGTTCCAAGAAGAAGATCGTCCAGGTATCCTACAATAGTGACACCGCACTGCCTCAGCCGGGCCAGAATTGGAGCGAGCACATTGGTGAAAACCCTGAAGAAACTCCCGGTGCTGACATCAGACCAAAAGGGGAGAGCCACCAGTTTGCAGCGCTCAACCCAGACTGCAAATGGCAGAAACCTCCAAGCTGCAAACTCACAAGTGCGACCCCCCCACCCCATAGACAGGCGGGGGAAAAACCTCTATGACGCCGGACTTTGCTCGCGAGAAACAGGGATACTGTAGTCCCATAGCGGGCACCCTGTCGGCCTGGGAACGCAAGCCCTGGGCCCAGCGGAAGGAAAAGAACCATATTTTTGTAATGTCATTCGTCGTGGCTCCAGAAGCCTCAAAACCTGGTAGGGCAATCCGCCAGTGCCCTGGACGTCCCCACTGCAGATATAGGCGTGTGACAGCTCTAATAAATCTTTTTATTGGTTTAAATGTGGCCACGTTTCTCTCCTATCTTTTTATACGGACACCATTAGAGAGACAAGCTCTGGGAATCCATTTCCATCGTTTGCCTTGCTGCATTTGAATCATCATCCATCAGAGGTCACGATGTGTTTAATGGCATGATCCTTCCATCTACTGTTGGCAACCTTACCTCATTTAACCACTTGCCTACTGTGCACCTACACCCCCTTCCTGCCCAGACGAAATTTTAGCTTCTGGCACTGTGTCGCTTTAACTGACAATTGCGACGGGGCTCCCAAACAAAATTGGTGTCCTTTTTTCCCCCCACAAATAGAGCTTTCTTTTGGTGGTATTTGATCGCCCGTGCATTTTTTTTTTTTTTTTTTGGGATATAAACAAAAAAAAGAGCGTACATTTAAAAAAAAAAAAAAAAAAAAAAACACACAATATTTTTTGCTTTTTGCTATAATATCCCATTTAAAAAATAAATAAAAAATACATACATTTATCTCAGTTTAGGCCGATACGTATTCTTCTACATATTTTTGGTTAAAAAAAATAAAATCACAATAACTGTATAGTGACTGGTTTGCGCAAAAGTTATACTGCCTACAAAATAGGGGACATAATTATTTTTTACTAGGAATGGCGGCAATCTGCGTTTTTTTCGAGATTGCGACGTTATAGCGGACACATCGGACACTTTTGACACATTTTTGGGACCATTCGCATTTATACAGTAAACTATGCTATAAATATGCATTGATTACTGAATAAATGTGACTGGCAGGGAAGGGGTTAACCACTAGGGGGTGGGGAAGGTGTTAAATGTGTATCCTAGGTGTGTTCTAACTGTAGGGGGGAGGGGACGGACTGGGGGACTGTAGGGGGAGGGGACTGACCGATTGTGTCCCTATGTACAAGGGACACAGATCAGTCTCCTCTCTCCCTCGCCCACTAGTGGCTTTAAATGCAAAGACGTCATATGACGTCTTGTCAGAACAGCGCACTCCGCCCGCCGTCATTTGACGGCGGGCGGGTGTTAAGTGGTTAAAGCTCGTTTTGACTTTTGGAGGCATATGTCCCCATAAGTCCGTTTGTTCCGGTAAGCCTTAATTTCTACTGGTGGCGGGTCATCATCATAGATGGAAGAAGTTATTGATCTATGTTTTGACAACCCTTGTATTCACTTGGTGGAATCTCATCATATATGGACTTTGTTTTAATTTTTCATAACTTTGTTACCCAACTTCTAGTGGGTGTACATTATAATTTAAAAAAAATGTATATACTCATATGTTATATTTAATTATCACATTGCATTTTCAGTGTTTATTGTTATGATTTACATTGAATAAGCGCTACACATTTTTCCAATTAAATTTTTTGGCTTAAAAGCAAAAACTATGTGTGGCGGAAGACTAAGGCTGCATTCACACCTGAGCGTTTTGTCGCCTGAAGCGCAACGCTCAAAGACGCTAGAGGGGAAAAACAACATTATTGTCTATGGAGATGGTTCACATCCAACGCCGAACCACTGAAGCTCAAACAAGTCCCGGACCCTTTTTTGTCACGCGTATCGGGCGTTTTACATGACTGACAATGACCTGTACAAAAAACGTGTTGAAAAAACCCTGCGTTTTGACGTGGCAAGTCGCGGTAAAAAAACGCCGGCATTTTTTTTGCGGCAAATCGCAGTAAAAAAACGCTGCAAATCGCCTACGCTTAGGTGTTAATGCAGCCTTACACTGCACATGGCCCTGCACACCATCCCAACCGTGAAACATGGTGTTGGCAGCATCATGTAGTGGGGATGCTTTTCTTCACCAGAGACAGGGAAGCTGTTCAGAGTTGATGGAAAGATGGATGGAGCAAAAAACAGAGCAAGCTTTTTAGAAAACCTGTTAGAGTCTGCAAAAGACATTGACTGTGGCAGAGGTTCAAACACCTTCCAGCAGGACAACGACCTTAAATACTCTCTCCATCCAATCTGACTGAGCTCGAGCTATTTTGCAAAGAATGGGAAAAAAATGTCACTCTAGATGTGCAAAGATGATAGAGACATCCCCAAAAAGACTTGCAGCTGTAATTGCAATGAAAGCTGGTTCTACAAAAAGTATTGACTCAGAGGGTCTGAATACAAATGCACGCCACACTTTTCACATATGTGTAAAACATTTAAAAAAATAAAAAAAAATGTTTTGCTTCCACTTCACTTTGTGTTGGCCCATCACAAAAAAAATCCTAATAAAATATGAAAAGTATCAATACTTTTTCAAGGCACTGTAAATCTGGTACAGGTTATTGGATTGGACATTTTGTTCCTTAACCACATAGCTGGTTATTTATATTTACCACTGCATATAGATATATAAGAATACATTTTTAAAAACTTTAAAGTGGAAGTCCATGTAACAACTAAAATCCCTGCATCTAAAGACACTACGGATCCAACACGAAACCTCTCTATCCCTGAAAAGAAAAAATTAGTATACATACTTTTTTGAAAGTTGATCTGACCGATTCCATGTTGAGCCATCAGCCGCGACTTCACTGTAGAGGCGGGTGCAGAAGCACCATAGCAAGTCTATAGGTGATGTTGCGTACCTCTGCAGAGGTTCTTCCGCTGGGGATCGGGTCAGATCGGCTTCCAAAAAGATATGCATACGCACTTTTTATCTTTACAGGGATAGAGAGGTTAATGTCAAATGCATGGTGTCTATTGATGCAGGGACTTTAGTTTTTGCATGGACTTTAAATTGCACATATATTTTTACATTTTTTTAGTTCTAGCTGCAAAAAAAATTATGAAAAATAGTAGGAGGGTGCCAACACCATGAATAAAGGGGGAAAAAACGGCATTTTGTGGTTATCTGATTAATCTCAACAATAACTGGTCAATTAACTAATTGCTGACCACCCGCCGTCATATTACTGCGGGACGGTGGCACTGCTACGCGGGAGCACGTAGCTCTACGTCCTTCCTTTAGCATCTTGTAGGGCACGCGCGTGCCCGGCGGGTACGATCGCCGCCGGGCACCCGCGATTGCTCGTTACAGAGCGGGGAACGGGAGGTATGTGTGTAAACACATACCTCTTGTTCCTGTCAGTGGGGGAAACGCTGATCTTCTGTCCATACAATGTATGGACAGAAGATCAGTGATTTCCCCTAGTGAGGCCACCCCCCCCCCCCATACAGTCAGAACACACCCAGCAACACACTTAACCCCTTCCCTGCCCCCTAGTGTTAACCCCTTCACTGCCAATGGCATTTTTATAGTAATACAATGCATTTTTATAGCATTGATCGCTATAAAAATGCCAATGGTCCCAAAAATGTGTCAAAAGTGTCCGATGTGTCCGCCATAATATCGCAGTACCGAAAAAAAAATGCTGATCGCCGCCATTAATAGTAAAAAAAATAATAAAAATGCCATAAAAACGACCCCCTTTTTTGTAAACAATATAAATTTTGCGCAAACCAATAAACGCTAATTGCGATTTTTTTTTACCGAAAAATATGTAGAAGAATACGTATCGGCCTAAACTGAGGGAAAAAAAATTGTTTTTATATCTTTTTTGGGATTTTTATTATAGCAAAATGTGAAAAATATAGATTTTTTTTCAAAATAGTCGCTCTATTTTTGTTTATAGCGCAAAAAATAAAACGCAGAGATGATCAAATACCACCAAAAGAAAGCTCTATTTGTGGGGAAAAAAGGACGCCAATTTTGTTTGGGAGCCACGTCGCACGACCGCGCAATTGTCAGTTAAAGCGACGCAGTGCCGAATCACAAAAAGTGCTCTGGTCTTTGGACAGCAATATGGTCCGGGGCTAAAGTGGTTAAGAAAACAGCCATTACTTGCCGTCCTAGACCCCAAGTATCAAAGTAAATCCACCACAGACTGGCTTCCATGAAGAAATTCCTTTTGGAGTTGCCCAGTCAGAGCTCAGACCTTTATAGATGCTGTGAAATTGCTTCAAACCAGACATCCTACAAATGTATCTGAGCTGAAGAAATTTTGTGAAGAATGGTCAAAAATACCTCTTGAATGTTCTGCAGTTCTACAAAAAGCACTTTCTCAACGTAATTACTGCCAAAAAAGGTTTGACCAGCTATTAACACAAGGGGTTCACTTATTTTCCTCCGGCACTGTGAAAGTTTAATTGGTGTGTTCAATAAAGAACAGAAAAAATAGAATACAGTGGAACCTTGGTTTACGAGCAACGCGGTTTATGAGTTTTAAAAACTAGCAACTTTTTTTAAAATCCCGACTCAGTTTGCGAGTGTTGTCTCACAAAATGAGCAGGATTCAAGCCTCTGCGGTGTGCAGTACCACATTTGGCCAGAGGTGCGGGGACCCGGGGAAATGCAGGGTGGTTTGGAGCCGTTCGGAAACACTCGGTTCCCAAGGGTTTCCGAGTTCAGCCGAGCTGCCTCCGAGTAATTTCAGAGTCTCTCCAGCCCCCTCCCACCTCTGGCCACATGCAGTATTCCATACAATAGAAGTCAATACGGAACAAATTATCTTAGTTTCCATTGACTTCTATGGGGAAACACGCTTTGATATGCGAGTGAGTTGGACTACAAGCATTCTCCTGGAAAGGATTATGCTCATAAACCAAGGTCCCACTGTAGTTTGAGTTTTATCAGCTTAAAAGCACATTGTGTTGGTCTATTGTGATTTCTGTAGGCCACAGATTTCCTATCAACACAGACAGTGTTGACAGGGGAAACCCTCCTGCTGGAGACATGGTCATTCTCCCAAAAGGGACAGTTTGGGAAGCTGCCCCCGTCGAGAGAACACAGTAATCATCGCTAACAGGTATATCAGCCACTAGCGATGATCGCAAGTAAATCGGGCAGACTGACTTTATCCAAGTTAATCAACTTGGTACATTCAGCCTGCACATACATGGTTAGAAAAGTGCCAGATTCCTGCTGCCTTTTAATGGCAAATTCCTGTAAAAATCCAGTTAATTCTAAGGGGTTCACAATTGTGCTGACATTTGCCACTCTAAGTATATACAGTGCCTTGCGAAAGTATTCGGCCCCCTTGAACTTCGCGACCTTTTGCCACATTTCAGGCTTCAAACAAAGATATAAAACTGTAATTTTGTGTGAAGAATCAATAAGTGGGACACATTCATGAAGTGGAACTAAATTTATTGGATATTTCAAACTTTAACAAAAAAAACTGAAAAATTAGGCGTGCAAAATTCAGCCCCCTTAAGTTAATATTTTGTAGCGCCACCTTTTGCTGCGATTACAGCTGTAAGTCGCTTGGGGTATGTCTATCAGTTTTGCACATCGAGAGACTGAAAGTTTTGCCCATTCCTCCTTGCAAAACAGCTGGAGCTCAGTGAGGTTGGTTGGAGAGCGTTTGTGAACAGCAGTTTTCAGTTCTTTCCACAGATTCTCGATTGGATTCAGGTCTGGACTTTGACTTGGCCGTTCTAACACCTGGATATGTTTATTTGTGAACCATTCCATTGTAGATTTTGCTTTATGTTTTGGATCATTGTCTTGTTGGAAGACAAATCTCCATCCCAGTCTCAGGTCTTTTGCAGACTCATCAGGTTTTCTTCTAGAATGGGCCTGTATTTGGCTCCATCCATCTTCCCATCAATTTTAACCATCTTCTCTGTCCCTGCAAAATTTGTAAAGAACTAGGACGGCCGCACTCCAAAAAACAATGTTGTTCCTTTTTAATAAAACTGGTCACAAAATAAACATATCACAGCAAAAAATCAGATGAAAAAGCTGACACGTTTCACACTATCACAGTGCTTCCCTGTCCCTGCTGAAGAAATGCAGGCCCAAACCATGATGCTGCCACCACCATGTTTCACAGTGGGGGTGGTGTGTTCAGGGCGATGAGCCGTGTTGCTTTTACGCCAAACATAACGTTTTGCATTGTGGCCAAAAAGTTCGATTTTAGTTTCATCTGACCAAAACACCTTCTTCCACATGTTTGGTGTGTCTCCCAGGTGGCTTGTGGCAAACTTTAAACGTCACTTTTTATGGATATCTTTAAGAAATGGCTTTCTTCTTGACACTTTTCCATAAAGGCCAGATTTGTGCAGAATACGACTGATTGTTGTTTTAAGGACAGAGTCTCCCACCTCAGCTGTAGATCTCTGTAGTTCATCCAGAGTGATCATGGGCCTCTTGGCTGCATCTCTGATCAGTCTTCTCCTTGTATGAGCTGAAAGTTTAGAAATTCGGCTTTAAACTTCTCCACAGCAGTATCTCGGACCTGCCTGGTGTGTTCCTTGTTCTTCATGATGCTCTCTGCACTTTAAGCGGACCTCTGAGACTACCACAGTGTAGGTGCATTTATACGGAGACTTGATTACACACAGGTGGATTCTATTTATCATCATTAGTCATTTAGGCTGCATTCACATCTAGGCGGCAAGTAACGCCGCGTACGCGGCATTACTTGCCGTGATTCGATTCATTTTTTTTTATTATTACAAATCATCCCCATTGATGTCTATGGCCGAACGCCAATGTCGCCTAAAAAAAAAGGGTCCGGGACCTTTTTTCAGGCGACAGGCGTTCGGCGTTTCAGAGATGTGAACCATCTCTATAGACATCAATGGGGATTCGCCCCTCCAGCGGCATGAGCGTCGGGCGACAGGCGATTTGTCGCTCAGATGTGAATGCAGCCTCAGGTCAACATTGGATCAGAGATCCTCACTAAACTTCTGGATAGAGTTTGCTGCACTGAAAGTAAAGGGGCTGAATAATTTTGTACGCCCAATTTTTCACTTTTTTATTTGTTAACAAAGTTTGAAATATCCAATAAATTTCGTTCCACTTCATGATTGTGTCCCCTTTGTTGTCGATTCTTCACAAAAAATTACAGTTTTATATCTTTATGTTTGAAGCCTGAAATGTGGCAAAAGGTCGCAAAGTTCAAGGGGGCCGAATACTTTCGCAAGGCACTGTACATTTGACAATACTGGATGGGGAGATTTGAAAGAATATAAGAATGCGTATAAAACGGAAAGAAGGGTCGATATTTCCAATGGCACAGCCATTTATCTCTTTAAATAATCCAATACCAGTCTTGCCATCTGCTTTACCCCCGGCTCACACTGATGCAGTGCGGGAGACGCATTAATTTGCGCAACAATGCAGTGCGATTTACATGCAGTTTGTATTGTGAACCTACGCTTAAAAGGAAATCTTTGAATACGTTTGTTATTTCCCAAACCCAGATAGACGTTGGACGTGTTTAAAGTGTATGTAAACCAAAATAAAATCCTATATCTCTTGTAACTTGTCTCTTAAATACACCCCAGAAAAGATTTGTTTTATCTGTCCAATAAGCGTATACACTGCTGTTTAATCGCCTCGGTTGATCTAAAAGGGTTTGTGTTTTGCACACCCTGTGGTCTTCTCAAGTAGTCTAACTTTACTGACCTGGCTCTCTCCAATTGGAATACAACATTTCTTAAAAGGGGTTGTTAAAAGGTACAATTTTTTCCCCCCCTAAAAAGCTGCCTTTCCTTAGTGCAGTCCTCCTTCACTTACCTCATCCTTCGGTTTTGCTTTTAAATGTTTTTATTTCTTCTGAGAAAG
Source organism: Rana kukunoris (assembly GCA_029574335.1). Taxonomy (NCBI): domain Eukaryota; kingdom Metazoa; phylum Chordata; class Amphibia; order Anura; family Ranidae; genus Rana; species Rana kukunoris. Next base: position 185,369,296 of record CM056049.1, read on the forward strand.
CATCACTTCCTGTTCTTCTGTCTAACTCCACACAGTAATGTGAGGCTTTCTCCCTGGTGTGGAGTGTCGTGCTCGCCCCTTTTGGACTACAGGAGAGTCAGGACGCCCACTAACACACAGCTCCTTTCTCTATCTGCAACATAGATAGCGTACCGACTCTCCTGTAGTCCAAGGGAGGGGCGAGCCTCACACTAGACACCAGGGAGAAAGCCTTGCATTACTGTGTGGAGTTACAGACAGAAGAACAGGAAGTGAGGATTTCTCAGAAGAAATAAGGACATTTAAAAGCAAAATCGAAGGATGAGGTAAGTGAAGGAGGACTGCACTAAGGTAAAAGAAGCCATTTAGGGAAAAAAAAAAAAAAAAAAAAATTTTACCTTTACAACCCCTTTAAGTTCTATAAAGGGAAAGGGAATGGGTTATGTACAACAAAGTCAAATGGGCAGGGTTTACACTAGTCTTTGTGACTGCAATATACAAAAAGCATTATGTCAGCCTGCAACAAGAAATTAAGTGCATTTCTACCAGGACCTACAAGTATTTTTCTGCTGTACTTTTAGCATCTTTAGAAAGGAATAAAAAGGGGGGATGATGCACATGCATTGCAGTGATAACTGCATGACTTTTTTTTTTGCCCTGGCATACAATTAAAGGATATTCTTTTACACAAAAAATTAAATAAAAATAACCCTTACCTGAACTGGGCTTGGTGCTGGGTGACTACCCCCATGCTGAGATTGTTGCTGTCCAGTAGGAGTTGCTGAAGGCTGAGGATGAGGAGGATGAGGATGTAGAGCAGTACTGGGGTGGGCATACTGCTGAGCTAGCGAGTTAGTAGAAACTAGAACCCAGAAAGAGAAAAATATAAAAATGTGCAAGACTAAAAAAGCATAATCAGACTGGATTTTTTATATAAAACATTAAACCCCTGTTTAAACAGCAAGAGCAATCTTAATGTGATAAGTTGCATATGCATTGTCAAAGACAGAATGGCCATCATAATTTTCCACAGGGCTATCAGAATGCTGCATTGTATATAACCATTTGACAATAATAGGGAACTTTAAAGTACAACTCATTAGAGATTTACTTTGCAAATACTTACCTAGTATTTACTAGAAAAGCCCAAGGAGTACAAATGTACGTCTATACTTACTAGGCTACTAATGCCAACAGTCCTGTAAATGTCTAAAGCTTTGATGTCTAGTAGATCAAATTTTACCCAACCAGAGGGGGTGTAAACGGCTAGGGTAAAGCATTTGAACAGCAAATTATTTTCTTTTACAGCATAGAAGTAAAGAGCTGAAACAAGTGCAACCAGCAGATGATTTTCCAATGACAATAGAAAAAGAAAGCAAATATTATGTAAATAGTTTAAAAAATATATATAATATTTGAAGCTGAATGCTACATCACTAAAGACTTGAATTAGTTATGACAACATTGCTCAGTTTAAGTGCAATTGAAAGCAACTGCTTTCAAAGTGTAACAATTTCATTTTCATACGGCACTGTGTGCTAATAATTAAACTGACATAAAAATAAATGCTATAGTTAAAGTCAGATGGGCAACAAAACGACAAGGCAGGGATTGTCCATACTCTATATTCTACATTTACATGAAGCAAATGCTTGGCATGCCTATGAATGGGAACTGAACAGAAGAGAAAACTAGACAAGGTTTCTCTGTTTTGCGATGCAGCAGCTGATCATGCAAAAGGGGCATTCCCTTAGAGTATGTAAAAGCTCTTTTATAAAAGACACTAGTAACACACACAAAGAGGAACATAAAAAAATAAAAATAAAAATTTACAGAAATGTCGATGAGTGATACATTAACATAAAACCCTTTATCACACAACCTCACCCCAGCAAAATAAAAATTCCTATGTAACGCCACGTTGTTACCACTAAATAAATGTCACTTACAACATTTCAAGCATTCAACAAGAAATGCCAGTTACTCCTCGCAGAAACATCCTGGCAGCATGAATATACATAAGACACACCAATGTCAGTCCAACTCTAGTAAAGGCTACATGAACACTGCGTTCAATCCAGAAGTATTTGCTAAAAATGGGGGGGGGGGGGGGGGGGTTTAGTGGAGAATTTCCAGTTGAATCCTACCCCACCTTTGTGACATTGACTTCATCATACAAATAAAACTCAAACATGTGTAGTAAATATATTGCGCTGAACTCAACTAACAAAAACTACAGGCAGCCAACACAACAAAAGGATATTGTGAGAAAAACGTGAAAATAAAATGTGGCGCCACTCAAAGAACCGCCAATATGGTGGAACTACTCCAAGGCCCAGTGATATAGTGATCATAGTCTGTAAACAATGTTAATCCTCCAATAGTGAGCTACACACACTAAGTAAATGTAGCAAAAAATTAAGTGAACAACAGCTGTAAACTATTGTAACAAATAATTAGGTGAATCAAAAAACAAAAATAACTGTCCTGTGAGACAGAATAGGTCTAATGGCAAATTGTGAGCAGTAATGCTTCCCCAGTGGGTGAACCATACACACTGAGTAATGTAAATGTGTTGATCACAATTAAATCTAACAACTTGGCACCATGTACATAAAGAAAAAGTGCATCAAAACAAAATAGATATTCATGAAAAAATACCCATCTAAGTGACAAAACTCAGTGTTAGCAGTAATATATCTCCAGTATTGAACCGCATATACTGTGTGAATGAACACGGTAGTTATAATACATTGGCAACAGTTGTGAACTGTTATAATAACGTCCCAATCTGAAATGGAAAAATAGTGCATACACCGTAAAATATGAATGAGATTCCCCTTCACATGGACCAACTGTATGTTTCACAATATAATCCCCAGGAACTTGAAAACAGGTTTGAAGTAGGTACTCTTACCAGATGGAGTGGACCCGCAACTCACCAACAGGTGGGGGGGTCGCAAGCGCTCTTATGGGCCGATTGCCCTCTCAGGGTATTAATCCTTTCCGTAGGTGGTCCTGGGGGAAATCAGTATCTGATGTGTTCAGGATACACTCGTGGCCAAATATTTCACGCCAAATGGCAAACGCGCACCGTGGCAGCAAACCAAAACAGTTCCAATTAGGGGAGAAGGAGAAAAGGAAAAAAGCTCCTCATAGTGTAAAATTGTAAAAATGTAATAAAAAAAAAAAAAAAATCACACTGAATGAAAACTTATATAGCGCGCCACATGCGAACTAAATCGCCTCTGGGCGCTTGTTGTTCCTGTCTCCTTTGATATCAAAAGAGAGGAGTCTTGATTTTTCTCCTGAACGCCAAGTGATTCTCCTCCAACCGAATGTTGGTTGGTAAAGCATTCCATAGTCTGGGACCTTGGATCGCGAATCTTCTCTCCTTCGGACTTGTAGTTGGCTTTCGGTATCTGGAGCAGGTTTTGATTGGTGGATCGCAGAACGCGATTGGGATTATGAGGTTTTTTTCCGCATAGATAATGGGGAGCATTCCCATGGATACATCTATGCGTTAGACAGAGTGCTTTAAAAGTGATTCTGTCTTTTACTGGCAGCCAGTGAAGGGATCTCAGTGAAGGTGAGATTGATTCCCAAGGTTTTTTCCCTGTCACAAGTCTGGCAGCCGTGTTTGAACGACCTGCAGACGAGCGATTTGGTACTTGAGGAAACCAAGGTAAAGGGCATTTGCATAGTCCAATCTGGAGTTTACAATTGCTCCCACCACAACCGCTGGTTACAGGTTCGCTCCCCATACAGGCAATTACCCTTTAAGATTGGGCCAGTTAGCTCAGTTGGTTAGAGCGTGGTGCTAATAACGCCAAGGTCGCGGGTTCGATCCCCATACAGGCCCTTTATGCCATAAGCGAGGGGAGGGAGGTATATGGACGAGCCGTTTAAACATCTCTATTGAGACCGGATCGAACAATGGATTGGCTTCGTCCGCCTACCCACTTCCGGGGTTTGGAACGCAGGTACCCGAAAGTAGTAGGGAATTGGCACGCATGCCGTTCGCACACGGCGGAGGATAACGGGGTCTCGCGCAAGTGTGTTGGCATGGTATTTAAATGCAGGTAAGAAGTGGGGTCCGGTTGTATACCCCTGTTGAAGTCTCTATTACACGAAACCGGTCGGGTACGCTGGTCCTACCATTTTTTCCTGCACACTATTGGATTACAATCTGCCCATCTATCCAATGCGGGGGATTACTGTGCGTTTACTTTTCATGTGTGCTTTTCATTGGATTTGGATATGACCTTTTTGCTGTAACCAGTGTGATTTTTGGAATTTATTAAATTTTTAAAATTTTACACTATGAGGAGCTTTTTTTCCTTTTTCTCCTTCTCCCCCAATTGGAACTGTTTGGTTTGCTGCCACGGTGCGCGTTTGCCATTTGGCGTGAAATATTTGGCCACGAGTGTATCCTGAACACACCAGATACTGATTTCGCCTAGGTCCACCTACGGAAAGGATTAATACCCCGACGGTGACCTGAGAGGGCAATCGGCCCATAAGAGTGGGTCCACTCCATCTGGTAAGAGTACCCAATTCAAACCTGTTTTCAAGTTCCTGGGGATTATATTGTGAAACATACAGTTGGACCATGTCCATGTGAAGGCGCATCTCATTCATATTACTTTTACGGTGTATGGACTATTTTTCCATTTCAGATTAAGACTTTATTATAACAGTTCACAGCTGTTGCCAATGTATTATAACTACCGTGCTCATTCACAGTATATGCGATTCAATACTGGAGATATATTACTGCTCACACTGAGTTTTGTCACTTAGATGGTATTTTTTCATGAATATCTATTTTGTTTTTATGCACTTCTTTATGTACATGGTGCCAAGTTGTTAAATTGTGATCAACACATTTACATTACTCACAGTGTGTATGGGTTCACCCACTGGGGAAGCATTACTGCTCACAATTTGGATCGGCTATTTGCCATTAGACCTATTCTGTCTCGCAGGACAGTTTTTTGTTTTTTGATTCACCTAATTTGTTACAATAGCTCACAGCTGTTTATTCACTTAATTTTTGCTACATTTACTTATAGTGTGTGTAGCTCAATATTGGAGGATTAACAAAACTCAAAAACAGTTTGAGAAAAGGGAAAATGAATGACCATTATAGCATTCCTTACACTTTTGTGAGATTATTGCTGCAATGGTATATTTGAAGCAGTGGTGTCAGCAAACAAATGGGTCGGTTTGTGGTCAGTCGGAATAAACAATGACCCATATTTGTTATTTGGGGGTGGGGGGAAACTGCCCATAGTTGGTGTCAGAGGACAAAACAGTGCCTTAATGGCCGCATCCTGCCCCTGTGCTGCAATCTAGAGAACACTACAGTAGCAATTCCAAAAATTTAGCTTGGTTGACTTTACCTTCTAAAGTTTTTATATTTAAAGATTGAGACAGGTTCAATCAGTCTACTGTTCAGAGAATCATAGATGCAATACACTTAAAACTGCTTATAGGATTATTTGTCTCAAAAGACTCCCGACCCCTAATCTCTACCCCGATCGTTTGATGACCCCTGGCAAATCATAATTCGACCCCAGGTTGAGAACCACTGCAATAGAGGATCAGACCAGTGTTGCCAACTGTCCGTATTTTTACGGACAGTTTGTAAAAATGGGCACTTTTTCCCCCCGTTCGTAAATGTCCATGGTTGCCGGAATGTGCCAGAAAAATAGCCGAGATTGGTTCGGCTTGGAACTGCGCATGGAGATTGGAGGCAGGGGGTGATGGTGGCTGTGGTGGCACCACAGAGGGGAATGGAGGCAGGGGGTGTTAGGGGGAGAATGGAGGCAGGGGGAGATTTGGCACCGCAGAGGGGGGTGAAGGCAAGGGGTGTTGGTGGCAGAGGGGGATGAAGGCAGGGGACTATGACTAAATAATTTGCCCTTATTATATCGAACAACAATATGTTAAAGTTTTTTTTAACCTTAAATCACATTGCTATTTGCCTAGCATACTTGTTTGTAGCCTAAATACTGAAGTTTGCGCCTAAAAATGTAATTTAGTAACTTTTGTGAAATGCCAGTAAAAACGTGGCTGCGCCAGTAAATTTCGGGTAACGTGCAAGTAAATTTCAATCTGGTAGGTTGGCAACACTGGATCAGACCCATATTCAGAGTGTAACATGTTACGAACAGACTGCCCCCCACACCTCCCTGATTTGACAGCTAGCGGGGGATTCTTCTCCCCGGGGGAATGTATGGGCACACAGATACACTGGCAAATCTGCAAAAGACACGCATGGCACCAGCTTATCAGCTGAACTCTGGTGCAATGGCTTTACAAACTTCAAAAAATAAAAGAAATGCATTTTTTTACTTGCAAAAAATGTGCATTTATAATCTTTTTTTTAAAAGTGAACTTATCAAGGCTGCAAAAACATTCCCTTTGCACCAGTTTTTCTAATTACGCAAATTGGAAACATCTTAAGTTGTTTTTGTATCCAATTAATGAGGCTTTTGTGTGGAACAATTTTATTCCCACTGAATTTAGCCGTGCCCAGCCTCATCAGGTTTTTGCCATTCTGGCAGAGATTGTGCCTACCTTTAATCCCTACCCATCCAGCTTCCCTTTAACTGGGCTATTACACTCGAGGGAGCGGGAAGGTCTGCCTGATCACAATACCACTTTGGCTGTGACGGTAGTCACAATTGGTAGCCAGTTCACCAGCTCCTAATCATTAGAGACCAGGAGCTGTCTGACAGTTCATGTCCCTGCATTTCAGCCTCTCATTTGCACCTTGGGTATTCACCAAGGCGCTAACCCCCACCTGCTGCAATCACATGGCATCCACATTGTGGGATACTTGGGATAACAACCTGTTCAGAAAGCAGACTGCATAGGCTTTTTTTTATATATAGACAAAACGTGAAGTTGACCTCCCAGCATTCCAGCGATACGCATAGTTTCTGAATCTTCAGAAATCATTGCTGGAATCAATAAGTCTTGCCCAGGACAAGGCCCAGATAATCCAGGGTTCCTTTCAGAGAAGAAATTTCAGACAGACGCTCTGGCCTCAGTTTTGTACTCTGCTTCTGTGGTTTCCTTCCCTTGCAGCTATCCTCATGATGGATGCTAGCCTGCCGGGCTGAAAGGAGTCCCGATCATCACGTTGAAGGGGATTTGGTCAAAATATTGTTTTTATACAATATTCTGGGACGACTTGGCCATCTCCAATTAGAAAGCCAATGCAGTGGTGTACATAATTTATCTGTCATAGGTGGCGGTAACTTTTCTGCAGTAAATATCCATTTTAGAATAAATCAGCCTGTATGGATACTAAATTGTTCACAATGGCTTCTGAAAGGCCCGCTTAGACTTAACTGTAGTCCCTATATAATCAATCTGGACAGAAATGGATGTATTCTGTCTATTAGTGTTGTGGCTACATTCATATGTAATGACAAGAATGCCCATGGTTCAAAGTTGACTTTCTTACCATACATAGCATGTGTTTGCTCTGGAGCTCCATACTGTGCTCCTGATGAAGACACTAAGCCGGCCTGTGCATGTGCTGGAGGAGCCATCATTCTGGAATTTCCTTGAATTACAGGACTATATACATGTGGATGCTAGAAAACAAAAAAAAAAAAAAAAACAGGAAGCGGTTTTAATGTCAATGAAGCGGCTCAAATAAGATATACCCCCAAAAAAAACTAGGACATAGACAGAGCGGCACCGACAGTTGGCAGCATGCCATACCACAAAATGAAAGAATAGTTGGGCTTAAAAAAAAAAAAAAAAAAAGACACCCACAAGTGTAATTTTCAAAGCAAGAAACACTGGTAGGGAATGTATAATTAAATCCCTTCACCAAAACGGAGCATCTTGACTACCAAGAATTGTTTCCAGTAAATTTCAATAGAAGGCAAGATAAAAAACACACACACACACACACACACACACACACACACTAAAAACCAATGTTACCTGCGATTGATAATGTTGCACATGCTGCATGAGAGGCTGGCTAGGGAACTGCTGTGGGCTATAAGTAACATACTGTGCAGAGTAGGCAGGTGATGTAGCAACAATAGGAGGTCCTGCTGCAGACACTGGGTGTATCATTGTGTTCTGGTGATGCTGATCTTGCCTCTGCTGGGGCATATTTGGTACTGCAAAACAAAACTAACACTTATCATTTTGCATTTGCTTACAACAGATAACAAATTCCAGACAGTTTTCTTGACCGGACAACCATGTTTTAAAATAAACACAACAGCTGTCAATTACAAAATCAACTGTTTTCTTGGTCAAAGCTAAACAATGGAAAAGCCTACTTAATTCAGAACTGTGAATACAAGGACAACTGCATAGTATGGTAATAAAAATGTGCAACACTTGTGCGCAAATCTCACCTTTACCTGCTCTGTATGTCTTGGCCTGGTTAACTGGCATTGTCGTCATTGGAATTGAATATAATGGCTGAAATAAATTATAATACAGTGTGAAAGAATGCCTCAAATAAAACACAAAAAGTGTAAATAAACAGATTAAAGTGGAACTTCCCTCTCTAAATGAACACTGACCATTTGTAATCCTTATGCTGCTTGCATTAGTAAATGGATAGGAAAATAAAATATATCATGCTTGCTTGTTTTAAACTTTTATTTTTTACAGGTCTTAAGTTACTTCCTAGTTTCCATGCCTAGGCAAATGTCATACAGCCAAGAACTCTTTAGTAGGGGAGGAGAAGCCAAGCAAACACTCTCCTGCCTGCATGAGCTAAGGGCAGGTGGATTCCAGGAAGTAAATGCTACACAAATCATCTGCCTTTACTCAAGACAGTCACAGCCAGAAATGCTAGGGGGTGTTTTTCAAAGAGATTTCTCAACAAAAAGCATTGAGACATGGATGGATGGGCGAGCTTTCTGTGAATATTAAATATGAATTAAAAAACGCATTTTTTGTTTGTGATGCTCAGATGAAGGGAAGTTCCACTTTAAATGTAATTTGAAGGCCAGAGGTGAATTGAACCTAAGATGAGCCTTTAGTCAAAATTCAGAGAGCCATACTTTTTAGTAGTCGCACAAATGGCCATTGGCTCTGTAAATTCCTGTACTGGTTAAAATGTGCCAAGTCTTATGAACACAGTAACAGATGTTGAATATACCAGTGAGACAGAAAACCATTAGCATGCGGGCAAGGGCAAACAGTCAATCAAGTACTACACTGTTGGACTAAATTTTTTCCCAAATATCCTTTCCTCCAGACACCATTATGGAGGTAAGGATATCCAAAGGAAAGAATGCTGCACAACCAGTGCTTTAAGTGGGCCGGAACGCGGCGGTACTCCGTACCGCCACTTCCAAAAATGGCCCTGGAGAGTACCAGCACCTCTCCGTGCGCCCAGTACGTGGGTTTCCCGTACCGGAACGCAGTGGCGTAGCGGGGGGGGGGGCTCCTGCACCGGGCGAAAAATTGCAGGGGGGCAAAATCCTGGCGTCCGCGAAAAAGCGCCGCCACCGCCGCCGCCTTAGGAAAGGCCGCGGCTTTGGCCCAGCTCTGGACATATCGGCCATCTTGGTACACCCGGCGGCGGCGCGCGATGAGTTTTTCTTTCAGCCCTTCCGCCTGGTTGGCTGGTGGAACTGTCTGTCTCCCTTGATGTGGGAGTGGCGGGAAACACCAGCCAACTAGGCAGAAGGGCTAAAAAAAAAAAACAGATAACGGCGCAGGAGATTGGCGGGCGGTGGAGTGGGAGGCGCTGTACCTCTGTGCTGCGCTGATTGGCCTGGAAGTTGGAACATGTGTTTACAGCGCGGTGGCAAGTTTCTCCATCTCCAGCAAAGTAAGCAAAACACTCTCCTGTACCACAGGGGAGAGAGAGAAGGGGAAGGGGGGGGGGGGGGTCGGTGTAAATCTAAAGGGGTGCACTGCCTGATCCCCACCTATCCACCTCAGAGAGTGTCATTTTAGTAAGACTGCTGGGACTTGTAGTTCTCCATCTTCTCCTGGGGCTCATGGAGATTGGAGAACTACAAGTCCCCCCCTCAAGTTAGAGATTATGCCTCATTTTGTATTTGTGAATTAACAGAGCACAGCTTTAAAAAATGTATACATTTTTATTCAAGTTGGAAACCTAGTTTGATCTTTGCTTTTTTTTTTTATTATTCAGATCTTGACTGGATCATTTTGTTTTTTTGCCTTTGTCCATTCATGAGGCATTACATTATACAACCCGAATTCCAAAAAAGTTGGGACGCCTATGTAAAATCGACATAAAACAGAATGCAGAGATGTGCAAATCTCATAAACCCATATTTGATTCACAACAGAAAATGTAAAGACCAAAAATTTTTAAAAACTGAGAAAATGGACCATTTTAAGAAAACAAAATTATGATCATTTTGAAATTGTCGCCAGAAACCCATCTCAAAAAAGTTGTGATAGGGCCTTGTTTACAAAGGTGTAGCATCCCCTCTAACACCACTGTGTAATTGTCTGGGAACTGAGGAGACCAGTTGCTGGGGTTTTGGGAGAGGACAGGAAGGTTGTCCTATTCTTGCCTGATATAGGATTCTCAACAGCCCTGGGTATTTATTGCCCTACTTTTTATTTTGAGATGAGCCAAATATTCTTCAATTGGTGAAAGGTCTGGACTGTAGGCAAGCCAGTTAAGCACCCAGACTCTACTACAAAGCCATTCTGTTGTCTCAGGTGCAGTATGGAAGTGTCCTGCTGAAATATGCAAGACATTCACTGAAAGATGTCACCTGGATGAGAGCATGTGCTGCTGTAAAACCTGGCTATAACTTTCAGCATTGATGGTGCCTTTCCAGATGTGCAAGCTGTCCATTCTGCTTTAATGCAGCCCCATACCATCAGAGTTGTAGCTTTTGAGCGGAACACTGATAACAAGCTGGAAGGTCCCCCTCCATAGTTGTCAAAAAGAATGTCCATCCAATTCCATTTCATCCAACCACAGCACAACTTTCCACCTTGCAAAAGATCATTTTAAGAGAGTTTTGGCCAAAAGAAGATGGCGGAGTTTCAGGATCATGTTCCATAATGGCTGCCTCTTTGCATGATGGAGCTTTACCTTGCATGGAAGTATTCCATGACAGACTCATGCCCGTTTAAGACTGTTTTGAGAGCAATGGGAGGCCGTAACAAGTAGCACTACACTGTCACTAAAGCCACTTTCACATTGATCAGTAGCAAAACAGCATATGCATTTTTGCTGCGATTTTACCGCATTTGTGGTGTGTTTTTTTTTTTTTTACAGAACGCGCGTGTTGCGTGTTTCAGAGATGTGTTTTTGGTGACCAAAACTGCCCCAAAAATTAGGCAAGCCAGATTTTTTTACACCAACTTGAACAGACCAGTGTAAAAACATACATAGAATTTAAAAGGATGCATTTCTCTTTAGCTTTTCTTGCGCTTTAAGGCTTCATGCACACTGAAGCTGATAAAAGCTATAAAAAAAGCTTAAAAAGCGCTGGCGCCAGCTTTTTCCGGCGTTTTTTCCCACCGAAAAACGGCACTTTGAAAGCAAATTTCAGGCGTTCAGAAAAAAGCCAATAAACTCCAAAGCTCATTAACACTAAAAAACAAACGCCCAGGTGTGCATGGGCACATAGGCCAACATAGAGTTCAGTTTATGGGCTTTAAAAAAGAAAAAAAAAAGCCAAAACGCCAATAAACTGCAGTTTATCAGCTTCAGTGTGCATGGAGCCTAATCCAAAAATGTGCTCAGTGTGAAATCAGCCCAATAAATTGCTCATGGAATGTAAAACATCAACTATAACAAATGCATGAATACAGTGCCTTGCAAAAAGTATTCAGCCCCCTTGAACTTTGCGACCTTTTGACATATTTCAGGCTTCAAACATAAAGATATAAAACTGTATTTTTTTGTGAAGAATCAACAAGTGGGACACAATCATGAAGTGGAACGAAATTTATTGGATATTTCAAACTTTAACAAATCAAAAACTGAAAAATTGGGCGTGCAAAATTATTCAGCCCCTTTACTTTCAGTGCAGCAAACTCTCTCCAGAAGTTCAGTGAGGATCTCTGAATGAGCCAATGTTGACCTAAATGACTAATGATGATAAATAGAATCCACCTGTGTGTAATCAAGTCTCCGTATAAATGCACCCGCACTGTGATAGTCTCAGAGGTCCGTTTAAAGCACAGAGAGCATCATGAAGAACAAGGAACACACCAGGCAGGTCCGAGATACTGTTCTGGAGAAGTTTAAAGCCGAATTTGGATACAAAAAGATTTCCCAAGCTTTAAACATCCCAAGGAGCACTGTGCAAGCGATAATATTGAAATGGGAGTATCCGGACCACTGCAAATCTACGAAGGCCTGGCCGTCCCTCTAAAAACTTTCAGCTCATACAAGGAAAAGACTGATCGGAGATGCAGCCAAGAGGCCCATGATCACTCTGGATGAACTGCAGAGATCTACAGCTGAGGTGGGAGACTCTGTCCATAGGACAACAATCAGTCGTATACTGCACAAATCTGGCCTTTTTGGAAGAGTGGCAAGAAGAAAGCCATTTTTTAAAGATATCCATAAAAAGTGTCGTTTAAAGTTTGCCACAAGCCACCTGGGAGACACACCAAACATGTGGAAGAAGGTGCTCTGGTCAGATGAAACCAAAATCGAACTTTTTGGCAACAATGCAAAACGTAAAAGCAACACAGCTCATCACCCTGAACACACCATCCCGACTGTCAAACATGGTGGTGGCAGCATCATGGTTTGGGCCTGCTTTTCTTCAGCAGGCACAGGGAAGATGGGTACAATTGATGGGAAGATGGATGGAGCCAAATACAGGACCATTCTGGAAGAAAACCTGATGGAGTCTACAAAAGATTTGTCTTCCAACAAGACAATGATCCAAAGCAAAATCCCCCTCACTCCCTCATAGGGGGGAGTCCCTCTGCCCCGTTGGGGTCTCGAGTTCACGCACAAAATACACATAAAAAAAAAAAGTGACGCACAATAACATTCAATATTTCACATTTATCCGACAAAACAATTTACATTGTAATATTTGTCTTGGCTATAAAATTGCATACGATACAATGCGGAGTTCCGCCAAATTTAATTTTTTTTTTAAAGTCAGCAGCTACAAATACTGCAGCTCCTGCCTTTTAAAGTAAGGACACTTACCTGTCCAGGGCACCTGCGATGTCCCCACCCAAAGCCAACCTGTTTTTCGGCGCTGGCATCTTCAGTAAGGGAATAAGGAAATAAGGCTTGTGGTTTCACAGCCTTGTTCGCTACTGCGCACGCACAAGACTAGCTGTACGTCCTGAACGATCCCTACTGTCTCCTGGTGTGCCTCCTAGAAGACAGCTGGGGGAAAGGAAGAGGACATGGCGTAGATCACCAGAAATGGACCCGTGTGTTTCCAGAGCCTGCAGCGTCCACCGGCTGTTTCCTAGATCTTACTGGAAGTATTACATACTGTGACCTGGATACACTTACCATTTTTGGGTGGAACTTCTCTTGAAGCCACAACAGAATGCAGTGCAGCACAACAGCAGGACTGATGCCAACATTTATTCATATGTACGATACTCAGACCCCTTCTCATCCTCTATCTTGTAATCATTATACTCTGTCTCTACAGTCTGTGATTCATCCTTCCCCTGCCTTCTGGAGCTGAAAAATGCAGTCTAAATTCTGTACTTTGAATGGCTCTGGAGAAGAGAGGGCTGTAGAAAACCAGATACCCGATTCATGAGCACGGAAGGAGTCTGGGTCCCGGAAATTTCATCCTGTGTGAATCCTCTTTGGCGTCTTTTACCCATGGAGTCAAAGGACCGTGGCTGGGCTATAGCCGATCGCTAAATTGGGCTTGACCCCTGGTAAGCAGACATTACATTTGGTGGTGGGCTTCTCACTTATTTATGGACCATTTGTGGAGTCACTGCTGTGTTTAATCAATACTTAAAGAACCAGGATCCAATTATAGACTGTTTGGCCATCTCACTCTGTTAGGAGTACACCCAATACATCTATCCTCTTGGTCTGAGGACTTTGTGTATATTTAATGTTTGGCGCAGTTTTACTTTTTCCATTAGACAGGTATCTGTTTCGCCTTCCCCCTGAAAGGTGCCAAATATGACACTGGATAAGCAGGGGTTTCATTTTTGGGTGGTACTTCACTTGAAGCCACAACAGAATGCAGTGCAGCAAAACAGCAGGACTGATGCCAACATTTATTCATATGTACGATACACAGAACTTCAAAATTTTTAGTTAAAACCACTTCTGGAGAGATATATTAACTCACCTTTCATGCTTTTTTTAAAATCTGAATTCCAAATTATTTTTTTATAGTAAATGCTTTATTATTTTTATGAAAAGGTATACTTCAATAGTTATAGTAGTAGATAGCTGCATTTTCTATTATTACCTGCACACCGGGGCTTACAGGAACTGGATACATCATATTTGGGGCAAAGCATACCGGCTGCGTGTATACCGGTGTTGGCTGCTGATGGGCCACCATTGAAGGACTTGGCTGAGCTTGTGGCCGAGGTGAGGTGGGTGTTGTAGAAGGTTTAGGCTGCCAAAAAAAGAAAACAAAAAAAAAAAATATATATATTTAAAATGATACATGCAGCCACTTCATTTAATGGAGCCAAATTCTATGTAGAAAACATTCTGTTACCAGTCAACACTGGAAAACCAAGGAATTCGATTCCTACTATGTTCTAAAGAAACAGCGCGCGCGCGCGCACACACACACACACACACACACACACAATAAAGGAGGTCTGAGAAAGTAAACTGGCAACTCCTTTCATGTTTCTACATAACTAACAATTTGTTAAGCCAAATTAAACCACTAGAAGAAAAACCTTCATATTACGATAAAAAAACAAACAAAAAACAAGGGGGTCAGGATCCCTCGTCAGTATACAGTGCCTTGAAAAAGTATTCACACCCCTTGAAATTTTCCATATTTCATCATGTTACAACCAAAAACAAAAATGTATTTTATTGGGATTTTATGTGATAGACCAACACAAAATGGCACATAATTGTGAAAGGAAAATGATAAATGTTTTTCAAGAATTTTTACACATAAAATATCTGACAAGTGTGCCGTGCATTTTTATTCAGCCCCCCAGAGTCAATACTTTGTAGAACCACCTTTCGTTGTAATTACAGCTGCAAGTCTTTTTGGTGATGTCTCTACCAGCTTTGCACATCTACAGAGTGACATTTTTGCTCATTCTTTGCAAAATAGCTCAAGCTCTGTCAGACTGGATAGAAAGCATCCTTGAAAAGCAATTTTCAAGCCTTGCCATAGATTCTCAATTGGATTTAGGTCTGGAATTGGAATGGGCAATTCTAACACATGAATATGCTGTGATCTAAACCATTCCATTGCAGCTCTGGCTGTATGTTTAGGTTCGTTGTCCTGCTGGAAGGTGAACCCCAGTCTCAAGCCTTTTGCAGACTAACAGAGTTTCTTCTAAGATTGCCCTGTATTTGGCTCTATTAATCTTCCCATAAACTCTGCCTAACTTCCCTGCTGAAGAAAAGCATCCCCACAACCTGATGTTTCTGTCACACACAGCATTTTGCCTTTAGATCAAAAAATAGTATTTTTTTTACTTGCTGTAAAATACTTTTCTCTGAAGTGCATGGACAAACACAGCTCCTTAAATTTTTGACTTGTGGGTTATGTTCCGTCTATTAGAGGACTAGGCAGACATTTTAGACATTTAAAACATGTGACTTTCACGATCGGCAGGCAGGATTCCTCCAGCGACCTTGTGTCGGCTGAACTCCCGAAACCCCCCCCCCCACCCCCAAACCGGTCAGGCTGGCGTCTGTTGTGATCACTGTCCAGTAAAAGGGAAGAGACTTTACAGACTGAAGGGCCGGAGAACTTAGCCACCAGACCAGGGAAGCCCTGACTAGTTTGCTCACCCGGATTTGACATCCAGGGACAGTAGGGAATTGTCCCATGTGGACAGAATCTCCTTCAGCAAAAGGTGAAGCTAGTCACGGGATACTATCCCCATGACCACGTCCCTCTAGTGCCAGACCCATAAGATACAGGCTGCTGAATCGAAGAACCAGCTGGCTCGATTGTATTTTATATGCCTCATCTCACTTCTTCGATGTAAGTGTGCATTTTTATGTTACTTATTAAATTTTTAAGGGATTTACGCTATGCTTGTCTTTTCCTCTTTTTTTTTTTTTTATGTGGTGGCTCCTGGATTGCTACCTTGTTTGAGACATCTTCTATGCAATATTGAACCATACTGAGGGATTTTTGCTACCAATAGAGACCCCAGGCTGGGATATCAACCATATGCGCATATTGATCTCCTATAATTAAAGATCACGTCCATCTGGTAAGCAGCAGTGTTATTGTTTAATGGAGGCACCATCCTGTCAGCACTTTTTCCTGGACTATTGGATACGTTGAACAATGGGGATATTTAAGTTTATATGGACACTCTGCCATAATTTTTGTTGTATTCACTTTTTTTACCTGACGCTTTGCTAACGGTATTCCTAAGGTTTTTTTTTTTTTTTTTTTGGTTTGTTCACACGGACTGCTACTTATTCACTTGATAATTCTCGGGTTTCTACCCAATTTAGGAATTAACCTCTTTTTATTCTATTGAGGTCTCACAGACCTATTTACAGATATCATTTTTTTTTCCCACTCAGTCAGTATTTTAGAATTTTAATCAATATTTATCTAGCACGTCATTATCACTAGTGTCTCATTTTAGCTTACAACAGCGCAGCTCTTCCCTTGACCATTATTATTAGTGTTGTATAACATTTTAGTTGCCACTTTACCATTTATTGAATTAGCGCAGTACACCCCTCTTATTCAAAAAAACAGTGACGGTGCTACCAAAATGGCACCCAAACACTGCAATGTGGAAAAGAAGGTCGCAGCTGAGGCTTCCAAAGTGATAGATCACCCCCCACAGAGAGCGGGCCCCCCCAACACCCCCCCAGTCCTCAACCGGAACCTGGAGTCACCCCAGAGGTATACCCCAGTCGCAGCGAGCCCCGCGAGGGCAGGAGGAAAAAAGGTGACAGAGGGAAGGGAAAGGGAGGACAGGAAAACCCCTTAATCCTAGGAATGCCCTGCCGTTCTATCCCGCCGAGGCAAGAGGAACCGTACTTACCCGTCCCTGACAGACCTACAACCGAGCAGTACAGAGAAGCTGTCGGCCCAGCCCACTGACTGAGACAACAGCAGCCCAGTCACATGTGGACTCCGGAGCACATAGCTCACGGCCACCCCTGGAGTCATGGGGTCCGTCGTGGCCAACCCAATGCGTAGCCAAGGTCTGCTCACGCTCAATAGCCGGACTGGGGGACGGGACTACAAGGATCTATAATATCCAGCCTGTCTCCCAGCCGGCAGTTGATAGAAGATTCAAAAATAAAATAAATTCCTTCAGGACCCTGGGCCCAAAAGGGAGCCAGGTCCTACTCCTCTACTAGGCAGAAAAAAACTGAGCTGCTGACTGCAGTGTGATGGGTTATGACCAGCGGGGCTGTTTAGCTTTGCTAAAGTCACATGTTTTAAATGTCTAACATGTTTACCTAGTCCTCCCCTAATAGACGGAACATAACCCACAAGTTACATTTTGGTCTCACCTGATCAGAGCACATTCTTCCACATGTTTGCTGTGTCCCCCACAATGGTTTTCTTCTTGCCACTCCTCCATAGAAGCCAGATTTGTGGAGTGCAGGACTAATGGTTGTCCTGTGGACAGAGTCTGCCACCTGAGCTGTGGATCTCTGCAGCTCCTCTAGAGTTACCATGGGCCTGTCTGGTGTTTATTGACCTTAATGATGCTCATTGTTCACAAAGGTTCTCCAATAAAGCTCTGAGGGCTTCACAGAACAGCTGTATTTATACAGAGATTACATTACACACAGATGAATGCTATTTACCAATTAGGTAACTTCTGAAGGCAATTGGCTCCACTAGATTCTAGTTAGGGTTATCAGAGTAAAGAGGGCTAAATACAAATGCACGCCACACTTTTCACATATTTGTAAAAAAAAAAAATTAAATGATTGAAAACCATTTATTATTTCCCTTCCACTTCACAATTATTTGCCACTTTGTGTTGCTCTATCACATAAAATCCCAATTAAATACATTTACGTTTTTGGCTTTAACATGACTGTAACGGAATGCACCGTGACAGACAGATATTCCTATGTCTAGGGTCACCTTATTCTTCAGTCTCCACTGGTATACCCCAGGAAGGAGGGGCAGTTGGCCCAGACCCCCAACAGCATGATGGACTGAGCCCAGCCACCCTGCCTTCTCCCCAGCGGCAGGCGTGTTCTCAGAGAGGCAGAGGTTGGCGGGGTGAGTAATGCTCAGTTTGGAGCCATTTATTTGAGGTACAGTATGGATAACAGCATTGGAGGACTGGAACTACTGACGGACTTCAGAGTCAACCCGTTTGGGGTTCCCTCCTGTGTCCGTCTCCCACCGAAAAGGGAGAGAGTAACGGAATGCACCGTGACAGACTGAGATATTCCTATGTCTAGGGTCACCTTATGTCCACTAGGGCCATAGGGTGACAAAGAATCATAATTCATATGTTACAGAAGACATTAATAAGGGACATTAATAATAATTCATGTTTGCAGGAGGTCTTCAAATACCAAAAGCGGTTAGCTATTCAATCTGGGCACACATGATTTGGAAAGGTGTTAATTCAGGTCTACAAGACCAGAGTGAGTCATACCTTTGTATAATATGCTATTGAAATATCTTAAGGTGTTGGCTATTTATGTGAAAGACATTCCGTTGAAGGTGTGGATTGCACCCACTCTCACAAGACTCTGCCATTGTGTGATAAAGCTGCCTAGATAAACTTATTCAACTAGATGTCTGTGTTATTATTAAAGGTTAATTGAACACTATTGAAGATGCGGTGCCGACCGCTCTACATGGTTAGCTTACCTGAATGCCTTTTAGAGTGTGATTGAAGCCCCCCATGGTGTGAAGGGGGGTGGAGATTGCATTGTCCTGTGATTAACTGTATTATGCTGTACTGGATATAAGAAGCTGAGAAAATACTAATAAATTGTCATATCTTTGGAAGCAAGAACGGAGCTCGGTCTCGTCTTATTCTGGGAAAGGATATGGATCGTGTATGCAATATTGTCGGAGTGTGTCAGATAAGCTTGTCGTGGTTGGATGAAAGGTTGTAAGCGGTGGTGACCGTTACAATGACAAAACGTGGAAAAACTTCAAGGGGCATAAACACCATTTCAAGGTACTGCATTATCCCTTGGCAGGGACTCAGAAATTGAAGGTAGGAGCGTCTGCATGGCAGCAAAGTAACACAATTACCTGGGCATATGACCGTGGGTTGAACTCCTTGGCATTGGGATTTAGGGTGGATTTTCGCACTTGCCTAAAAGAAAATACAAAGTCTACAATTACTGTGCAGAAAGACAAACAAACACACACACCGTAAAACAAAACCGGTATAAAATTATGTGCTTATATATAGCAAACACTGAACCTTAAAATAAAATGCCAAATAATTCCAGATGAACTTGATCAGAACTACAAATGTCTAACTAAACAGTGCTAAAGTACAATCTGTGATTCCTAAATTCACCTGTGTTAGTTTTCCAATGCATCACCGTGATACTAATCCAGGATGTATGAACAGCCTCCAGTTGAGCTTAGGCCATGTCTCCTTATGAAACAGCAAATCTGCAATGGTCAGTAGAGGCAATGGCATTTTACACATAGGGAACGTTTTGAAAGCTAAATAAGTGCTATCCCTGTGCTAGAGGGTGCCTGCACTCCAACAAAGCTTATACACTGCTTAAAGATTGACTTAAAAGGCAATTCCTTGGTTAAACTGGATTGAAGAGGGATTAGAACACTGCTGTCAGGTCTTATTGCAGTCTGTGTTCTTGTTGGGGAGATTTAAACTATATAAAAATTGTGCTGTTGAAGTGAAAGGAAATACCAAAATTTGGAGTCGTCACCAAACAGGGAAACAAAGAAGCTTGGTATTTTTTTAAATTATACTTAGGTGAATGCAGCAATGGTCCCCGCCAGCTCCAAGAGTGAGAACCGAACGATCACACATCGCCGATCGCTGGGTCCTCAGTGCTGCATCAGACCCCTCCATACGCTCACTGGAGTGTCAGGCTGTGGAGGGGGCAGGAGCAGCTGGCTCAGGCTCTAAGCAGCTTGCCAAGAGGCAGAGCCAGGTGCCAGTCCAGGCATCTGAGCGGATGCCAATCATATGGCTGTGATGTCCGCTGTCACAGTAGAAGTAAAGCCAAACAAGCTTTGGCTGTACTCCTGCAATTGGAAATGTTCCAATTGGGGACACTAGTTCTGATGACAACCAGGATTTTTCTCACTACCCGTTTTGCTTATGAGACAGGAAGTTGAGAGTAAACTTCCTGATTGGGGGTGGGGGGTTGGGTGGTGCGTGTGTGCGCGCAAGGGGTTATAACCCTCCCTTACCCTATACAAAAAGGGTCTTTAGCTCTAGTTTAACCACTTGCTACCAAATCACATGTACATCATTTTGAGGAAGAGGTTGCACTGGGGTGATGCCTGCAGCTTAAAAAATAAAATAAAAAAAATCCATCGGGTACCGAGGGGATCACAAGCAGCAAGAGGGGACATGCCTCCGTCTCCTGGGTCTCCCGAGCGTCCAGCTGGCACGTCCATCGGCTGGCCGGAGACCTTAACAAAGCCGGATTCGGCTTGGATTGGGTCTCAGAGGTAACCCGGAAGCAACATCATTTCCAGTTTACTCAGCAGCCAACAGCACAGATTAAAAAAACAAAAACAAAACACTATTCAAAAATGTTGATTTTGGCGTTTTGAATACTTTGAAGTGCAGAGGAGGGGTTTTGGGCTCTTTGAACTTCAGATATAGCTTTAAAAAGCCACTGTGAGTGCCTATTACTGTCACAAGGGAGGTTTACATTCCTTGTGGCAGTAAATAAGTAATTTTTCTTAATTTTTTTTTTTTTTAAAGAGACGGCATACATAAGTCACGCCCGCAAAAGTAAACAGTGTTCAAATCACACATGAGGTATCGCCGCAATGATTAGAGCGAGAGAAATAATTCTAGAAAAAGACCTCCTCTAACTTTAAACAAGAAACTGTTAATTTTTGAAAGCGTCCCCTATATAGATTTTAAAGTACCGTCGTTTGTGGCCATTCCACAAGTGCGTGTAATTTTTAAGTGTTACATGTTGGGTATCTATTCACTCGGTGCAACATCAGAAATGGCAACAAATACAAAATAATTCTGCGCTATCCAAGATGGTAAGCAGCTACAAAAACCAATAGACGAGTGGAAAGTAACAAACAAAACATGTAAATTGTAGCGCTAGATAACAGACCAAGTGATGTGAAACACTGTGTACACTAAATAGATAATATAATTATGTTGGACATATATCAATGAATATATAAATAAAAAAATAAATAAACATGAACAAATCTCCAAAGTGGTAAGAAGTCAATGAATATATAAAGAAAAATGAATTATATAATCTATGATGTGAAATGGTAGACAGTCCAATGAGAGTAGAAGTGCCAATGTTCTCACAATCTGAACGTGACATACAATGTGAAAAGGCCGCCACCAAATGGAAAGAGGCTTACCAGAAGGGTTGAACCCTGAGGAACATACGTTCAAAAGGGTCAACAAAGCTGTATATAATTGCTGCAAGACCAAATCTTCAGGTGTAACTAATGTACGACATCCAACACAATCTGCTATGCCCAAGGTGGACGGTTGTAAATGCTTGTGGGCAATGACCCACTGGAGGTCAAACAACAGAACCGGATGATGTTGAGAGGAAAAAGGAGAAGCACATAGTGTAATATTGTGTTTCTACCTACATTAAATCCCCTTTGCCTACAATATTACACTATGTGCTTCTCCTTTTTCCTCGCAATCTCAATCCGTTTGACCTTCAGTGGGTCATTGCCCACAAGCATTTACACCCGTCCACCTTGAGCATAGCGGATTGTGTTAGATGTCATACATTCGTTACACATGAAGATGTGTTCTTACAGCATTTATATACAGCTTTGTTGACCCCCTTTGAACGTATGTTCCTCAGGGTTCAACACTTCCGGTGAGCCTCTTTCAATTTGGTGGCGGCCTTTTCACATTGTATGTCACGTTCAGATTGTGGGAACCTTAGCATTTCTATGCTCATTGGACCGTCTACCATTTCACATCGGAGATTTTACAATTAATTTTTCTTCATATATTCATTGACTTCTTAGCACTTTGGACATTATTTTCATGTTTATTATTTTTTTTCCCCCATATATTCAATTGATATATGTCCAACATAATTATACCCCATTTTTTTCTGTGTTAGAGCGTGACCCACGACATCCCTGCTAACCCAGAAGTGATGTGTGCGCTTCACCCACTCCGCTCTCCAAACTAGGAAGCTGCTGTAAGATTCCCCTGCTCTCCATGGATGGCTGGATCTGGCGATAGCTCCCTCTGGGGTCACATTTATGCTCATGTTATTGTGATTTGATGTACGTAGATGGGTTTAAGGTGGCTTTCAGTGTATGGGCTACTTTGGATTAATAAAACAGGATTAAACTATGTTGCTGTTCCTTGTTTTTAGGACCTTGTGTGGAGCTCCTGTGCCTGCTGTCCCTGCCTGCTGGTGATGGTCTGACTTCAGTTTTCTGGCAAGTTTAACCCCCTTGGGGAGAGTGCATCACACGGTGGATTGAGATCATGGTTTTCCCTGGTGGAAGGTGCACTCTAGGATTACCACTAATGACACACCATTCAGCAGTTTGGATTGTGTACATTACCTTGACTACATCCAAGACTTTCTTTATTCAGTGTTTTTTACGACGAGTCTACCATTATTGATTTTTTTAGCACGGTTTTGGGTATTTTAATACTACAGAGACTGAACTGTTTTATTCATATACCGCGAGAGATTATATATATATATATATATATATATATATATATATATATATATATATATATATATATATATATATATATATATATATATATATATATGTTTATGGTATATATATATATATATATATATATATATATATATATATATATATATATATATATATATATAATTTATTAAATAAATAAAATGTTTGGGTGTTGCAAGTAATTTTCTAGTAAAAAAAAAAAAAAAGATTAACCTGTAAACAAGTGTCAAAAATAGGCTTGGTCTTGAAGTGGTTAAATACTTTTTAGGATAGAGCTCAATTTAAGGTGCACGCTTTTACTAGTAAGTGGAATCAAGGGTAGCAGACACAGGCTTTGTTTTCATTTGAACCAATAAATATTTAATTTTAACAGGATGGCAAAAACAATAAGAGTCGGTTCACACTGGGGCGACACGACTTCCAGCACGACTTTCAGAAGCAACTTCAACACGATTTGAGCATGAACCACAGGGCGATCTGGGGCGATTTACAACACGACTTGAAGTCCTTTTCAGGTCAGGAGACATTCCAGTGGACAATAAAACAACAATCAGCTTTGGGAGAGGGAAGGGGAGGGAGGGGTTTGCCTGAGAAATGTATGTTATCTTGCTGAAAGGTCGCTTCAATTAAAACAGTCATCAGACTTGGAAGCGACTTCCATTGAAATCAATGGGTACAAATCGCCTAGAAGTCTGATTGAAGTAGTATAGGAACCTCTTCTGAAGTCGGAGCGACATGAGTAGTGTGTATTAACACCGCTCCCATTCACTTACATTGCTTTTCTGGACAGCACGACTTGGGACGACTTGAGACAACTTCAAGTCGGATCCCAAGTCGCCCCAGTGTGAACCGACTCTAAAGAGGGGTTCAATAACAAAGCCAATTTGCCATGGATACATTAATACAACTATTGACAAAACACCAGACTGCAAGTGACATTTACCCCATTCAGCTCTCGTTCCTTTCCGAAATGCATGCCTTACCTCTCCTGTCTACGGTTGTATCCCCGCTCCTTAAACGTTTTGCTTCACCCCTCCTTTCCAGCCCACAATCTGTATATTGCCCTCAATTCTGCACCTCCTCCTAATTCTAAATCACACATACTAATAAAACCCCCTCATGAATCACAATCTCAATACCACCCTCATCTTTCTGCTTCTCCTAACCTCTGGAGACTTGTCTCCAAACCCTGGGCCTCCATTTAACGTTACCCAACACACTCATCACTCAGTGCCCTCTGGCAGCAGCCGCAATCTACACAATTTAGCTTCCATTCCTCTTCTTCCCAAAACCAGACTCCCCTTCTCCTGTGCCATCTGAAATGCCCGCTCTTATCTGCAACAAACTCACCTCTGTTCATGGCTACTTTGTCACCAACTGCTTTAGGCTCCGTTTTCACTATTGCAACCCCAAAGTCACGCGATTATGCAATGCTTTCTTTGCCACAACTTGAAGCAATGCCTGTGTATTCTTGAGGTTTATGGACCACAAGTCACATCAAAGTGGGACCACAGTAGTGCAGGGACTACTTTGAAGTTGCACAGATATGAACAGTACTCATTGGAAATCATGGGGTGTGACTTTTCAGTCCCAAGTCGCATGACAAGTCACATAAGTGGAAACCAAGCCTTAATCTACTTGGTCACCAAAACCTGCCTTCTTAATGACAACACCACTTATCCCACTTCCCTCTGCCATGGTGGCCTTCTCTGGTCACACCCCCCCTAGATCTATGGGTTTGCAAGGGAGGTGGAGAGGGAATCCTAGCTCCACACAGAACCTTCCAGCTTCTTCACTCTACTCCCCTTCCCTCTGAATGAATGAATGAATGAAAAACTTATATAGCGCAGCACATGCGAAGCAAATCGCCTCTGGGCGCTTGATGTTCCTGTCTCCTTTGAGATCAAAAGAGATGCGTCTTAATCTTTCTCCTGAAGACTAGATAGTTCTCTCCAGCCGAATACTCGCTGGTAAGGCGTTCCATAGTCTGGACTGTGACAGCGAATCTTTCCCTTTGGACTTGAATCTGGCTTTTGGTATCTGAAGCCGATTTTGATGGTGTCGTAGAATACGATTGGGATTGTGAACTTGTAATTTTTCCATAGATAATGGGGAGCATTATCATCTGGTTAGACAGAGAGCCATCGTTTGAAGCTCACTGTATACCTACATTTTCTTTATTGCTGTGGCCTTTCCGGCCCCTGGAGTGGTGTCAAATTTCCCTTATCCTGGCCCGGTATAAAAACTCTGCCAGCTTACCCTACTTTCTCTCTTTTGAAATTCCCACAAACTCAGGGGCTTCAACATTCCTATAAATACAAACTTCCGCTACTTCTAAATCTTCGTCCAACCTCCTCATTTGGCCTAAAGCAATGGGTACAGGCTTCTACGACCTCTATGCACTCTATGCAACCTCTCCAACAATTTTCCTCTCTCTGCTCACAACCTTATTGGTTTCACGCTCTCCATGTCTTCCCCCACTTCTTCCTCCAACCACCTAACAATTACATGTAGAAACCTTTGTCACTTCAACCCTTCTCTGTATTCTTCAACTGACCACCTCTGACAAAATTTCACCCGTCCTGCCGCAATCTAGCTACTTCTGTCTACAATAGATCCCTGTCCTCCACCCTGGATCAATTTGCCTGCCTCATTACACAGATTCAGGCCCCGACCCCTACAACCCTGGAAAACAGAGGACACCAGAAGTTTCAAAAAACATAGCCGTGCTCTTGAGTGCCTGTGGGGCAAGACTAGGCGGTTTATTTACTAAAGACAAAACTAATGTGCACTTGGAAGTGCAGCTGCTGTAGATCTGAGCTGGACATGGAAGAAAAATAAAAAACAACAGCAGTGCTTCACCCTCATATCTACAGTGACTGCACTTCCAAGTGCATTTGAAGTGCAATTATAGTGCACAGTGTAATTGCCCTTAGTAAATAAACTCACAAACGCTTCAACCAATACAAACCTGCCCTCCAAAAACATAATTATTGCCTCCACAATGCAAAGCAGAAATATTTTTTCACTTATATGAACACATTATCTAGTCCCCATCAACTCTTCTCTACCTTTAACTCTACTATGTCAGCCATCAACTAACTCACTGTCCAGATCACCAATCACTTGAAAAATAAGAAAGGTTGATGAAATCACCACTCTACAGAGATCCCTCCCACTCCATAGGTACAATCAACACTTCCCTTATTCAACCCTGCTACATCAAAAAAAAAAAAAAAAATTGGGGTTTACATCCACTTTAACTTACACCCAATCTCCTTGCTACCCTTTTCCTCCAAACTCCTTGAACCGCCTGGTCTACAACCAAGTGACTGATTCATTAAGAATAACCTCCTTGATCCATTTTCAGAGTGGATTTTCCCCCTTAAAAAACTTCACAGAAACTGTTCTCCTAAAACGAACAGCAAAAACCAAGAGACACTATTCTGTACTCCTACTTCTTAATACCCACCCCCTCAAAACAAAAAATATCAAAAACTTTACTCCTTTGGTCTCAGTGGCTGTGCTCTTTGCTGGCTCTCATTCTACATATCCATCCCACCACAGCTTCAGTGTCACTTGCAATTCTACTTCCTCCTATCCCCATCTCTATTGGAGCCTAAGGTTCTGTTCTTGGACCTTAACAAGTCTCTATCTACTTTAACTCTCTGGGTCAGCAGATGGCCTCACGTGGCTTTCAATATAATTTCTTAGCAGAAAAAAAAATAGTACAATCATCCAGCGATGAATACATAAAATGTGATCACAGGGTATGGCGCTGTTCTATGCTTTTTTTGACTGCGTCTGATGTACTCATCGCTGGATGATTGTACTATTTTTTAACTTTTCTTTTTATACATTTCTTTGGTCATTGCTGATCTACGCCATGTGGAGGCCCCACCCCCCCATTTATATATTTTCTACGCCTTTCTGAGATCTTCACCCCTGGAGGGGTAGAGCTGGCTCTTCACGAATGTCATTCAGCCATATATAATGCGGAAGTACCGATGCCCAGCTGCCGCCGTGAGGAACGATTGGATGTTACCCCACAGGACCATTTGAGAAAGTTGTGACACAGATACTCTTACCCTTGCCTTTTCGATTCACCACAGACTGGTGTGTGGGTCCACACCTGATGGTAAGAGTACCTACCCTCTCCTGGTGACAAAGTCGCAGACTCCCCTTCTGGTGTTACCCGTGTGATGCTAGGAATGATGTTCAACCACCCATCATCTTTATACATTTGTGTCCACATCAATGTATTTTTGATATCATTCATTTCAACCTTTTCGACTTTTTGCACGCAGCATTAATTTTTAGCACTTACTATATACTATTTATAGGCGTTCTAGACTTTATACACCAATCATTGTCGTATGTCAGTGACTGTGTTCACAGCATTATTTATTAATGCTTTATACTTTTGTTGACGACGTTACTACCACTTTCTTTGCTATGAAAATAGAAATCTTACAATTTGTTATATTTTGTGTGATACCATACATCACTTATTGATTCACTTTGTGTTCCATATCATTATGGGATTTTGATTCAGCGCTGCACTTTTTTACTAGTATTGTATCTGTACGGTCTGCTCTCACATTGTGAAGCATTTAGAAAAGGTCATCATCAGAGACCAGGGGGCTTATTTACTAAACAGGGTGTGCAAAATCTGGTGCATCTCTGAACAGAAATTAATTAACAAACCATGTTTGTTTGTTTTTGTCATTTGAAGATGATAGAACATTTTTGGATACCATGCACAGCTGCACCAGATTTTGCACTCTCCAGTTTTAGTATATTAACCTCATGCAGTCTTGGAGGGGGTATTGAATCGGAGAAAGGAAAAAAATTCCAAGAAAGCATATGGCCTTAGGAAGTCCAGCTATGCGAGAAGGAATGGATAAAATCTGGGTAGCTAGGCAAATGGGCTAGGTAGGCGATAAAAACAAGAGAAGTAGAATTTTTTTTTTTTTTTTTTTTAAAGGCAGAAAGGGTTGAAAAGAGGTAGGAGCATAAAGAGCAGAGGGGAGACAATAGAGAAGCTCAGACTGGTGGTAGGGGATCTCACCTGTAAATACAACTCGGAGGAACCTCGTTTCATTAAATGATTAAAGCAGATCTCCAGTTTTTCTGCGACTTTAATAGTTTGTTTGGACCAAGCTGGTGCAAACCAACAATTCCCTTTAAGAAGTGCTACAGCAGCTCTAAGCAATATATGTACTGCATGTAGCTTCAGCTACATACAGTACGCAGCTATAGGATGCACTGCGAGACAGACTTCCCTGTCTCACACTCAGAACAATATAGAGAGAGTCTGAGAGGTGCTCAGCCATTCATAGGCAGCTTTGTATTCTGCACATACAAAGCTTCCTCTGATTGGCTGAGCAGAGAGGCGGCTGATGACATCACATTCTCTGCTTTAGCAAGTCAGAAGTTTTGTATTCAAAGAATGAATGGCTGAGGGCTGCTCAGACCAGCTGCAGCTACATGCAGTACATACAGTGCTTAGAGCTGCTGCAGCACTTAGCAAAGGGAATAGTTTGTTTGGACCACCTTAGTCAAAAACAAACTATAAAAAGTCCCCGAAAACCTGGATATTAGCTTCAATATTTCTAGTACAGCCTGTCTCTCACAGCAACACGAAGTATAGATTGGGGAATGGTACTTTAATCAGCTTTTTCTCTGTAGCTAGTAAACAGGTTTCCATTCCACCTAACATTATCTACCTAGCTTGTTAATGCCTCTGGTCAGCTCCCCAGGTCTTCAATGCAAGAGACACCTCACGTTCCCTCAACCCAATCTCCCTGCACTGAAAAGGTAGCATGAAGACAAAAAATTATTACATTTTACTCACTCTGCAGCATTTTCCTTTTTGTCATCCTTGTCTTCCCGATCCGGTTTGCCAGGGCCAGAGGTTTGTACACCCTGTGATGTAACCTCAGGGCCTCTCTTGGGTTCAGAGCTACCACTGCAAATGGATGGGGAGATGCTTGGACTACTTGGCTTGCTGCTGCTATTACTAGTAGGTGCATTGCTGCCGCTTTCACTAGGCGACTCCTTGGAACTTGAATCTGGCTTTTCCTTCAGGAGTTCTCTAGGCTTCTCCACACCATCACGATTTTTTCCAAGAATGTGGTCAACAGCATCAGGGCTTGAACTAGACTGTAGCTTTAGAAAAACATGAAATGGGACATTAGCTAGACAATTTAAGAAATACTCAAAAGTAAACTCCAGGCAACTAAAACGGGAATTCAAGATTAGGCTTAACAGTTGTGGTGTACAAAGTGCAGTCTGAGACTTGTACAGCTGTACTTACCCGAAAGTCATTTTTAAACTTCTTTAAATCATCTAGTTGCTTCCTTTGTTCCGAAGGCATTGGAGGCATTACTATGACAGAAAAAGCAAGAAGGACCATCAAGACACATACCTTTTACGAAACTGAAATTGTGCAATTGTGCAGTATATTGAAACATTCATTCTTTAATCCACACCAAGCTAAACTTTACAACAAAGTTAGTACTGCAAGGTCAGAAAATAAACTATGCACCCGCAAAGAAAATGTCTACATTTGCTGTAAAGTTTAAGCCCTGGTTCACACTGCTGCGTTTTGACATGCGATGCGACATGTCTAATTAGCGGCATTTGCTGGCAATGACACTGTCCCAATCGGAGCGAACCAAGCATCTGCGGCACTGCACCGATTTCAAAAAGTAGTTTCTGAACTACTTTTTGCGATTCTGGACCCTGATTTACATTGACATCTGTGCAGAAACCAGTACAATTGTCTCTGTAATCGCAGCCGAACTTGGGACTGCCAGTGTGAGTGAAATTGTGAGTTCAGCTGAACTTGCACAGCTTCACTCCCACAGCCCAGTGTGAACCACACACAAACGTGCAGTGTATATCTGCAATTCATGAAAATTTCCTTTTGTTTTTTTTCCTCATCAAAAATGCAGCAAGTACAGAAAAATTCCTGTTGATCTGCCAGAAAGCCATACCACTCTGAAGACCTGTTGCGGGCTGACAACACACATTTTCATATACCGAGTTGACAGCTCGGCCAGACTAATGAAACCCTACCATTTCCCATCTACACAACAAAGTTAAATATTCTGTAGTCCCAAGAGAAGGACTAAGCCAACCAATTACTCTGAGGGTGCAAACTTACTGGGCACGGAGGAACTGAACCATACCCCAGTTCAACTGTCCCCCATCCCCCCGATGGTCTGCAGACACAATGGACCCCAAGTGTCCCCACACACTTACAGCTACTCACAAACCATTGAATATTCAGAGATATGGGCAGGCAAAAACGTACACAATTCTGTCCGCTGTAGCTTGGCAAACATTCCCCAGCCTGACCTCAAAAGCAGAGACCTGTGCTAGCTGGATAAAATACTTTAACTAGATCTAAAGTCAATCGTTTTTTTTTTTTTTTTTTTACCTAGGGATGCATCGATTACTTTTTTTTTTAACACTTGAGTACCGATACTTTTTTGCATGGTACTCGCCAATACCTATCGCCTAGGAAGAGGGGTGGCTTGGGAGGTGGCGGGGGGTTGTTCGGGAATTTGGGGGGGGGGGGGGTTGGAGGAGAGTTAACGGGAGACATGGGGGCAGAGGTGACAGCTGGTAGAGGGAAGGAGGCAACAGGTCGAAGTGACTGCAGGCACAGGGGGAGAGCCCGGATCCAGTGCTCTGTGTTGACGGAAGTCAGAGCTGGGGGAAAGAGGTGTGCAGCAAGGAGACGGGGCTTTGTGGGCCGCTAGGCGGGCCTGCACCTTGCGATGCCACTGGGAGGAGGAGGTGCGGATGGCACGGTCTGGAGGGGAGGAGGCGGCGGTCCTCTTCCAAGCATCGTCACTTCCGGTATTGGTTTTTGGAATCAGAGCATTTTTGGATACTCGTGAAAATGGCTAGTATTGGCGCTGATACCAGTATCGGTGCATCCCTAGTAATATCTACAATAAAAAGTTATGCAAGAAAACCTTTCACTAGCAAGAAAGCCCATCACAGGCAAAAAGCAGAGCAAGAGCCAAATAGCCAGCAGGGGCAGCATCAGGGGAACGTGTTCTTCAATGCCGTCTTGGTGGGAGAGCACACTCAACCCAGCAGACTGACATCAGCACCTAGTCCCACAGCATTAAAGGGGTTGTAGCATTCTTCCTTCACTTACCTCATCCTTCGATTTTGCTTTTAAATGGCCTTATTTCTTGTGAGAAATCCTCACTTCCTGTTCTTCTGTCCAACTCCGCACAGTAATGCAAGGCTTCTCCCTGGTGTGGAGTGTTGTTCTCGCCCCCTCCCTTGGACTACAGGAGAGTCGGGCGCTCTCTACGTTGCAGATAGAAAAAGGAGCTGTGTGTTAGTAGTCGTCCCTGACTCTCCTGTAGTCCAAGGGAGGGGGCGAGCACGACACGCCACACCAGGGAGAAAGCCTTGCATTACTGTGTGGAGTCACAGACAGAAGAACACGAAGTGAGGATTTCAGAAGAAATAAGGAAATTTAAAAGCAAAAGTGAATGAGGTAAAAGATGACTGCACTGAGGTAATGGAAGCCATTTAGGAATAAATCAAAAATTGTACCTTTAAAGCCCCTTTAATGCTTCTGTGGCAAGCTGGCAGGAAATAGAATAAACTGTTGCTGCCCAGAAACTAAAATGAGGGAGCTCCCAGTGCCCTGCCCAAATGGCCTTCTCAATCAGAACCAGCCTGAAAGGCGCTAAAGTGAACTCCAATGCCAGAAAGTCAACTCCAGACTCCAGACCCCACAACATCTAAATCTGCATGGTTCAAGAGCAGTAAACTCCAAGAGCCAAGGTAGACCAACTACAAGTAAGGTGGGGACCACCGACAACAGTTAAAGGAGTTATTTGAAGAGAAAATGTTTATAGAAGAAATTGTAGGTTATTTCTTACTCCCGTGAAAAAAATAAAATAAAATATTCTGCTAAAAACACTAGCAAAAAAAAAAAATGGAGCTAGTAGGAAGGGTTATCCCAGGGTTAGGCCCTAAATTTGTTTGCCAGTGTTGAATATGCATGTATATGCCTGTGTCCCTCAACAGACAAGAAAGACTTCAGCTTCTGCCTTCTTAAATATTTCTTGAAGATTCCGGTAGAGAGATGTCCCCATCATATTTACTAGCTCCACTTCCATGCAACTAGGGTTGCTGGGCATTTCCAACGATTTGAGTCCCAACTTGATTCTTTACAATTTAAAATAAAACCCCTTGTAATGTCTGCAGCAGACCTGGGAACTCCAGCACACAAATCTTCACAGTGGTGTCCCGAAAGATGTTAGAAAGAGTTAAGCATTTTAACTTTTCAGCATTTCCATACAAGCTAAATGAATTTCAAGTGAACGTACACTTAGGCTAAACCCTATACAAACAGCGAAAATACCTAGCTGAAATATATGTGTGAACTTTAATTTGGAGAAAGAGAGGAGACACAAATCTACAAAGCTGAAGGAAAACAGTGGTGCCACCAGTGTGGCTATGAAGCATGGGAATAAAGTAATGCATGGTGTTCTTTAATAACCCACTTGCATACCTTTGTTCTCGGGTTTGATGAAGCTAGAGGAGTCACTTTGCTTGATGGCCTCTCTACCTCCAGCTGGTGAATTTTGCCTCTGGTCTTGTAACCTTGAGTCCTTGGCTGGGGGGGAAACACACCTTCCATAAAAATAAAGCAACAAACTAAACAGGTACAACATAAGCCTCCTTATATAGTCCTAAAAACACATGTACATTACAGGGGACAGACTTCCTATGCGCTTTGTAAATCCAGCTATGAAGTTGGACATGAGTCAGAGAGACTGAAATAAAATTCAGGAAGCATTCTACTTTAAAGGCATGTTCAGCAGTGTCTCCTGCAAGTTCAGTGGAGAACCCCATTTTCTGTCAGTTTTTATCAGTAAACAGTGCAGAACCTATATCAGCAGTTCACAGCACATTATTTATGGGATAGCCAAGCGATCATGCCATTTCTAAAGGAGGACATGCTGTGACTTGCGGCTCCCGCGCGTGAAGCCATCGCAGATCCGGCCAATCACAGCACCGGAGCCACGATACCCGGAAGTCTGGGACATGTCGTTGGCTGGTGCGGTGTCTGGCACCGCAGCGGGGGATTTGATCCCAGGTGAGTATTACATAATGAGCTAGTATACTTATGCTTTTGTCTTGTGGTTTTTTTTTTTAAGTGGGTTTACAACCACTTTAAGATTCCCATGCTCTTTTCCACCAGGTTTTAAAGAGCAAATCATAATTTAGGATACTGATACAAAAGGCTTTCCAAATACACACATATGCACGCAGACCTCCTTTTTCATCATGTACTAGAAATAGTGTACCTTCACAAGATGGGGTAACTGCTCTATTTGAAGCTGGGCTTGCAGGTGTTGGTGATCCAGTGGGTACAGGCACAGTTACAGATTCAGGTGCTGTAGAACCAGCCTGAGGAGAGTTTAGAGGTGGTGCGGTAGAACCACTACCGATGGCACTTTGTCTTGGAGATCGGGGCCGGTGAGTCTTTGGAGACAGTCTCTGCACTGTGGGGGGGGGGGGGGGGGGGCCACAAAAGAAGAGAAAAGAAAGGGTTCAAGATGCACATTACATAAGATTATTCTGTTCATTCAGTTATTAAAACCTTTAAAATCACTATGCTACATTTAAAATCACAAATAAGGTGTGGG
Source organism: Rana kukunoris (assembly GCA_029574335.1). Lineage (NCBI taxonomy): Eukaryota > Metazoa > Chordata > Amphibia > Anura > Ranidae > Rana > Rana kukunoris. The sequence continues at coordinate 185,402,987 of CM056049.1, forward strand.
TGTGCACATGTAAGTGTTAAATCATAAGACATGGAAATAGAACCAGACTACGAAAATCATGAGATTGTAACATGTAGGACCCTTTTAGGGGGGAAAAAAAAAAAATGTAGCCTTACCTCCGCTCACAACAGATGACCACGAGCTTCCAGAGGAGTTATTTCGAGCTACAGGTGGAGCAGATACTTCTCCAGGCTCATTACGATTAACAAACTCAAGGCCCCCACACATTGTGCTCCTACCATTAGAAACTCTGTGGGGTCGAGGATGGCGCTGTGCCTTGGGTGACATCCTTGGAGGTCCTAGAAGTAAAAAACACTTAATGTAATATTTAGCAAACTTCATTCACATTCTGACATTTTTATAAACTGGACATGTATGCATATAAAAACAGAACGCGACATACCAAAAATGATGAAAGAAGACACTCAAGACTATTTAAATTTCACAGTTGAAGTCACACCAAACAGCTGCATTAGTACAACACACCAGCTACTAACTGTGGGTGCACAAATCTGAACACACATTAGTGTATACATCAGAGGAGAGTTTCAGAGATGCCGAAGACAGGTGAAGAGAATCATCATTTACCATCTGATTATAAACAGTTTATAAAGTATTTTTTAAATGAAAATCACTATCAATTTTCCACATTGTATGTATAGATCCTACTTGTATGCAATTCTCATACTAATTTTGCATCCATACAACTTAAAGCAGAGCTCCTCCCAAAAAGTTCCACTTTAATACATCCTCCCCAACTCCGGTTTGTGAAATTGAACTTTTGACAGGTACCCGCTCCGATCGCCTTAGGCGATCAGAAGTTCCCCCCCCCCTCCCGAAACAGTTGCAGAGCACAGCTCAAGCATGCGCAGTGGCCACCCGGCTGTGAAGCTGCAAACGGTCACAACAGGGTGCCCATAGTAGAGATGCTGATGAGGGAGGACACAGGGCGAACACGACTGGGGTAAGAACACCACTGGATTGTAAGACAGATGGGAGTGGCTGTTTATTAAAAGTCAACCAGCTACCGTTTTTGTAACTGTCGACTTTCACTTAAAGGGGTTGTAAAGGTACAATTTTTTTTTCCTAAACAGCTTCCTTTAACTTAGTGCAGTCCTCCTTCACTTACCTCATCATTCGATTTTGCTTTTAAAATGTCCTTATTTCTTCTGAGAAATCCTCACTACCTGTTCTTCGGTCTAACTCCACACAGTAATGCAAGGCATTCTCCCTGGTGTGGAGTGTCATTCTCGCCCCCTCCATTGGACTACAGAAGAGTCAGGATGCTCTCTACATTGCAGAGAAAGGAGCTGTGCGTTAGTGGGCGTCCTGACTCTCCTGTAGAATTTCTCAGAAGAAATAAGGACATTTAAAAGCAAAATGGAAGGATGAGGTAAGTGAAGAAGGACTGCACTAAAAAAGGTAAAGGAAGCTATTTAGGAAAAATAAATAAAAATGTAGCTTTACAACCCCTTTAAGAGCCTGGAGCCTCGCTTTAGGGTGTTCTGTATACCCTGAAGCAGAAGAGCACAGATGGTAAATACAGAACCAACAGAGACAGTGGAATGTCATTTCTTAAGGACCCTACACTGAGAGTACCTGCACATTTGTAATATTCTATTTAATAAATTAGTAAAATAGAACACATGGCAATTCCAAAAGAAATTGCAGAAAAATACTGACACGCCAATATACAATTCTATGTTATAAGTGAAACATTGGCTTTAATCTACTGTTAAAATGAAGGATATATCCTCAAACCCTGGGTCTCCATCACTTAACTGAACCAAACACAACCATTACCCTGCACCCTCTGGCAGCAGCTGCAATCCACACATTTGAATTTATATTAGTCTTTTCCCAAAACCAGACTCCTTCTCTTGCATCCTTTGGAATGCCTGCTCCGTCTGTAGCAAACGGACTTCTATAGCCAACTAATTTAATCTACTTGCCATCACTGAAACCTGGATTCATAGATCCAACACTGCTTCTGCTGCCTCTCTGGACTCACTACCCCAGACCGAACGGATGGAAGAGAGAGGGAAACATTCTAGCCCCACATAGCACCTTTCAGGTACTTCACCCACCTCCCTCTTGGTCCCTCATTTGATGCACATCGCATTCGTCTTTTCTCTCCAGTTTCTCCAAGGATAGCTATGATCTACCGCCCCCCTGGACCAGTATCAGCCTTTGAGGACTTCTCTGCCTGACTTGCCTACTTTCTCTCTTCTGAAATCCCCACAATCATTCTCGGTGACTTCAACATGCCTGTTAATATTAACTTAACTTATCCTACTTCCAAACTTCAGTCCCACCGTCTCTTATGGCTCAAAGATTTCAACAATATAAAAGCTGCCCTCCAAAAAATAGTATTTTTGTACTTGCCGTAAAATCCTTTTCTCTGAAGTCCATGGACGGACACATCTTCCTCATCTTGACTGTAGGGTTATGTTCTGTCTATCAGGAGAGGGCTAAGCAGACATATTAATAGTTAAAACATGTAATCTTAAGCAAAGCTGAACAGCCCCACCCAGGGGGCGGTCCCTCTGGTCATAACCCCTCACTCACACTGCACTCAGCAGCTCAGTTCGTCAAAAGGCAGTACAAACATAAAAAAGGAAAGGTGGGTGCTGTGTCCGTCCATGGACTTCAGAGAAAAGGATTTTACAGCGAGTACAAAAATCCTATTTTCTCTTTCGTCCATGAACAGACATAGCTTCCTCATAATCTTGACTGTAGGGACGTCCCCAAGCAGTGTCAAAAAACGAGGGGCGGGAACAGCAATAAAACAAAACTTCACCGCAACACAACCAGAGCTCCTCAACGGAGGAGTTGCAACCTCAAACGGCCGCCTGCAAAACCTAGGGCCGAGGCAAGCATCCGAAGATGCACTCACATCGACCTTGTAAAACTTAGTGAAGGTGTGAACGGATGACCCTTATACACCTGTGATAGACGCTTGATGTCGCAAAGCCCAGGAGGTACCAATTGCCCTGGTCGAATGTGACAAAATAGGAAAGGGAGGCGTCCGCCCTTTAAGGGCATAGGCCTGAATTACTGTCTGCCTGATCCACCGACAAATGGTGGCCGACGAGATCGCCAGGCCTTGCTTTGGACCAGTCACCGACACAAACAAACGAGTCTGACCTCCGGAACGGAGCCATAGCAGACAGATACACCCTCAGATCACATCTAGGGAATGAAACGCAGCCTCCTTGGGATGCGACACACGAGGACATAAAGGATGTAAGCACAATGTCCTTATTCAGATGAAAGGCGGAAACCACCTTTGGAAGAAACAAAGGTTGTGGGTGCAACACCGTTTATCCTTATAGAGAATAAAGTACACGGACTTGCAAGATGAGGCCACCAACTCAGAAGCCCTTCTGACAACATCTGTCCTAGCTGCCCAGACCGAGGGGTATTCCCAGAGGACTCACCGCCCTGACCCAGGCACTGCTTCAGCACCGTCATCTGCTCTAAACTCCGGCACAGAGTGTGCCTGAGGTGTCTCTGAGGTGATCTGCTGTTCGCGCTTTTCAGAATGACAAACCAGCGCTGGAGGTCCAGCCAATGTAAAAATCCCCACAAAGATGGCGTGGGTTACCTCAGGAAAAGAGCGCAAGCTACAAGAAGATGGCCGACTGCTTTGCTAGCTATAGAAACAGCGCGGCTACAAGAAAATGTCCACCAGCTGTATTAGCAACAGCGCATCTGAGGTAAAAATAAAAAAAAGGCAGCGAAAACACTGGGCCTTCGAGCGGAGGCCCCCCACATGGCAGACCACCCACACACACTGCGCAGCCCCCAGCCAGGACCCTGAGCCCCCTTTAGGGACCCCCAGGTGAGGTACACAGCAGGCCCAGCCAAGCATGGGGAGGAGGGATGGACAGGAAGGGAGAGGAAAGGGAGGTCTAGAGACCCCATAATCGACCACCCCAGGAATGGCCAGCTGTTCATCCTGCCAAGACAGGAGGAACCTTACTTACTCGACCGTGCGAGGACTTGCTGGTGCGTTCCCGACAGACCCACTTCCGAGCAGTATGGAGTAGCCGTTGGCCACGGTTCACTGCGACTTAGACAGCAGTAGCCCAGTCATATGTGAACCCAGGAGCATATAGCTCACCGAAAAACCCCTGGAGCAAACAGGGCATGTCGTGGCCGACCCATCGCGTAGCCAAGGCCAGCTCACGCTCGATTGTCGGACTGGGGAAACTACAAGGATCTATGTTATCCAGCCTGCCACCCAGACGGCAGTTGATAGTAGATCTCAGGATCAAAAATAAATAAAAAAAGTTACTCAGGACCATGGGCCCAAAAGAGAGCCAGGTCCTTCTCTACTAGGCAGAAAAAATAAATAAAAAATGAGCTGCTGAGTGCAGTGTGAGGTGTTATGACCAGAGGGACCGCCCCCTGAGCGGGGCTGTTCAGCTTTGCTAAAGATTACATGTTTTAACTATCAACATGTCTGCCTAGTCCTCTCCCGATAGACGGTCAAAAAGGAAGCTGTGCTCGTCCATGGACGAAAGAGAAATACAAATTCCTGCCTCATTGCCAAGCAGGCCCATTTTATCACTCTCGTTTACTACTTATCCCATCAACTCTTCTCTACCTTCAACTCTACTTCGGCCTCCACTGACACTACCCACTAATTTACTGCCTTTGCCCTCTTCAGCCAACACCCCATGTCCACAGGTACAATTATTTCCTTCATTCAACCCCACCACTATAGATGAGGTTGCTGAACATCTCTCCATCGTCCACCTAACCACCCCGGACCATGTTCCCTCACAAATGCCAATGTCCCCCCCCCCCCCCAAGCATCTGTCCTCGGACCCCTTATTCTCCATGCACACCTCCTTCCTGGGTCAGGTAATAGACTGCCATGGCTTCCAATACCATTTCTATGCAGACACCCAAATCTCTCTGCCCCTCCGCTCACTCCTTCAGTCTCCTCACTAATTTACCAACAGACATATTAGCCTGGATGTCTCAAAACAGAGCAGATATTAATTTCTCCCCCACACGCATTTTCCCCCCCGATTTCTCCGTCAAGATGAATAGCACCATCAGCACATCTCCGCATGCCAAGGTTTAACCCCCTTTAGTCCATAATGAATGCTGCTGCAAGGCTCATCCACCTTCCAACCGCTCAGTGTCTGCTACCTCTGTCAATTCCACCATTGGCTTTCACTCACCCAACAAATTAAAATTCAAAATGCTAACAACTTACAAAGCCATCCACAACCCAGCTACATAACTATCCTAGTCTCAAAACACCAACCTACTCATTCCCTTTGTTTCTCCAAGAGCTCTTTGCTCTCTAGCTACCTCATCACCTCCTCCCATGCTCACCTCTAGGACTTCTGCTGAGGTACTCCTAACCTATGGCACTCCCTACCCCTATTTCATCTTTAAAGCGGGGGTTCCGCGGGATATCTTTTTTTTTTTTTTTTGCATTCCTTCTCTAGTCTTACCTGTACTACAGCACTACCAGGGTGTCCCACTCCTTTAGCCAGCATTATCGCTGTATTGGAGCAAAGGATATTTTAGATAATCATCCCAGGGACGTTTCCATGTTACCTGTGGGCACTGTGAAGCTGACAGGGTATTCTTCCGGGATGCGGCGAATGCCCACTCTATCCCGCGCATGTGCAGTGGATGTGCAGTGTTGACGGCGAGCGTCGCCGTCAACACTACACGCTTGCCGAGTCACATGACACGCTTGCCGAGTCACATGACCGGCGAGATGTCGCGCGATTAGAGCACATCGTGTGGGATTGTCAAGACTGACTCCCAGGAGACATATCACTTGTCGGGGGAGAATGCAGATACACGCCCACTCCCCGCGGTGGATTGTGAGTGACAGGGCAGAAAGGCCAGCTGAAAAGGGGTAAGGATCATGAAAAAAATAAAATAAATAACTGATTATTTACTGTCACTGCCTAGCAGTTTTATGGAGATAAAGTCAACATTTAGGGTGAACCTCCGCTTTAAGTCCAAAGGCAGGAAAAAGGAGGATAATACTACGAATATCATTTTTAGATATTCTAATGGATATAATCAAGTGAGGAAAAGCCTCACAAAGTATTAGTCTATTTTGACTGAGGAGCCAATCTTGGTAAATTTAGTGACCAAAAATCCACAAACGTACAAGAAAATCTGGATCCATTGGTCGAACGCTGACACAAAGCGAATATAAAGGCAATTTAAGGATGAACCCTTATAAAGCTTGGGGTATTTATCCTTGCGGCTCCTGTTCGGAATGTGCAGTTATTGGCAAGAGGACCCCATTAACAATGCCCCAATGAAAACGTTTCTGCCTTCTGCAAATTGCAGAACGCAGGGTGCAACTTACCTAATGCAATGTCAATGTGGTGACTTCTATGTGGGGCAAGACACAGCAGGAATTGGGCAAACGCATTGAGAAACACATGCATAACATGCGAATAGGCAATCTGTACTTACCCCAGGGCAGACATATTGCCAGGAGACAAACTACAGATTGCCTAATATTACCTTTATGGTTTTGGACAGAATACATATTCCCATCAGAGTAGGCAATTGGAATAAGATTTTGCTCAGATTAACCTCAGGCAATTCCTTAATGGGATGATTTAATGAATAAGGATCATATTTCCCCACACAAACATATTTTACTTCCCCAAAGAGGGGTATTGTTTATAAGTAGGTGGTTCCCCTTTCTTCTTTTTCCCCAAATTTTTATCTATTCTTTACCAGATTTCTGTAGATACGTTTTTTGAATGTGGTCTCTCTTCCTCCTAGCCCCCTAATGTGATCTTTGTCTTTATACTCTGGGAGCTCAAAATATTGATGTCACACCTTTGGGTTTTCTTTTATAATATTTAGTTTGCCTCTTTATTCTCTGTTTGCGATGTATGTGACAGTCTGAGGGAATAGCACATATTGTGATTATGTATTTTTTAGTTTGTAATGGCAGAGGCATTTCTCAGTAGGTGTAAATCATGCCTTTTTTGCTAGCTCTCACACCTGTACCCAGCACACAAAAGCCCTTATATCTTATATTAGGGCCGTTCTCCTCTGGTTGCATTGGGAATCCAATCACTAGAGCAGGAGTCTCCAAACTACGGCCCTCCAGGTGTTCAGGAACTACAATTCCCATCATGCCTAGTCATGTCTACGAATGTCAGAGTTTTACAATGCCTCATGGGAAGTGTAGTTCCAGAGCAGCTGGAGGGCCGTAGTTTGGCGATCCCTGCACTAGAGGTTTCTTTGTGGCAGCGGCGTTCGTCTCCAATATGGCCGCTAACCATTCTCCGGATGTTGTCATCCGATAGGATAGAAGTGATGCAGCAATGCTGCGCCTGCACAATGTATGGAGATGCCGGGGACTGCAATTGGCGCCATTCCTCTCCTCCACATGATAGCTAGAGGAGTATGAATCCGGTGGAGCCGCACCAATACAGGCGGCCTAAGTTCTACCATTTGAATTTTATAAGCAAATGGTCCTCAACAGTAAGTAATCCTTTTTACGTTTAGGGCTTGCAAACTTGGTCCCTTGAGGGATGTTTTACACCCCAATAGATGGATCTAAAGTGTGTGTAATAGATGGATCTAAAGTGTGTGTAATAGATGGATCTAAAGTGTGTGTAATAGATGGATCTAAAGTGTGTGTAATAGATGTATTCTTATACAATTTATTTCTAAATTATTTTTTTCATTGCCTTAAATTCCAAACTAGAGGTTTTTAATATTTTTTATAGTATATCCCTTTCCCGCTGTATCAAAATTAAGATACAGATGGAAGTTACAATTTAAAATCTCAACCCTACTATGGGTTTAATCCCTCAGATCCATACACATTGGGTTTAGCCTAGGTGCACCTAAAGTTTAAAGAAAACCAAACACATTCTGACACACTTCTGGCCATTACCCAATGTGCAATGTGCAAACATCTTGGGTGTCGGAGCCTTCCCCACTACCTTCCACCAACCTAACAATATGCGGTGGTTGTAAAATATAGCATGGCCAGAGTTGAGTCAGTACAAGACAGATTTGGGAGCACAAGGATGAGGGAGAACACTATATTCTGGACCCACTCTCCTGCCCCAACAAATCTGCAAATTTAGGCACTTCTCAGGAGTGTGTACAGGCAAATTTTGAATAACTTGAAGGAACTGGAAATAACTGGAAATAACTGCAAATGCAACACATTGAGCAAATTTGGGGGAAGAAACAGATTTATATGCATAGTTAAGACAAAGTACAACAAATGACGATTCATGCCAAAAGAAGCAAAAAGCTATTGAACTAAGCAACATGTGACAAACTGTTCAAACAAATCATAACCTGAAACTCAAACTTCAAAAGATCATTGCCAGTTAGGTTAAGCATGAGTGGCAGTAATAAGCAAAGTTAAAACAGAAAAACTTGCAACTTTACTTTAATAATCAGCAGAGGAAAAAACTGCCTCTGTTAAGCATATGTACTGTACAGTACACGATTAGTATTACATGGACAAAATTTGTTTGGGGGAAAAAAAAAAAAAAAGTGTTTTACTTTCTTAATATAACAGGGAGAAAGAAACATTGCCATGAAAAACAAAATTAAAATTACCTATGTAAAAAAAAAAAAAAAAAAGACCCATGATAAACTAGAATGGTTACTGAAGGCAAGTGAATTCACCAATAACTAAGCAGTTATCCCAAGTACATGACGACATATGAGCAACGAAAGTAAGCAACACAAGCTGATCATGCATTCTAGGATACACTCTGCGCTTGCAGAGAAAGTTTGTTATTGCAGTCCAGCTAAGCAGCTCTAATCAAATGATATAAATTACATTTAAGAAACTGGAACATAGCTGCAACAAGCAAGCTGTAGATGTGATTAAGGTCTCAAGAATGCCATAAGCGTAGATGCAGGATGTAAAAGGGTTTTACAAAACAAACAAAAAACAGAGGCGTTGTACCTTCTGAAGACATGCGTTTAGGCATAGTAGAGACAGGAGCTGGAGAACCATGAGCAGAGGGGTGAGACGGTGGCCTTGATGGCCGCGAAGGGGGCCTGGAGGGCGGCCTTGTAGGGGTGGCTGCCCGAGGTGGAAGAGAGTTGGGACCTGACTGGTAGCGAGAAGGTGGGCGGGAGGAAGGAGATGGACAAGGCGATGGCCAGGAAACACCTGACAGAACAAATGAGATGAAGGAAAGTATAAAAAAAACAAAAATATGGGAATGAAAAGGAAAGTGGAAAAAATAGAAAATAACATAGGTGAACAGAAAAAAGTAAAATATAACAGAGGGGAAATGATTTTTGGCACTATCTGCAATTTAATAAGAAAAAAGCTTGCAAATAAAAACTTTAAAGTCCATAACATATACAGCGCAAAAGCTCTAGTTTATATAGTATTGTATAACACCCATTTATTTGTGCATTAGGTTACCCATTTTACACAAATTATAAAATTATCAAACGAAGCTCCGAGCTAGCAACACTTCTATTAAACAAAAGGCAAATAAGAAACATACATATTAGGGGTGCAATGTTTATAAACTTGCCTCCATTAACAACTCTTTGGTCAGTTCCAGAACTGGGACTGTACTCTGAAGAATGTGATCCAGTTCTTGATGGTATAGGTCCAGATCCAGAATTACCCATCCTTGGTGAATTTTGCCGTATACCATGGATACTCCACGACATTCCATCCTTACTTCTCTGCCCTGGAGGTACATATTTATTTTCCCTAAAGAATAAAAAAAAAAATATATAAAAAAAAAAAAGTACATTTAGCAAATACTTAAATAAAAAAAAAAGTTTCATAAAACCTGTCCAACATAACAAAAAAAGAAGTCCAAACCTAGGAGTCACAGAATGTCCATCTCGGTCGCACATATTGCGTTGAACAGCGGTGTATTTTTCCTCTTCAGATCTGTCGTCATTTTCCAAGGCAACACGGGCTTTATATTGAGAGCTTGACTCAATCTCTTCTGCTATCTGAGCTGCTCGTGCTTCCCTCTTTAAAAACTCTTCAGAATTGTCCCTTTCTAAAGGAACTCTGAAGAAAAGAGAAGAATGTTGTTGATTGTAAAGAAGGCTTCACATTAAACACCAGTAAATCACAACCACCAAACTGAAAGCTTTTGAATGGCAGATGACCTACAGAATAAATACACACACGAGTTAAAGCTAAATGTTATCTTGTTTTGACTCTTTTGTGGCTGTACCACTAATCTTTCAGGACTGCTCCTCAGAGAAATATTACTAGAAATTCATTAAAAAAAAAAACAACACACACACACACACACACAAAACCTGTACTTACGTATATGAGGAAAGACTGCTGTCATAGGTGGATACTACACCATAATTTTCTTCATTATAGCGAAACATTTCATTGGGATCCCAACCATTAGACTGAAATCAAAAACATGGTTAATCTAAAACACACCGCCAATCTATTGCCATATTTTACCACCAATAGCAGTCAAATACATTTTTTGTGCAAAACCACCTGTTGTATTTACCAATGGATCATAAATAATAAATAGAATCACAAAAAAAAAAGCCAAGCATTGAGTGGGTGAAAAATTGTTATTAAGCAAATGATCAAAAAGCCACAAAATGATAATCTCCCAAAAAAAAAAAAAGAGAACTAGGAGGTATCAAGTGAATGAATCTCAGTCCATGTAAAAATATAATAAAGAGGGGGAAAAAAAAAACCACAATCCTCGAGAATGACACCGACAACTGTGTCATAAACAGCAAAGACAGATGTCCATATAAGCTATAACTTCCCCAGTGTGCAAATGATCCACAGCATTCAGAAGAAAGTGAAGACAGAAAAGTGCCTCCACTGGAAAAACACACTGCCGCTTACCAGATGAATGTGATCGCTCAGGTTTTGGGGGTTCGGTTAGCGCATATGGCTATTAACCCAGCCTGGGGTCTCTTAATGATGAGATATGTGCCTCAGCTTGCATGGAAGAGGTCTCATATCAACAATTCGGGGTACACCACATAGGACAAAATAGACTTGTCTGAGAGCTCCCACTTGTTACACAGCTTGCAAGTCTCTCTCTTCCATTCACTTCCCTAACATAACCAAGAGATCACATTTATCTGGTAAGCGGCAGTGTGTTATTCCGGTGGAGGCACTTTTCTGTCATAACTTTCTTCTGAATGCTGTGGATCATTTGCACACTAGGGAAGTTATAGCTTATATGGACATTGGTCTTTGCTGTTTATGACACAGTTGTCCGTGTCATTCTCAAGGATTGAGGTTTTTTTTTCCCCTCATCTTTATTATATTTTTACACGGACTGAGATCCATTCACTTGATACCTCTAGCTCTCCATTTTTTTTGGGCGATAATATTTTTACCATTTTGTGTCACCATTACATTGTCCTATCATTGAGGCCTTTTGATCATTTGCTTAATTTTTCACCCACTCCAATGCTTGACACTAAAAATTGTTTTTTTGTGATTCTATTTATGATCATTAGTGTCATGTATAGTTCACGTTAGCGCAGCTTTTTTCTTTATCATAAGTGTTGTACAACATTTTCAGTTGCCGCTTTACCATTTGTTAAATTAGCGCAGTACTTTTTTTTCCAATTTCTGTGCAATACATTATTGTGAAATTCCATGCCTTAATAAATTAGAATACAGAAGGATAAAGAGTACCAAGTTAAGGGATGGAAGGTAGAAATGCCTACACCCAAGATGGTCATAAAATATTACAATAGCACCAAAACGATCTACTTTTTAAAACATAGTTCACCCTTTGAAAAAAACTTTTTTTAAACCTGCAAAAACATGTGTATATCTCTTTTTTTTTGGGGGGGGGACACTTATATTTTTCTGCCTATACCTCTGTAGGCGTTTGAAAGCAGTAAAAGTGTCAATGAACTACAAGAGAGCCCACCAGCACCCTCGCAAGAGAGCCCTCCAGCACCCTTGGAGAATTACAAGTCGCTTGTCGCTGTGGCAGATGGGACTTTTAGTTAATTTATTCACCACACGGATTCCTATAAATGAATTATGTGGATATGATGGGGGGGGGGGGTAATATGGCTTGAATTGCTAGGGTGAACTTTGCCTTTAATTCCTTAACGGCCTACAGTGGCTGAAAAAAGGTCTACACATCACTTTTTAATACATTGGAGACCTGACATTTTAACAACGACACAATGAGACAAGAAATAATTTCAGAACTTTTTCCACCTTTAATGTGACCTATTAACTGTAAAACTCAGTTGAAAAACCTAAAAATAAAAATAATGTGGTTGCATAAGTGTGCACTGGGGATGTAGCAGTGTTCAGAATTAAGCAATCATATTCAAACCCATGTTACATAGTAGTCAGTACACACCAGCTATCATTTAAAGTGCCTTTGGATTAAACCCAAATGAAAAGTTTAGCTCAGGGGTCTCAAAGTACCGGCCCACTCAAAAATCGCCGATAGCTGGTGCCTGACGAGCAGATCAAGATTTAGATAGCATTCAGAGTAGCGCAGGAAGCGTGTCTCATGTCACTGCACCGACGGCAGCCACGCTGCTTCCCGGTGGCCCCTCTCTTCTCGTTCATCCCCATTTGCTTGTGACATCATCTGGGATGTGTGAGAAGACAGGAGGGGCCGCCTGGGTAGCAGCGTGACTGGAGTCACATGAGAACTTAATACACACGCTTCCCTCTTTACTCTGCATGCTGACTGGTAAACTGTGCCCTGATGTGCTATGTGCCCAATTGTGCAGTGCGGGGGGGGGGGGGGGGGGTAATTGTGCAGTGCGGGGGGAGGGGGGGGAGTAATTGTGCAGTGCGGGGGGAGGGGGGGAGTAATTGTGCAGTGCGGGGGGGAGGGGGGGAGTAATTGTGCAGTGCGGGGGGGAGGGGGGGAGTAATTGTGCAGTGCGGGGGGAGGGGGGGGAGTAATTGTGCAGTGCGGGGGGAGGGGGGGAGTAATTGTGCAGTGCGGGGGGAGGGGGGGAGTAATTGTGCAGTGCGGGGGGAGGGGGGGAGTAATTGTGCAGTGCGGGGGGGAGGGGGGGAGTAATTGTGCAGTGCGGGGGGAGGGGGGGAGTAATTGTGCAGTGCGGGGGAGGGGGGAGTAATTGTGCAGTGCGGGGAGGGGGGGAGTAATTGTGCAGTGCGGGGGGGAGGGGGGAGTAATTGTGCAGTGCGGGGGGGGAGGGGGGGAGTAATTGTGCAGTGCGGGGGGGGGGGGAGTAATTGTGCAGGGGGAGAGAGTAATTGTGCAGTGCGGGGGGGGGGGGAGTAATTGTGCAGTGGGGGGAGGGGGGGGAGTAATTGTGCAGTGCGGGGGGGGGGGGGGAGTAATTGTGCAGTGCGGGGGGGAGGGGGGGAGTAATTGTGCAGTGCGGGGGGAGGGGGGGAGTAATTGTGCAGTGCGGGGGGAGGGGGGGAGTAATTGTGCAGTGCGGGGGGAGGGGGGGAGTAATTGTGCAGTGCGGGGGGGGGGGGGAGTAATTGTGCAGTGCGGGGAGGGGGGGAGTAATTGTGCAGTGCGGGGGGAGGGGGGGGAGTAATTGTGCAGTGCGGGGGGAGGGGGGGGAGTAATTGTGCAGTGCGGGGGGGGGGGGGGAGTAATTGTGCAGTGCGGGGGGAGGGGGGGAGTAATTGTGCAGTGCGGGGGGAGGGAGTAATTGTGCAGTGCGGGGGGAGTAATTGTGCAGTGCGGGGGGAGTAATTGTGCAGGGGGGGGGTAATTGTGCAGGGGGGGGGGGGGGAGTAATTGTGCAGGGGGGGGGGTAATTGTGCAGGGGGGGGTAATTGTGCAGGGGGGGGTAATTGTGCAGGGGGGGGTAATTGTGCAGGGGGGGGGTAATTGTGCAGGGGAGGTGCAGGGGGGGGGGAGTAATTGTGCAGGGGGGGGTAATTGTGCAGGGGGGGGTAATTGTGCAGGGGGGGGGGGTGTGTGCAGGGGGGGGGGGTAATTGTGCAGGGGGGGGGGTAATTGTGCAGGGGGGGGGGGTAATTGTGCAGGGGGGGGGGGGGGGTAATTGTGCAGGGGGGGGGGTAATTGTGCAGGGGGGGGTAATTGTGCAGGGGGGGTAATTGTGCAGGGGGGGTAATTGTGGGGGGGGGTAATTGTGCAGGGGGGGGGTAATTGTGCAGGGGGGGTAATTGTGTAATTGTGCAGGGGGGGGGGTAATTGTGCAGGGGGGGGGCAGGGGGGGGGTAATTGTGCAGGGGGGGGGGGGTAATTGTGCAAGGGGGGGGGGGGGTAATTGTGCAAGGGGGGGGGGGGGTAATTGTGCAAGGGGGGGGGGGGGTAATTGTGCAAGGGGGGGGGTAATTGTGCAAGGGGGGGGGGGGGTAATTGTGCAAGGGGGGGGGTAATTGTGCAGGGGGGGGGATGCATCTGCTGACACCAGTGCTGGGGAGGGTTAATAATGCGTCTGCTGACACCAGTGCTGGGGGGTTAATAATGCGTCTGCTGACACCAGTGCTGGGGGGTTAATAATGCGTCTGCTGACACCAGTGCTGGGGGGGTTAATAATGCATTTGCCGACACCAGTGCAGTAACTACAACTGTATGTAGTTTATTGTTTTTGAAGTTTGAAAGTTTGCATGCGGCCCCCATGGGATATGAAAACTTGTCATGTGGCCCCCAGGTAATTTGAGTTAGAGACCCCTAGTTTAGCTGTTCTAGTAGGTCTGACATTTTTGGTCGCATCCTACAGGAAAACCCATGGTCCGCAGAGGGCTGTGCACAGGAGAAGCCCCACAATCTGACAGATTTGGAATGCTTTTGCAAAAAAGAGTGGGCAAATATTGCCAAATCATGTGCCATGCCGAAAGACTCATACCCAAAAAGACAGTGCTGTAATAAAATCAAAAAGGTGCTTCAAAGTATTAGTTTAAGGGTGTGCACACTGATGCAACCATATTTTATTTTTACTTCCCTCCACCTAAAAGATTTATGTTTGTTGTACAGTTTATAGGTCACATTAAAAAGGTGGAAAAAGTTCCGATTTGATTTCTGTCTTTTTTTACATCACAGAAACCTGACATTTAACAGGGATGTGAGGGCCAACCTAAACAATGCATTCAGCTTGTATCCAAATAAAGAAAACACTTCAAATACATAATATTAGTAGATCAAAAGAATGTACATATCAGACTGGTAACACACTGCAAGTCTCTTCATTCAACCCAGCGGGTTGATGAGAAATAAAGCCAACAGATCGCCGTACTGGCATAAGCGATGCTAAGTGTAGCGATCTCCCCCACTGTGCTATTGCCTGTCAGCAAATAAAAAAAATCAAGCTTCAATACCACCTTGGCTATAGAAAATGCACATAGAGGTCAGCTCCTGATAATTTAAGCAAATTTTGTATATTTGCTCTTTGCAGCTTAATGCTATTCTCGAGCAAGACTGTTGATTAGGGGGGGGGGGGGGGGGGGTTAAAAAAGAAATTACCAGTATGCACTATAAAAACAAATGTCTAAAAAAATAATAATATGTACTTACTACATCTGTATCTAAAGATTCCAGCTCATCATTATTAGTAGATGCATTGCTACTAAGGAGGACATCACCCCCATCCCATGGCTCCAGATCTTTCTCTTTATGTTCACCATTAACTTTAGAAGCTATACCAGAATCAGTGAAGCCATCTGAATGAAAAAAAAAAAAAAAAAGATTTTTTAATACAGCTTACCTGTAAAATCTTTTTCTTGGAGTACATCACGGGACACAGAGCAGCATATTCATTACTATATGGGTTATATGGAGTACCTTCAGGTGTGGACACTGGCAATCTCAAACAGGAAGTCCCCTCCCTATATAACCCCCTCCCCTAGAGGGAGTCCCTCAGTTTTGTAGCAAGCAGTATGCCTCCCAAAAATGTTCCCCAAAAGAGGGGTGGGAGCTCTGTGTCCCGTGATGTACTCCAAGAAAAGGATTTTACAGGTAAGCTGTATTTAAAAATCTTTCTTTCTCGTACATCACGGGACACAGAGCAGCATATTCATTACTATATGGGATGTCCGAAAGCAATGCTTTAATGAGGGGAGGGAGACATCTTCCAAAAAAGGATTTAATTTAGAGGTATACTCAAATACTAGTAAATCCAACTTAGACAAGAAATGTAAATCTCAAATCTAAATCAAGGGAGCCCCCTCAGATCCTGAGGAGCTTGAATCGCGGCCTGTAGTACTGCCTGTCCAAAGGCTGTATTCCGCATTCCTTCTTACGTCCAATTGATAAAAATTTTGTAAACATGTGGACTGACGACCACGTTGCTGCATTGCATATTCGAGCCATAGAGATCTGATGATGTGCTGCCCCGGAGGTGCCCATGGCCCTGGTAGAATGGGCCTTTACCGACAAAGGAGGAGGCAACCTCTTCAAACCGCAGGCCTGAACGATTAATTGTTTAATCCATCTTGCGATGGTGGATCAAGAAGCTGCCTGACCCATCTTGGGCCCTTCCGGTAAAAAACGAACACCACATCTGTTTTCCGAACCTTCTCTGTAGCTTTAAGATAGGCCTTTATGGCCCTGACAATATCCAACGTATGCAGCAACCCCTCCTTTCTAGAGGTGGGTTTTGGAAAGAAGGATGGAAGTACCACATCCTAGTTCAAGTGGAAACTGGCTATAACCTTTGGTAGAAAGGAAGGATGAGGACAGAAACCCGCCCTATCCTTATGTAAAATGAGATATGGTTCCTTACAAGATAAGGCTGCCAATTCCGATACTCTCCTGGCCGAAACTATGGTGATCAGAAATACCGACTTTCTAGTCAGTAAAACCAAAGGTACCTCAGCCAACGGCTCAAAGGGTTGTTTCTGTAGAGTTGACAGAACAAGATTTAAGTCCCATGGACAAAGTGGTGATTTGACCGGAGGATTAACACGTAAGACTCCCTGTACGAAGATCTTAACCAGCGAGTGGGCGGCCAGCGGCCTCTGAAACCACACTGATAAGGCTGAAATCTGTCCCTAGATCGTGCTTAATGCCAGGCCTTTATCCACTCCTAGCTGGAGAAAACTTAATACTCTATCAATGGTATACTTGCGGGAAACCCATCTCTTAGCCTCACACCATCCTACGTAGGCCCTCCAAACCCTTTAACAAAATTACCCTGGAGGCCGGCTTTCTAGCCTTAATGAGGGTAGGGATTACCTGCCTAGACAGACCTCTACCCCTGAGAATCAGGGATTCAGCCGCCAGGCCGTCAAATTTAGACGCCGTAATGCAGGGTGGAGGATCGGGCCTTGTGAGAGTAGGTCTGGCCATAGAGGAAGAGTCCAAGGGCCTCCCGCTGCCAATTTCAGGACTAGTGAGTACCATGCCCTCCGGTACCAAGCTGGGGCTACCAGGATAACCGGCCTGTGCTATGATCCTGCGCAACAGGCGGGGTAGTAACTGCAGCGGGGGAAATGCATATAGAAGTTATGATTGATGCCACGGGCAAACCAACACATCGGTTCCGCAGGCCATAGGGTCCCTCGTTCGAGACATGAACCTGTCTAGCTTCAGGTTGAATCCTGATGCCATGACATCCATGTCTGGCACTCCCCACTTCTGGCAGATTGTCTGAAAAACTTGTGGATGCAGAGACCACTCCCCCGGCGACAGGGTTTGGCGACTTAGGAAGTACGCCTGCAGGTTGTCCACCCGGGAATGAATGTTGCCGATATGCAGGGTACATAAACCTCTGCCCACCGAAAAACCAAGCTCCTCTCACTCTGAGTGGCTTGACTCTTGGTTCCCCCTTGGTGGTTCACATATATGCCACCGCTGTGGCATTGTCTGAATGACTTCTCACCGAGGCCCCCTGTAATCTGGATGTCTATGCCAGGAGGGCTAGCCGAGCCGCTCTGATCTCCCAGACATTGATGGGCAGCTGCCTCTCCGCCTCTGCCCAAGTTCCTTGGCGAGTGAACCCGTTCAAGACCGCTCTCCAGCCTTCCAGACCACTGGGCAGAAAGACTCCCCTTCAGAAGGTTCTGAGGGTTTTAACCACCAGCATAGACTCTGCCGGACCTTTAATGACGGCGTCAAAGGAAACTCCAAGGCCTTTGCTCCCTTGCTCCAAGCTGCTAGAATTGCTGTCTGTAGGACACGAGTGTGGAAGCGTGCGGTATCGCCTTGAACATGGCCATTAGTTTGCCTAGTAATCGCATACATAGGCGAATAGTTGGTTCTCTTTTTGCTTAAGAACCAACTGAATCAATCTTTTGATAGCCTCGACCTTTACCAGGGGCAGGAACACCCATCTTCTGTTCTGTGTCTAATCTCATGCCGAGATATTCCAACTGCTTTGTAGGTTGAAATGCAGATTTTTCCCCGTTTTAGGACCCAGCCGAACCTCTCGAGGTACTGAACCATGAGGGCTACTGCGCATTCCACCAAGGAAGCGAGTGATCTATGATTAGGAGGTCGTCCAGGTATGCTAGGACCGAGACCCCTTGGATCCTTTAGACTGACTAGAATTGGAGCTAGGACCTTCGTGAATACCCGGGGGCCGTAGCCAGCCCGAAGGGGGGCGCCACGAATTGGAAGTGACGCTGTATCACTGCGAAGCGTAAAAAAAAAATATTTGATGTGGCTGAAAGATTGGTACATGAAGGTAACCATCCTTTATGTCTATAGAAGCCAGATCCTTCTGGAGTGTGGCGGCTGCTGACCGAACGGATTCCAACCCGGAAAGAGCGAACCCTTAGGTAAGCATTTAAACCTTTTAGGTCCAAAATTGGTCTGACATCGCCGATGGGCCTTGGTATGACAAACAGATCGGAATAGAAACCTAGCCCCTGTTCTTGGGCTGGTACCTCTACCATTATGCCCTGGTAAAGCAGATGATCCAATGCCGCCCGCATTGAGGCCTTCCTTGTGGAGGAAATTTTAGAAATTCTAATCGGTAGCCTGTGGCCACAGATGATCGGAACCCCTCTGTCGGGGATCGATACCATGGCCCCTTGCCCCCAGAGGCCTGTCCTTGCGATCCATTGTTAAAAGTTTGATCGCGCAGGAGGTCCGATACAGCCTGGAATTTGAGGGCCCCCGGAACAGGGGGGAGCTGCCTTTTAAACGCAGGACCCCGGAACTTCTTTTGACTGGTAAAAGGGTACTTTTACCACTTGAAACAGTCTGAATGTACTTATCCAGATCTTTCCATGGAAGGGCAAACCTGCCAGTAGTCTTTTGCATGGGGCTCGGCCGCCCAGTTCTTCAACCATAAGAGCCTTCTCATATGCACTAAAAATAGTGACAAACGAGACGCCTGCTGGATGGAGTCTTTTATAACCTCTACCGCAAAGCACCGAGCTCTGAGAATATCCAATAACTCCTCTGCCTATTGCAGCCACTGCTGGCTGTACCACTGCTCCTGCCGTAGCCAAGGATGCTAGAAAAAGTGTCTCTAAACGTTTATCGACCGGGACCTTAAACATTTGTATGTTTCCCCTCAGGCCAGTTAATGATTTATTCACCCATGAGATGGCTGCGTCCACAGTTGGGAGCGCCCCTTTCTTAGAAAAATGTCTTTTCCATAGGGTAAATAACAGAAAACCTTCCAGGCGGTCTCCCATCCAGGCACTAACCAGGCCCGACCCTGCTTAGCCTCCGAGATCCTAAGAGATCGGGCGCTTTCAGGGTGATGTGGCCTCAAGGACCTCACGGGTAGTTGAAAAGCAGCGCCCGAACCGGGACTTGAACCCTGGACCCTCAGACCAAAAGTCCGATGCTCTACCGACTGAGCCATCCAGGCCCCTTTTAAAGAGCAATTGGTCAGGGAAAGAGTGCCTGAAAGCACAAATATTTCCTGGCAGACGTGCATAAAGACTACCCCATCGTCAGCTTTAGGCGGCAGAAAAAGTTCTGTCCGGTCGTCCCAATCCTGGAAAAACCAATTCCTCTAACAGAGGATGGACCGGAAAAGCTGCGTTGCTTAAAGGCGCTTTTAAAAGAACCCAGAGAGGATACCGCAGGAACCTGAGGCTCTGGAAATGGCAAATTAAATGCTGAGCGGACCATGTCTGTCAAAGACTGGACCCACAGACTCTCCGTCTGGGAGGCTGAAAACGATTCTTCAGTGGTAGATCCTTCCTCTAGGTTCTGGTCCAACCGATCCTCCTGAAATTCTAATTCCTCCGGAGAGAGAATCTCAGCATCCGAGGATACACCTTTTGGCGATGGGGATCTAGTCTGCTTCTTGCCAGAAAAAGAGCCAGCGATCATAGCTGTTAACTTTTTTCTCTAGCCCCCCTAGGGTGACGGCTAGCATCTCCTCTGTGATAACACAGGGTTGGGCCGACCTGGGCCAGCCTCAGCACCAGACCCCCTTAATGGCTTATCCAAGGTGACCCCTATAGGAATAACCTGTGGGGAAAGTATTGGCATATCATCAGAACCAGAGGAGGAACCCCTTTGTCTTTGCCTTTTCTTTTTTTTTTTGTTTTGATCCTGAACCCTTGGAGGCCATAATACAAAACCGAGGGACTCCGCCTACAACAACAGACTGTTATAGCCAGGAGTACAAAAAAAAAATAAGGTTTAGGGGACAATAGGATCACTAATGCCCAAAAACGGTGGGGCTCAGTATGTTTTCCTTTATAATATTATTGTTTTTCACAACATACAGCCCCACCCCCAACATGTTTGCCAGCATTCAACCTGTGCCCAAGGGATTTTTGGCTTAACAAAAAGTATTGGAGCTGACTCCAGCATGTAGTACCCCTTCTCGCCACCGGGAGTCACTGTGCTGCCAGCTCTACGCCCTCTCTCTTCCAGCTCAGCTTTGAACTGAGCTAAGAACGCGCCTGCTGTGTATAACAGCAATTGAAGGCACGCCCACTCTACACTGCAGTCACGCTCCCCGCCCCCCCCTCCCGAACGGCGCGAAAAATTTTCTATATGCATGCGCGCGTGCGCGCCTGTCGGGGGAGGAGAGCCCAGGAGGAGACGCACTCTGGAGCTCAGGAATGCAGGCTGGAGGACGCATCAGGCGGCAGATTTGAATCCCGGCTAGGTAAGGCTAAAAACAGGCCCCTAAGGAGTCCCTTTAGCCTAGAGACAGATCTGTCTTTTTTTTTTTTTTTTTTTTAAAAGATCTTCAACCAGCGAGCAGCAGGTAGCTAGCAAACATACATAGATAGGTAGGGGGATCAAGTGATGGGGGGGGGGACGGGGACATTTCAGGGCATCGTGTCCATCAGACATAGTGACCATGGTGCCAATGCAGAGCATACTCAGGCCACCCCCCTTAAGATCTCCCCTGGAGAGCCTGCTGTCGAACCAAGTCCCGCAGGCTCCCCTCTTACCTGCTCCATGCCGCAGGACGTTTGCAAAACGGTCCAATCTTCTCCCATCTCCGTGGGTAGCGTAGTAGACCTTCAGGCACTGGGGTCCTGGAAGGAACCGCTGTCCTGGACCTATACAGCACCCTGGCAAACAGGATCTTTTGGTTTAGAAAACTCCAAGTCCTGGGCCCAGCCCTCTAGAGAGGAGCATTATAGGCAAAACCCCACGGTTTGGGGCCCGGGTACTGTCCACTTTGGCACTGAGGCTCCTTTGACAGATCCGGTTAGCCCGCCCTTAATCCCAAGGATGTGGAGGCAAAGCTATTCCGTGACCAACACCTAAGACACTGGCGAAAAAACTGAGGTACTTCTTCTATGGGAGGGGGGAGGAGGGTATATAGGGAGGGGACTTCCTGTTTGAGATTGCCAGTGTCCACACCTGAAGGTACTCCATATAACCCATATAGTAATGAATATGCTGCTCTGTGTCCCGTGATGTAAGAGAAAGAAAAAAAAAACACAAATGAGAATCTTGTTAGGATACTAATATGGTAGCTCTGCAAAGTAAGCACCACAAAACGAGTCAATATTACATCAACATATAAAAAAAAACATCTTTATTGTGAGCAAAGTGATTGCATGCAATACAAAATGAAAACATCAATATTAACTTGGAATTTGTCAAGAGTATATCAAAATGACAGAACACAGCTGTATATAAACATATTTGAAATGACTGCCAAGGCGACTTGCATACCAAATATGAACCAGTGACAATTACTGAAAGTTCTGGAAATATGGTCAGAAAACCCAATCTGCTACACAATACTATCCATTAGTGGCTGTGCATCCAGTAGCATTCTTCCCAATACCCCTCACATCCGTCAATATCGGAGGGAATCGGATTCCTGCCTCTGCCATTCGCACCATGGCAAAATGCACATGCAAATGTAACCTTAGTTTACCAAGAGACGTTCAATACATTTCAACTTTATTTTGCTAGTAATTTTTCATTAAAAGTATAGGTATGGGCTCTTTATTTTTGGATTCATACTTACCTAGGTGGATGCAGCATGGGTCTGATGCTCCAGGACTTCAGCCTACTTTCTGTTGAAACTGGGTCAAAGGAGTGCAAAACAAATTGCACTCCTGTGTTCCATAGGAGTACCGCCAAACGAGCTTTGGCTATACTTTAAAGGGACACTAAAGTCAGGGCTTTTAAAAAAAAAAAAAAAAACCAATATGTTATACTTACCTCCACTGTGCAGTTCGTTTTGCACAGAGTGGCCCGGAAAGCTGTCTTCTGGGGTCCCTCGGCGACTGTCTGGGCTCCTCCTCGCAAAAGCTTTCCCTCTTCATCATGCGAGGGCACTCGCACGGAGGAAAGCTTTTGCGAGCGCGCTCCCGGCCATCCGTGATACAGCGGCGGCCATAGCCGCCGACTATCATCGTATCACTCGGCTCCGCCCCCCGGCGCGCCGCGTCATCCGCTCTGACACAGCAGCGCTATAGCCAATGGCTGCGCTGCTATCAATCCGCCCAGCCACACAAACCATAGCAGCGCTGGAAGAATCACGACGGCCATTGGCTGCCGCCTGAATTCCAACAGAAAACCGAGGACGTTGTGGACGCGCCCGGGAGATTCGAACGGTCAGGTAAGTACAACGGGGGCTCGGGGAGGGGGGGGGGCGGTGCTGTGAGTTTTTTTTTTTACCTTAATGCATAGGATGCATTAAGGTAAAAAAACTTGTACCTTTACAACCCCTTTAACTTGGTTAAGGAAGCCACTTGAAAAGCATTAAGGCTCCGTTCACATCCCCGCGGTCCGAATTGCAGGCGGAACCGCTGCGATTCGCAATAGCGGAGATGTGAACGGAGCATTAAGTTATATGAATTGTCTCTGGGCATTTAGCAGTGTATTGGTCTGGGGCTCAAGTGGTTAACCAAACGCTTATAAAACGCAAACGCGGTAAAAAAGGGATTTTTTAATACAGCTTACCTGTAAAATCCTTTTCTTGGAGTACATCACGGGACACAGAGCGGCATATTCATTACTATACGGGTTATATGGAGTACCTTCAGGTGATGGACACTGGCAATCGCAAACAGGAAGTCCCCTCCCTATATAACCCCCTCCCCTAGAGGGAGTACCTCCGTTTTGTAGCAAGCAGTATGCCTCCCAAAAATGTTCCCATAAGAGGGGTGGGAGCTCTGTGTCCCGTGATGTACTCCAAGAAAAGGATTTTACAGGTAAGCTGTATTAAAAAATCCCTTTTTCTTTCTCGTACATCACGGGACACAGAGCGGCATATTCATTACTATACGGGATGTCCGAAAGCAATGCATAAATGATGATGACCACTTTGCCGCCTTGCATATCTGAGCCATAGAGATCCGATGGTGTGCTGCCCAGGAGGCGCCCATGGCCCTGGTAGAATGGGCCTTTACTGACAAAGGAGGAGGCAACCTCTTCAAACCGTAGGCCTGAATGATTAATTGTCTAATCCATCTCGAGATGGTGGACTTTGCAGCTGCCTGCCCCTTCTTGGGCCCATCTGGTAAAACGAACAACACATCTGTTTTCCGGATCTTTTCTGTAGCTTTAAGTTAGGCCCTCATGGCCCTGACAATATCCAAGGTATGCAGCAACCCCTCCTTTCTAGAAGTGGGTTTCGGAAAGAAGGATGGTAGTACCAAATCCTGGTTCAGGTGAAAACTGGATATAACCTTTGGTAGAAAGGAAGGATGAGGCCGGAAAACCGCCCTATCCTTATGTAGAATGAGATATGGTTCCTTACAAGATAAGGCTGCCAACTCTGACACTCTCCTGGCCGAAACTATGGCGACCAAAAATACCAACTTTCTTGTCAGTAAAACTAAAGGAATTTCAGCCAACGGCTCAAAGGGTTGTTTCTGTAGAGTCGACAGAACAAGATTTAAGTCCCATGGACAAAGCGGTGACTTGACAGGAGGATTAATACGCAAGACCCCCTGTATGAAGGTCTTAACCAGCGAGTGGGTGGCCAGCGGACCTCTGAAACCACACTGACAAAGCTGAAATCTGTCCCTTGATTGTGCTTAATGCCAGGCCTTATCCACTCCTAGCTGGAGAAAAACGTAATACTCTATCAATGGTATACTTGCGGGGAATGCCATCTTTTGGATTCACACCAGCCTAAGTAGGTCCTCCACACCCTGTAATAAATTGGAGTACCCTGGAGGGTCTTCCAGGCTTTCTAGCCTTAATCAGGGTAGGAATTACCTGCCTAGACAGACCTCTACCCCTGAGAATCAGGGATTCAGCCGCCAGGCCGTCAAATTTAGACGCCATAATGCAGGGTGGAGGATCGGGCCTTGTGAGAGTAGGTCTGGTCGTAGAGGAAGAGTCCAAGGGTCTCCCACTGCCATCTTCAGGACTAGCGAGTACCATGTCCTCCGGGGCCAAGCTGGGGCTACTAGGATGACTGGCTTGTGCTCCACTCTGATCCTGCGCAACAGGCGGGGAAGTAACTGTAGCGGGGGAAATGCATATAGAAGTTTGAATTGATGCCAAGGGCAAACCAACGCATCGGTTCCGCAGGCGTTGGGGGCCCTTGCTCGAGACACGAACCTGTCTAGTTTCTTGTTGAACCTTGATGCCATTACATCTATGTCTGGCACTCCCCACCTCTGGCAGATTGTCTGAAAGACCTGGGGATGCAGAGACCACTCCCCCGGCGACAGAGTCTGGCGACTTAGGAAGTCTGCCTGCAGGTTGTCCACTCCGGGAATGATTATCGCCGAAATGCAGGGTACATAAACCTCTGCCCACTGAAAAATCAAGCTCACCTCCCTCTCTGAGCGGCCTGACTCCTGGTTCCCCTTGGTGGTTTATGTATGCCACCGCTGTGGCATTGTCTGACTGGATTCTCACCGGGGACCCCTGTAATCTGGATGTCCATGCCAGGAGGGCTAGTGCCGAGCAGCTCTGATCTCCAAGACATTGATGGGCAGCTGCCTCTCCGCCTCCGCCCAAGTTCCCTGGCGAGTGAACCCCTCCAAGACCGCCCCCCAGCCTACCAGGCTGGCGTCTGTGGTAACTACCTTCCAGACTACGGGGCTGAAGGACTTTCCCTTCAGAAGATTCTGAGGGTTTAACCACCAGGCCAGACTTTGCCGGACCCTTGATGATAGCGTCAAAGGGGACTCCAAGGCCTGTGCTCTCTTGCTCCAGGCTGCTAGAATGGCTGCCTGTAGGACGCGAGTGTGGATCTGAGCGTATGGTACCGCCTCGAACGTGGCCACTAGCTTGCCTAGTAATCGCATACACAGGCGAATAGTTGGTTCCCTTTTGCTTAGCACCAACTGAACCAACCCCTTGATAGCCTCGACCTTTACAAGGGGCAGGAACACCCTTTGCTGTTCTGTGTCTAACCTCATGCCGAGGTATTCCAACTGTTTTGTAGGATGGAATGCTGATTTTCCCCGGTTTAGGACCCAGCCGAACCTCTCGAGGTACTGAACCGTGAGGTTTACTGCTTGTTCCAGACCCGGCCGCGAGTGATCTATGATTAAAAGGTCGTCCAAGTATGCTAGGACCGTGACCCCTTGGATCCTTAGATTGGCCAGAATTGGAGCTAGGACCTTCGTGAATACCCGGGGGGGCCGTGGCCAGCCCGAAGGGGAGCGCCAAGAATTGGAAGTGTCGCTGCCCCACTGCGAAGCGTAAAAATCTTTGATGTGGCTGAAAGATTGGTACATGAAGGTAAGCATCCTTTATGTCTATAGAAGCCAGAAAGTCGTCCCTCTGGAGCGTGGCGACTGCTGATCGGACGGATTCCATCCGGAAGGAACGAACTCTTAGGTAAACATTTAAACCCTTTAGGTCCAAGATTGGCCTGACATCGCCGTTGGGCTTTGGTATGACAAAGAGATTGGAATAGAAACCTAGCCCTTGTTCTTGGGCTGGTACCTCTATTATCACGCCCTGGTAAAGCAGGTGATCCAAAGCTGCCAGCATCGAGGCCTTCTTTGTTGGATCGTTTGGTACTCTTGAAAATGAGGCGGAGGAAACTTTAGAAACTCCAATCTGTAGCCTGTGGTCACAGACGACCGGACCCATTTGTCAGGGATATTGGCTTCCCAAACTTCTGAGAAGAAACGAAGCCTTCCCCCCCACCCGCGTGAGTGGGGGCGCCCCTTCATAAGGCAGACTTAGGGGCTGGCTTTGTCGGCTTGCGATACCATGGCCTCTTACCCCCAGGGGCCTGTCCCTGCGATTTATTGTTAAAGTTTGATCGCGCAGGCGGCCGTCGATACTGCCTGGAATTCGAGGGCCCCGGGGCAGGGGAGAGCTGCCTTTTGAATGTAGGACCCCGGAATCTCTTTTTGACTGGTAAAAGGGTACTTTTGCCACTTGAAAATAGTCTGAATGTATTTATCCAGATCCTCTCCGAAGAGTCGTCCTCCATGGAAGGGAAACCCTGCCAGAAGCTTCTTGCATGGGGGCTCCGCCGCCCAGTTCTTCAACCATAAGAGCCTTCTCATATGTACTAAAAATAGTGACAAACGAGAGGCTTGCTGGATGGAATCCTTTATAGCGTCTACCGCAAAACACAGAGCTCTGGGAATGTCAGAAAAAACTCTTCTGCCTGTTGGGCAGGAATGTCTAAGCATTTGTTTTGTCTGGTCTTTTAACGCCTGACAAACTCCAATTGCAGCCACTGCTGGCTGTACCACTGCTCCTGCCGTAGCAAAGGATGCCTTTAAAAGTGTCTCTAACCATTTATCAACCGGATCTTTAAACATTTGTATGTTTTCCACCGGGCAAGTTAGTGATTTATTCACACATGAGACGGCTGCGTCCACAACTGGAAGCGCCCACCTCTTCGAGAATTTTTCCTCCATAGGGTAAATAACCGAAAACCTCTTAGGCGGCAGAAAAATCCTGTCCGGTCGTACCCAATCTTGGAAGATCAATTCCTCTAACAGAGGATGGACCGGAAAAACTGTGTTGCTCAAAGGAGCTTTTAAAGAGCCCAGAGAGGATACCGCAGGAACCTGAGGCTCTGGCAATGGTAGATTAAATGCCGAGCGGACCATGTCCGTCAAAGACTGGCCCCACAGCCTCTCTGTTTGGCAGTCTGAAAATGGTTCCTCAGAGGTAGATTCCTCAATCCCTGAACCCTCTTGTTTCCGGTCCAGTTGATCCTCCTGAAATTCTAATTCCTCCGGAGAGAGAATTTCAGCATCTGAGGATACACATCTTGGCAATGGGGATCTAGCCCGTTTCTTGCCAGGAATAGAGCTAGCGATCATCGCTGCCAATCTTTTCTCTAGCCCCCCTAGGGTGACGGCTAGCATCTCCTCTGTGACAAACACAGGGCTGGGCTGATCTGGGCCAGCCTCAGCACCAGACCCCCCTAATGGCTTATCCAAGGCGACCTTCATAGGAATAAGCTGCGGGGAAAGTACCGGCATATCATCAGAATCAGAACCCCTTTGTTTTTTGGTCTTTTTTGTACCTTTTGATCCCGAACCCTTGGAAGCGATAATACAAAACCGAGGGACTCCGCCTACAACAACCGACTGTAGTGGCCAGGAGTACAAAAACTAGGGTTTAGGGGACAATAGCCACTAATGCCCAAAAACCGGTGGGGCCCAGTATGTTTTCCTTTTTTTTTTTTTCTTTTTTTTTTTATATTATATGTATCTTTTTCTTTTTTTTTTTAAAACATACAGCACCGCCCCAATTTAGTTTGCCAGCCTCCAACCTGTTGCCAAAGGGGATTTTTTGGCTTAACACAATTGCATTGGAACAAACTCCAGCATGTACTACCCCCTCTTCCGCCATCGGGAGTCACTGTTCTGCCGCTCTGCGGCCTCTCCCTTCCAGATCAGCCTCAGCCATGATCACAGCCTGCTGTGTATAATAGCGAATGAAGGCACGCCCTCTGATGACGCTGCAGGCACGCCCCCCCTTCCGAACTGCGCAAAAAAAAACGTCTATAAGACGTGCGCGCGCGAATGCCGGGGAAGGGAAGCACATGGAGGAGACGCGCTGCTGGAGACCTAGGACTGCAGGCTTCAGGCGGCAGAATCAAACCCCGGTCAGGTAGGACTTTCAAAAGGCCTCATAGGAAACCTTATTATCCCTGGGACCAGCGAGCAGCAGGTAGCTAGCAACCCTATTTCTTAGACAGGGGGACCAAGTGATGGGGGGAAATCAGATCATCCTGTCTTCTCAGACATAGTGACCAGGCTGCCCATGCAGAGCATACTTAGGCTACCCCCCCTTAAGGTCTCCCTGGAGAGCCTGCTGTCGAACCAAGTCCCTCAGGCTCCCCTCTTACCTGCTCTATGCTGCAGGACGTTTGCCTAGCAAAACGGTCCAATCTTCTCCCATCTCCGTGGGTAGCATAGTAGACCTTCAGGCACTGGGGTCCTGGAAGGCACCCACTGTCCTGGACCTATACAGCACCCTGGCAAACAGGATCTTATGGTCTTTAAAAAACTCCAAGTCCTGGGCCCAGGGTCCAGCCCTCTAAAGAGGAGCATTATAGGCAAAACCCCACGGTTTGGGGCCCGGGTACTGTCCACTTTGGCACTGAGGCACCTTGGACAGATCCGGTTAGCCCACCCTTAATCCCAAGGATGTGGAGGCAAAGCTATTCCGTGACCAACACCTAAGACACTGGAGGTACTCCCTCTAGGGGAGGGGGTTATATAGGGAGGGGACTTCCTGTTTGAGATTGCCAGTGTCCATCACCTGAAGGTACTCCATATAACCTGTATAGTAATGAATATGCCGCTCTGTGTCCCGTGATGTACGAGAAAGACACACCGGTTTTAGCCTTTAAAAACCTGTGTTTAGTAGAGTTTGCACCGGCGTCCCATGTGCATGGGGCCTAAGATCGCAACCTTCTAGTTTTTGGTAAATATTTTAAGGATCACATTTGCTAAAATGACCGTTTACAGGGTATAGAGACATAATACTTAATGGATTCCTTTTAAAAAAAGGATTAAAAACAGATAAAAATCAATCATATAAGATGCCTGCAGTTTAGTTTCGTTTTAAAAAATGGTTTCATGTTTCTGTGAAGTAAAGAGACACACAGAACAAAAACAAACAAATACAGGGCAATGTTTGTTTTTAACCACTTCCATACTGGGCACTTAAACACCCTCCTGATCAGACCAATTTTCAGCTTTCAGCGCTCTTACACTTTAAATGACAATTACTCAGTCATGCAACACTGTACCCAAATGATTTTTTTTGTCCTTTTTTCCCCACAAATAGAGCTTTCTTTTGGTGGTATTTGATCACCTCTGCGTTTTTTATTTTTTGTGCCATTAATGAAAAAAGACCGAAACATGGGGGGGGGGGAAAACAAATTTTTTTCTTAGTTTCTGTGATAAAATTTAGCAAATTATTAAGGTTTCTTCATAAATTTTGCCCATAATTTATACTGCTACATGTCTGATAAAAAATAACCCAATTTTTTTGGAAATTATTTAGTCTGTGTGAAAGTTTTAGGCTGGGTTCACACTTGTACAGGTCCGTATTTCAGCTCTTTTATCTCTGCAGATAGATAAGGGAAGTGTTCAGCAGATTAGCTCCGTTTTTGCTGCGAATTTGGAGACCTGGGAGAAGTTCCGAGTGAGAGGAGAGTGGGGGAGAAATGTATTGAGCTGAATGACAGAAATTCCTGAAGAGAACTTAACACATCTGCGAATCAGCTGCGTACCCATAGAAGATAATGGAAATAAATTCGCACCTGAGCCGCACCGCAAGGCCTCCACAACGCATACGGATTTCGGGCAATGCGCAGTGCGAATGCATCGCACATATGTGAACCAGCCTCATTGAAAACAATGTATTTAGAAATGTTCTGCGTTTTGGATGCAGTTGAAACCGCAACCAATTCACATAGGTGTGAACCCAGCCTTAGAGTCTACAAGCTATAGTGCAAATTAGGGTTGTCTCGATACCACTTTTTTAGGACCGAGCACAAGTACCGATATTTTTTTTCAAGTAGTCGCCGATACCGAATACAGATACTTTTTTTAAACGTGTCCCCAAATGAAGCCATGTGTCCCCACATATTGCAGCCATGTGTCCCCACCCCCACATACGCAGCCATGTCCCCCCCCCCCCCCCATATACGCAGCCATGTCCCCCCTACCTGATGATGATGCCGCCGCATATACAAAGCCGCCGAACATTATAGGCACCTTTCAATAGCTCTTTTCCCTGCCGCGCGCCATGTTAAGGACACTCCCTCTTGCTCGGGATTGGACAGATTCGAGCAAGGGGGAGGGTCTATACACGCGCAGCGGGAAAACAGCTATTCAAAAGGTGCCTATAATGTTCGCGGAGGCTTTGTATATACGGCGGCGGGGTCGGATTTGCTTATACGGCGGCGGGGGGGGGGGGGTTTTAGTATTCTATTTGGGTATCAGGGGTATTTGCGGGAGTACAAGTACTCCCGCAAATACCCGGTATTGGTCCCGATACCGATACTGGTATCGGGACAATGATCACATTGTCCCGATCACATCTGATCACACCTGATGTACTGAAGGCCTCTCTCATTTCTTGAGACCCTAACAAGCCAGGAAAGTACAAATGCCCACAGATGGCACTGAGGCGGCACAGATGGCACTGAGGCGGCACAGATGGCACTGAGATGGGTACTGATGTGCTCCGATGAGGCCTGTGTACTGGTGGACACAGGTAGGCACTAATGAGGCGGCACAGATGGCACCGAGATGGGTCCTGATGTGCACTGATTGACTGCGGCACAGGTGGGCACTGATAAGGTGGGCACTGATTGCAGATGTGCTCTGAGGTGGCAGATGGGCACTGGGCACAGGTGGTACAGGTGGGGGCACAGGTAGTCCTGGGAGCACTGGTTAGTCACTTTTTTTTAGTGCTGGTCACTTATTTCTCTCCCTCCTCACATGCGCTGTCTGTGTGAGGAGGGGAGAGTCGGCAATGAGAGATGATCTCATATGTTTACATATGAGATCATCTCTCATTGGCCGCACAGATCGCGCTGTAAATAGCCGCTGTAATTGGCCATTTACCGCGATCTGCGTTTGGCTGTGTCCAAGGGACACGGCCAGCATAGGAGTTCCCTGCTGCGCGCTCGGGAGCACGCGCACGGGGAACGAGGAAAGGGGCGGCCGTAAAAACACGGCCTGTTAGAGAGTCAGGGCTGCGCTGCGGCCGTACAAAGTCGTACGGCCGTCAGCAAGTAGTTAAAATGATTGAGTTTTAGACACATAGTAATTGCACCTCTTTGATCATGGAACACCGTGAAACGCTAGCACAAGTTTTTTCATAAGAAGCCATAGTGTGGAGATCAGGAAGTGTGGAGATCAGAGAAGTATTACAGCTACTTCAAAGCAAAAATGAACAATGAGGACATGAAACCAGGACTGAAGGTAAAGGACACTACTTGGCTTAAAAAAATAATAATAATTCCTTTAGTGACCCTTTAACTGTAAAGAATTTAATAAGACACATTACCTCTTCTTGCATAATTCCCATCCATATCCTTAAACTGCACCATCACAAAATCAGAAGACTTGAATAATATACTATCCACAATATCTTCACGCTTTGGCCCACCAACAGAGTCTTTATTTTTCTTGTGAGCTGCATCGAGCACCAAGTCACACTGTAACACAAGAGATTAGATTTTAACAAGACCAAAAAGGATTTTCCAGATATACATGAAGAAAAAAAAAAAGTAGTACAAAATGTAAGTTTTTGAACATGAAAGTGTTCACAACAGTGTTAAAATTTCTAAATAAGATACAACATAATGCAACTCAAAAAACGTAGAACCTGACTTACCTTAGGACTATAGGTTTTAAAAACCCCTTCATATACACTTCCATTTTTTACATGTACCTCACATTTTGATCCCTAAAAAGGATGAAAAACAAAATGTTTTAATTTTGACAGAAGAACAGGCAAATATAAAAACACCTCCACTCAATACAAAAAAGTGAGCAAATAAAGTCAAGTGCCCTTACAATTAAAGATAAATTCAGCCTAGTAGGATTTTCTAGTTTTGATTAGAGTGAGCAAGAGTTGATTCTGGTTAAAAATTGGAATCACGATTTTTTTGCTTAAGGTTCATTTCCACTGGCGTTTTTACAGCCACTTTTCTGAGCGTTTTTTACAGCTTAAAAACGCCTGTCCATGTTTAAAAAAAAATAAAAAATGTTTTTATATATATATATATATATATATTTTGGAGCTGGAGCTATAAAACGCTGCGGCAGCGTTTTTGAGCGTTTAATGTCTGGCGTTTTTACAGCTCTATTGCTGGAGCTTCAGAACGCACTGGTCCCACGTTTTTTTGCAGCTTAAAAACGTCTCAGCCATCTACAGTTTAAAAACGTCATGGTGGGCATGAGTCCATAGACTAACATGGACAGGTGTTTTTAAGCTGCAAAAAACGCCCAGAAAAGTGGCTGTAAAAACGCCAGTGGAAATGAGCCCCAAAAATAAAGATAACTATTCTCGGTGTAAATTTTTTACATTATAAAAAAAAAAAAAACTTTGACGGAAGTTCATTCCTTTAATCTAAATCAGGGGTGCCCAACCTTTTGAAGAGCGAGGTCCCCTTAAGCGACTTGGCAACCAGTCGCAGGCCACAATAAGCAGAGCGGGAGGATGACACTGCAAACGCAGAGCAAACACTGACACAGCTCACACTCTATGGGCCCTCTGATCCACCCAGAAGGAAGGAAGTAGTTCCCCTTTTTTTTGTTTAACGGATCGAATTGGTGGTAGGCAGGTGTAAACGGTTAGTTTACATCTGCTGCTCCAGAGAGGTAAATGGAGGGTCCGATTGGGTTTGGCCAATTGTGTTAAAAGGGACCTTTGGCCCCTTTCACAGTGATATGCTCTGGTTTACCCACAACACAGGTGCAGCGTTCCTGCAGGTTAGCTGCACTTTGCCATAGACCTTTATTATATCGTACAGGTGTAGTGCACTTTATGAAAGCGCACCAAACCCGCAGATAATAACAGAAGTCTATGGCTCAGTGCAGGTAACCCGGAGGTGCACTGCAGATCTGTTTGAAAGCAGCCCAATAACCACGGCAGAACAGATATGCCCAGTGGGGCAAAAAAGTATTTGGTCAGCCTCCAATTGTGCAAGTTCTTACACTTATGAGAGAGGCCTGTAATTGTGATCATAGATATACCTCAACTATGAGAGATAAAATGTGGAAACAAATTCAGACAGACAATCACATTGTCTGATTTAGAAAGAATTTATGTGCAAATTATGGTGGAAAATAAGTATTTGGTCAATATCAAAAGTTCATCTCAATACTTTGTTATATATTCTTTGTTGGCAATGACAGAGGTCAAAGTTTTTTGTAAGTCTTCACAAGGTTGCTGGTAGGTTGGCCCATTCCTCCATGCAGATCTTCTCTAGGGCAGAGATGTTTTGGGGCTGTCGATGGGCAATGCAGACTTTCAACTCCCTCCAAAGGTTTTCTATGGGGTTGAGATCTGAAGACTGGTTAGGCCACTCCAGGACCTTGAAAACGCTTCTTATGAAGCCACTCCGTTGCCAGGGCGATGTGTTTGAAATCATTGTCAAGCTAAATGACCCAGCCACGTTTCACCTTCAATGCCCTTGCTGATGGGAGGTTTGCACTCAAAATCTCATGATACATAGCCCCATTCATTCTTTAATGTGCACGGATCAGTCGTCCTGTTCCCTTTGCAGAGAAACAGCCCCAAAGCATGATGTTGCCACCCCCATGCTTCTCAGTAGGTATGTTGTTCTTTGGTTGCAACTCAACATTGTCTCTCCTCCAAACACGACGAGTTGTGTTTCTACCAAACAGTTCTACTTTGGTTTCATCTGACCATATGACATTCTCCCAATCATCTTCTGGATCATCCAAATGCTCTCTAGCAAACCTCAGACAGGCCCGGACATGTACTGGCTTAAGCAGAGGGACACATCTGGAACTGCAGGATCTGTGTCCCTAGCTGCGTAGTGTGTTACTGATGTAAGCTTTGTTACATTGGTCCCAGCTATCTGCAGGTCACTCCCCCCCCGTGTCTTTCTGGGATTTTTGCTCACTGTTCTTGAGATCATTTTGACCCCACAGGGTGAGATCCTGCTTGGAGCCACTGATCGAGGGAGATTATCAGTGGTTTTGTATGTCTCCCAATTTCTAATTATTGCTCCCACAGTTAATTTCGTCACACCAAGCTGCTTGCCTATTGCAGATTCAGTCTTCCCAGCCTGGTGCAGGTCTACAATTTTGTTTCTGGTGTCCTTCACCATAGTGGAGTTTGG
This sequence comes from Rana kukunoris, assembly GCA_029574335.1. Taxonomy (NCBI): domain Eukaryota; kingdom Metazoa; phylum Chordata; class Amphibia; order Anura; family Ranidae; genus Rana; species Rana kukunoris. The sequence continues at coordinate 185,437,565 of CM056049.1, forward strand.
AGTGTGACTGTTGAGGTTGAGGACAGGTGTCTTTTATACTGATAACAAGTTCAAACAGGTGCCATTAATACAGGTAATGAGTGGAGGACAGAGGAGCCAATTGAAGAAGAAACAGGTCTGTGAGAGCCTGAAATCTTGTTTGTAGGTGACCAAACACTTATTTTCCACCATAATATGCAAATAGATTCTTTCCAAATCAGACAATGCGATTGTCTGGATTTTATCACCTGTTGCTGTCCCAGGCATCTCTTAATGGATACAACTGCCTTGGTAGGGGTGCAACGGATCGTCACGGATCCGTGATCCGAACGGGTCACCCCGCTCGGATCGGCACACCCCGCAATCCGCGGAACGCTCCGGAGCCTCGGCCCAGGAAAGTCCCTGGCTTCAGCCTAGCTCCGGAGCGGCGGCCATCTTGCTCCACCCAGTTTGCCAGAGCCCAGTGACACGCCTCCCCGCCTCAGCGCGCTGACTTCTGTGCCCCGCCCTCCTCTGTAAATCTCCCTCAGATCATTCCCATTCAACACTTCCGCCCACACTTCTCTCCTCTCAGAGTGCAGCGCGGCGCTCAGTCAGCTGATCGAGTAATACAGATGGAAGCTGGTTGGTGATAGCAGGTCGATAGGCTGGTTACCATGCAGGTAAGTAGCCCCTCTGCCGGTGTATGGACTCTTTCTCTGCCAGGACTGCATGTCCATGTGCTACAAACCTGAGTTTATTTCCAGAGACAGCCTTGAGGGCTCCTGTATGGAGCCTGAAGAGTGCTGGACATCTTGTTACACCCAACAGAGTTTTAGATTCAGTTTGTTTCATCACAAAACGGAGCTTATTTGCTTAAATACAGTGTATGTAAATCTGACGGACTGTTTACGTGTCAAATTTTAAAAGCCGCAGCAAACCTGCTGACCTTACATGCTTGCTAATGTGACAGAACACCTCTGATTTTCACATTTAACTAAATGTGAAAATCAGAGGTGTTCTGTCACATTAGCAAATAGCAAGCATGTAAGGTCAGCAGGTTTGCTGCGGCTTTTAAAATTTAACACGTAAACAGTCCGTCAGATTTACATACACTGTATTTAAGCAAATAAGCTCCGTTTTGTGATGAAACAAACTGAATCTAAAACTCTGTTGGGTGTAAACAAGGTCTTTTTTTTCTTTATTGCTGATCCGAGGATCGATCCGAGACTCCTGATCCAAGGATCGATCCGATCCGTGAGTTTTTTGATCCGTTGCACCCCTACTGCTTGGTGACAACTTTCAATACTAAATTACACTCACTCTGGAAGACTGTCTATAATTTCCAGTTTATAAGTCTGGAAGCGATGGGACATTTCTGAAACCAGGTCGAAGCAATATAAACACATTGCAACCACAGTGAATGCTACACAAAACTAGAAAAAAAAAAAAAAAAGGGATTTTTAACTCACTGTAAAGCCCTGTTTAAAAAGGGACACATTCACTCTTTTACAAACCAGGTATATATCTGCACCATATTAGGAGGTTTGGACACTCTTGCAAAGTAAAAAAGGGTACACCTAGTGGCTCTGTATAGTATAGCTCTGCATACACAGTACCGGCACAGGAGTAGCAAGCAAAACATGGGAATGGAAGGCAACGATTTCAAAACATCTCAACTATGGCAAAAAGATTAAACACAAAAAGATGTGTCCCCCAATGAACAATCAAAAGAATATGAGCAGAATATATATTTTCTCTCATTGTCCATTGGGTTGCGGGGCCACAAAAATGTGGGTAAAAAAAAAAAAAAAAAAAAAACAGACCAGTGTCACGGCAAGTCTCAAACAGTTTGATTAAAATTGGCCTTGCAAGATATTGTATCCAAAATTAGCATCCAATGGAGCCACAAACAAAAAAAATAAAAAAATATGTGCACAGAAAAATAAGTGGCATAGCCCAGGGTCCATAAAGAACTCCCTGCCTCTAGCAATTTACTTCAATGTGAGCAAGGTCAGATACTTGCTGAAACTATGGTGTCTAGGGGACACCACCACACACACACACACACACACACACACACACACACAGAGGATAAGAACTACTTCCCCCATTGTAGCAGCCGGTTGGGGGGGGGGGGGGGCGCGTATGGGGTCTTTTAGAGATCTTCATACAGCAGAAAGTTTTGTCAGAAAAAAATTAGAAATAAAATTCAGTCCCGCTAGATCCGTTTAGGCTGGCCCCTTTTTTAGGTATAGGTTTAATGTAAAACATTAAAAATAAGTGCCTATAATGTTTATAATCCAATTATACACCCTGCTCTGCACATGCTCAGTTCTCCATTTTTAGGCACTGCCAAGTTTGTAGAGACCAATCTGCTGACAGCCTTAAAAGCAGAATTAAACCCCATCTCTAACAACCAAGGAAGCTGCACATCTGATCAGTTACCAGCCATTTGATGGTTTCACAGTTTGGTTGTGGACACAAGCAAATGTGACAGTTAGCAATCCCGGCATTCCAGGAATGTAACTTTTTTGAAACCGTTAAATTGATTGGTTCATTTGAACTTTATAATTTACTGCTGTTAAAGGGGTCTGGGCTTTAGCAAAATAACAGCCTGTGGCAAGAAGCAGGAGCAATGCTAAAAGTCAATTTACAGGACACACTAATTTTGGTAGCATAATGTTCCTTGCTAAAGAATATTTTTTTATCAAGTTGTTATGGTTAAAGGTTCTGCTTTAAGAGGATTTGGCATTCCAGGGCTGGCAAGGCCTGAACTGACTTATTTTACGGGTTGATTGGGAGAACCTAAAGGCGGTCTGCAGTAAACAAGTAACTAGTCAAAAGAAAGGATGTTGCACACCCCAGAGCAAAGACTTGCACATCTGGAGAAGGGGTGAATACTTACCACCAGTGGCATTCTTCATGATCTTATCCAGGAAGGCTCCAAAGAGACATTATCATGGAATGGGATATCTCTTGAAGGCTTTGTCTTCAGAATAGCATTTGAGCCAAGATGCCTAATGACCACAGCAGCAGTGCTGCTGTGGGCTAATAGATTTCCTGAGCCCAAAGAGGAGCCGAGCCCTTCAAACCTGACTACATGTAGTGTGTGTGATGTGCATGAATAATCAGATTTTGGGAGGGAACCATCAGGGGAAAAATAGGATTTTTTTGTACTCCCCGTAAAATCCTTTTCTCTGTTGTTCATGAACAGACACAGCCTTCAAATTCTTGACATATGGGTTATGTTCCTGTTCATAGGAGAGGACTAGGCAGAACATGTTTGTTAGGCCCCTTTCACATTGAGGCGTTTTTCATGCGGTACAGCGCTAAAAATAGCGCTGCCCGCATGAAAAATCATGCCCTGTAGTGTTCAATGTGAAAGCCCGAAGGCTTTCACACTTGCGCTAGCACCTCCAAAAGTCCTGCTAGCCGCATTTTACCGCGGTATAGGAGCCACTGCTCCTATAGCACGGGAATCAATGGGAAACCGCGGTAATAGCGCGGTAATACCGCCCGCAACGCGGGCGGTATTAACCCTTTTTCGGCCGCTAGCGGGGGTTAAAACCTCACCGCTAGCACCCGAATATCGCGGTAAACACGACGGTATAGCGGCGCTACAAATAGCGCGGCTATACCGTCACCGCGGCTCCACGCCTCAATGTGAAAGGGGCCTTAAACTAACATGTATTTAAATATCTGAGATGAACAGCCCCGCCCAGGTGGCGGTCCCTCCAGATGTAACCCTCCTCCCTGCAGCATGCAGCCTCAGCTCGTAACAAGCAGTACAAAACTAAAAAAAAGGAGGGGTGGGTGCCGTGTCAGTCCATGCTGGATTTTACGGCGGAGTACAAAAAAAACCCTTTTCTCTTATCGACTATGGACGGACACAGCCTTCAAAGTCTTGACATATGGGAAGTCCCTAGGCAGTGTAAAAAAAAAATAAATAAATAAAAAAAAAACACGAAGTGTGGGAACAGTATCAGTGAAAACAAATTAACTTCACCCCAAAACAAGCAGAGCTCCTCAACGGAGGAGTTCCAACTTTAAACAGCCGCCTTAAAAACCTTGCGGCCGAAGGAAGCATCTGAAGATGCACTCACATCAACCTTGTAAAAAATGGAAAAGGTGTGAACGGACAACCAAGTCGCCACCTTACACACCTGTGAGACAGAAGCTTGATGCCCAGGAAGCACCAAATTGCCCTGGTTGAATGTGCCGTGACCGGAAAGGTGGCGCCCGCCTCTTAAGAGCATACGCCTGTATGGACGGTCTGTCTTATCCACGAGAAATGGTGGCCGGCGAAACTGTCAGGCCCTTTTGTGGACCAGATACTGACACAAAAAGCGAGTCAGACCTCCAAAACTGAGCCATAGCGGACAGGTACACCCGCAAAGCACATACCTAAAGTATGCAACCTCCTTAGGATGCGCCGGTCAAGGACACAAGGATTGAAGTACAATGTCCTCGTTAAGGTGAAAGGCCGAAACCACCTTCGGAAGAAGGAAGGTTGCAGGCGCAACACCGCTTTATCCTTATGGAGGACCAAGTATGGCGACTTGCAACACAAAGGCCGCCAATTGAAAAAACACGTCTGACAGACGTAATGGCCACTAACAAGGCCATCTTCTGAGATAGTGTCAAGAGAGGAATCTCTGAGGTTTTCAAAGTGAGGTTCCTGAAGAACCGAGAGCACCATATTCAGATCCCATGGAGGAAGAGGTTGTTTAAGAGGGGGAAGTATATGACGCAACCCCTGCACAAAAGGTACCCACAAGAGAATGGGACACCAAAGGGCGCTGAAAGAACACAGCTAAACCTGAAATCTGTCCCTTAGGAGGTGCTTAAGGCACGTTTCTGATCTACTCCATGCTGTAAAAACAGCAGGACCCTGGAAACTGAATACCTCCATGGACGCCACCACATCTCCTCGCACAAAGATGTAGGCCTTCCAAGTGCGATGGTAGATCTTCCTGGAAGAAGACCTCCGTGCCCTCAGCATGGTTGACATGACAGAGTCGGAAAGACCTCGGTCCCTTAGTACCTGGCTTTCAATAGCCATATGCCGTTAAAGCAGAATGAAGTATGGGACCATGGAGGCGAAGGTCCACCAGCACTGGCAGCCGCCAGGCGCACAAGATCGGCGTACCAAGGACACCGGGACCAATCTGGAGCGATTAGAATCATCGGGATTCCTGCGGCCTCCACTCTGCGGAGCAGCCGAGGGAGCAACTTCAAATGAGGGAAAAAGCATAAATTAGCCGATACTGAACCCACGGAGCTACTAACGCGTCTGCCCAGAGATCTCTGGACTTGGCCACGAACCGACACTTTGCGGTTGAGGCGAGAGGCCAGGAGATACCTGTCCAGTGTGCCCCACCTCCCGCAAAGGAGTTGAAACACCTCCGGATGCAATGACCATTCCCTGTGGTCCAGTATCTGGTGACTTAGGTAGTCCGCCTGACAGTTTTCTACACCCGGAATGTAGACGTCCGTCCAATGCAGGATGTGAGCGACCTCAGGCGCTGCAGCCGAGCTCCGTGTTCCCCCCTGATGGTTGACACAAGTCACCGCCGTGGTATTGTCCGACTGAATCCTGATTGGGCGACCTTGCAACCTCCACGAGCAGAGGATAGCCTGATTGCCCAAAGTTCCAGGACATTGATCGGCAGACGGGATGCCTGTAAAGTACAGTGACCCTGGGCCAACTGGACCCCCCCCAGACACCGCCCCAACCTGTGAGGCTGGCATCCATCATAATCACCGCCCACTGGAAGGGAAGGAACGACTTCCGAAACTGAGGAGTCGGGGATCTCAGCCACCAATTGAGAGAGACTGACTAGGTGGCTTACCTGAATCTGGCAATCCAGAGACAATGGAGATTTGTTCCATTTGGACAGGATCTCCTTCTGTAATACTCGAGTGTGGAACTGGGCATACAGTACTGCCTCGAAGAAAGCTACCATCAGACCCAGGACTCGCATGCAACAAAAGGGATCATCATCTCTGTCTAGAGACATGCCTTTCTTTGATAGAAAACTGGATGACGAAGAGTTATCTTAAACTCAACAGTTCAAAAACAGAACTTCTCCTGTTTCACGCCAGTCGAAAGTCAACTGACAACAACTTGGACACCCCCACCCATTCTTGGCAAAACCATTACCCCTGGACACCCCCACCCATTCTTGGCAAAACCATTACCCCTAGATCAAAGTCAAAAGTCTCGGGGTCATCTTTGACACCTACATGACAATGAATGCACAAATAGGGTCAGTAGTCAGCGGATCACACCACCTGCTGTGCCTACTACGCAGACTTACTCCTTTTATTCCTAAAGAAGACATAGCAGTCGTGGTGGGAACAATTGTGAACTCCAGACTCGACTATGCCAATGCCCTTTATCTTGGACTCCCAAAGTACCAAATCGCTCGTCTGCAAGTCGTTCAAAAAGCCGCCAGACTGGTGATTGGGAAAAAACCCTGGGAATCAATCTCAGCTTCATTAAGAACCCTTCATTGGTTACCAGTAAAAGACAGAATTGCTTTTAAAGCACTCTGTCTGGGGCATAAGTGCATTCATGGGAAAACCCCCTCAATATCTATGCGAAAAATTAAAAGCTCACAACCCCAATCGCGTTCTGCCATCCACCAACCAAAATCTGCTCTAGATACCCAAAGCCAGATACAAATCCAAAGGAGAAAGAAGATTTGCGGTCCAAGGCCCCAGACTATGGAACGCTTTACCAACCAGCATTCGGTTGGAGGAGATCTACTTGGCCTTTAGAAGAAAGATCAAAACTCATCTCTTTTGATTACAAAGGAGAAAGGAACAACGAGCGCCCAGAGGCGATTTAGTTTGCATGTGCTGCGCTATAGAAGTTCTTCACTCACTCACTACCATTTGCGGGATGCCAACAGCTTCACCGCAGACTGAAGAGTCTGCAATTTTTCTAGGGGAAGAAAGACTCTTGCCTCCGTGGAGTCCAGAATCAACCCAAGGTATTCCAAACGCTGAGTCGGTACCAGGACCGACTTCTGGATGTTTAACACCCACCCAAATTCTCGGAGGGTCTGGCTGGCAATAGTCACATCCACCTCTAATTCTGAGCCAGAAGATCGTTTAAGTAGCCCATGACGGCAATGCGTCACTGTTTTAGCAAAGCTAGAATCGGTGGAAGCACCTTGGTGAAAGTGCATGGTGCTGACGCTAGGCCAAAGGGAAGAGCCTCAAACTGATAGTGGTCTTCTATTGCAAAGTGCAGAAACCTCTGGTGTCCTGCGCAAATTGGGACATGCAAGTATGTGTCCTTGGTGTCCAAGGGCACCAGAAAGTCCCCCAGATGGAGCGCTGCCACCACCGAGCAAATGGATTCCATGCGGTACTTTCGTACTCTCACAAAGGCATTTAGGGCTTTGGAGGTCAAAGATTGGACGGACCCCATCCTTCTTTGGGACCACAAACAGATTTGAATAAAATCCCTGAAACCTCTCGTCCTGCAGAACAGGTAAAATTACCCCACAACTCAGTAAGTCTTGCACTGCCCCCAATAGGGCAGACAGACGAGCCAGAAGGAGAGGGAGATTTGAGGGAAAGAATCTGTTTGGCGGACAGGAAAAAAACTATTGTACCCCGAAGAGACCACCTCGCAGACCCACTGGTCAGAGAGCAGGGAGGTCCACCGAGCTGTGAAGCCGTTCCAACCCATGAGTCGGGCAGGGGCAACATTTAATGCAGTGGTGGGTTTGAATGCTGGTTTGTTCGGCTTACGCACCCAGGGACATTTCTGTCCCCCAGCTGAGCCTTAGTCAGCCTGGGAGGGTCTACCCATGGGCCCTGACTGACTAAAATACCACTTCTGCTTGGGAAAAGAAGGACCTGGCTTATGGCGTGGCTCCTTCCCCTTGGTGAACTGAGGGAGGAGAGTGCTCTTACCTCCAGTGACATCCTTAATAATGTCATCCAGTGAGGTACCAAAAAGTCTCCCACCTTTGATGGGTAAATTTACCAGGGCTTTTTTGGATGCTTGGTCAGCAGTCGAGCATTTCAGCCAAATCAGGCCGCGCAACACTACCACAGAAACAGAGGATCTGGACATAATGGGGGCTGCATCCAGGGTAGCATCACAGACATATACAAGGCCCTGGACCAACTGGTCGGCGAAACTTACATATTCAGGAGGGAGCTGATGCTCCTCCACAGTCTGGTGCAAAACCCTTGCCTATTCAGTGAGTGTCTGAGAAACCAAGGTTGCAGACAAAATAGGCCGCAATGCAGACCCCAGCATGGTAAATATGGTAAATATGGTGGTAAATATGGTGCGGGTCACTGTCTCGGACCTCTTATCAGTATGGTCCTTGAAAGCAGGGGTCCCTTCTATAGGGAGAGTGGTTATCTCGTTTAACTAAGGAACCGGGGGGGGTGAACCACTTTTCCCAAAAGTCTGTCCTCAAAAGGGTAACGGACCGCCAGGTGCTGAGGGACCACAAAGGACTTCTGCGGCCGTTCCCATTCCTTATCTATGAACTAATCAAAGAAAGTAACATAAGGAAAAACTTTCACAGAGCGGTTAGATTTGTGTGACCCAAAGGAGACAGACCCCTCTGTGGAAGTCCTAGCTGCATCTTCCAGCTTGAGAGTGTCACTCACAGCATCAATAAGTGCACTCACAAGTGCCCTTGCACTGACCCGGACGAGGGGTCCTCCTCACCAGGGAGGTCCTGGTCCGCATCCTCCGACATACCAGAACCGGGGTCCTGAGCGGCAGCCAGGCCCAAATCTGAAGATGGCGGGGGGAGGGGGCGCTGGAAAAGGGATAACGGGTGAAAACGCACTATGGTACAGAGAAAAGCTGCCAGGGCTGCTTTCACTCTTCTAGACAAATCATAAAAACTGCTAATAAGCAAGATGATGCGTCTGTAATAACCCATAAATAGCTAGAGAACACGCTGGGATATTTTACTATAAGTCCCTCTTGTACAACGCTGTCCATGGCTTCCTTCTGAGAGACAAAAATTGCCGCTCCAGGTAGGTCTCGTTCCGGTTACAATCTTCTAAGAAACCGAGGGTTCTGGCAATGCACGTGGCAATTAGAAACGAGAAATGATGAGGACAGCCGCACTCCAATCCGACATAGCTTTATTTAAAAAAAAAAAATGGGAACGGACACAACAAATCACAGCAATGAAACCTAGGACAGCTGACAGATTTCACACTAACTTTGGTGTTTACTCATATCTGGTGAGTAAACACTAAAGTTAGTGTGAATTGCGTCAGCTGTCCTAGGTTCCGTTACCGTGATTTGTATTGCCCGTTTCCATTTTTTTTTTTTTTTTTTTTTTAATAAAGCTATGGTGGATTGGAGTGCGGCTGTCATCATTTCTCGTTTCTCATGGCTTCCTTCTGCCTGGAAGAAGTATCCGCCGACAGATGCTCTTCATTCAAAGAAATGCTGCACAAAACATGTTTCCAGAAAAGGCGAACCAGTATGACACTAGCATAGCAGCAAAGTTAAAGTGGTTGTAAAAGGCAGTTTTTTTTTTTTGTATCTTCATGCATTCCATGCAAGATTTAAAAAATAAATACAAGTGTGCAGCATCTCCCCCAGCCCCCCTAATACATACCCCAGGAGAGACTTGGCTGCTTGGGACTTTTCCTCCTGATTGGTTGAGACAGCTGTGGAACGCCATTGGCTCCCACTGCTGTCAAAGTAATTAAGAGGGGGCAGGGCCTAGTCGCGGGTCCATGTCTGAATGGACATATGGAGCTGTGGCCCAGGTGCCCAATAGCAAGCTGCTTGTTGTGGGGGCACGCAGCAGAAGGGAGGAACCAGAAGTGCCAAAAAGGGACCTGAGAAAAGGAGGACCTGAGCTGCTCTGTGCAAAATCACTGCACAGAGCAGGCAAGTATGACACGTTCAAGACTTCGTATCACTTTAAGAAGTGCAGAGACAGAGAACCCAGTATGCATGCAAGTCAAAGTGGCAGGGCCATTTCATTGGGGTACCAAAGTGTATAGTAAAGAATTCACAGTAAATTATCAGTTGCTGGTGGGAATGCCCTAGATCTGGTGGCCCAATCTGGCACGGACAATAGCTGCTTGATAGAAATATCTTCAGCTACAAAGCCCTGGTCCAGCAGAACTAGCGAGAGATCTTGCCTTCTTAGTATGCTAAACTAAAAGCTTAAAGTAGATCTAAACCCTCACATATACCCAGTAACGTGAACAGCCTCAGGTGATGCACAGCGATGAAACAAATCTCCCTAAATATGTTTTACATGTATACAGTTGTGCTCACAAGTTTACATACCCTGGCAGAATTTATTTCAGAGAATGTGAACACAAAAACATCTTTCACTAATGGTTAGCGATTGGCTGAAGCCATTTATTATCAAAATCAACTGGGTTTATTATCTTTAAATCATTAAAAAAAAAAAAAAAAAAAAAAATCTACCCAAATTACTCTGATCAAAAAGTTTAAATACCCCAATTAATACCCCTTAATACCATGTATTGCCCCCTTAAACATCAATGACAGCTAGAAGTCTTTTGTGTCATTTGTGGATGAGGCTCTTCTCAGATGGAAAAGCTGCCCATTCCTTTTGGCAAAAAGCCTCTGGTTCCTGTAAATTCTTGGGCCGTCTTGCATGAACTGCCCGTTTGAGATCACATTTTGGATAATATACTGCATTCATATTGGCATAAATTTTATCCAAATTTCCTGTGCCTTTGTAGCTCGCACATCCCCAAAACATCAGCCATCTACCTCAGTGTTTCACAGTACCAATGGTGTACCTTTCTATATAGGCCTTGTTGACTCCAAATGAAGCGTTTATGGTTGTGGCCAAAAAGCTAAATGTTGGTCTCATCACTCCAAATGCCTTTGTGCCAGAAGGTTTGTGGATTGTGTTTGTGCTGTTTGGACTATTGTAAGCGGGATAATTTGTGGCATTTGCATAGTAATGGCATTCTGGAGACTCAACCATGCAGCCCATCTTTCTTCAAGTGCATCCGTATTGTGCATCTTGAAACAGTCACACCACATATTTTCAGAGAGTATTTCACCTGAAGTCATTTGTGGCTTTTTCTTTACATTTCAAATAATTTTCCTGGCAGTTGTGGCTGAAATCTTAGTTTGTCTACCTGACCGTGGTTTGGTTTCAACAGAACCCCTCATTTTCCACTTCTTGATTAGCGTTTCAACACTGCCAATTGGCATGCTCAATTCCTTAGATATCATTTTATATCCCTTTCCTGCTTTATATAGCTAAACTACCTTTTCCCGAAAATCCTTCGAAAATTATTTTGCTTTCCCCATGCCTCAGAAAAAGATGTTTGAATGGCTATTAGGTAACCATCCTCACCTGTGATCTGTTTGCTTGTAGTGTGTGTGTGTGTGTGTGTGTGACCTATGGAGATTTTAAAGGATAAAAGTTTGTCGGCATTCCACGAGCAGACACAATTTTGAAGCGTGACATGTTGGGCATCAATTTACTCGGCATAACCATATGTTTCACAATAAAAAAAAAAGGGGGATAACTTTACAATTTAATTTTTTCATTTAAAAAAAATATATATTTTTTCCCCAAAAAAGTGCGCTTGCAAGACCACTGCGCAAATACGATGTGACAGAAAGTATTGCAACAATCGCCACTTTATTCTCTAGGGTGTTAGAATAAAAAAATATACATAATGTTTGGGCGTTCTAATTAAGAGGGAAGAAGATGGCAGTGAAAACGATTAAAAAAAAAAAAAAACACATTACAACTGCTGTTTTACTTGTAATGCCCGCGACGGCCGGTAATTGAGGCCGCGGCCTCAATTACTGACGGGCGCAGGGTCACAATTTGTCGCAATTGCGACCTGGCGCCCGGATTTTGTTGAGGCATGTGTAATATTATATACACACACACACACACACACATAAATTACAAGCAAATAGATCACAGGTGAGGATGGTTACCTTTAATAGCCATTCAAACCCCTTTGTGTCAACTTGTGTGCATGTTTTTAGGCCAAAATCACCAGGGTATGTAAACTTTTGTTCAGGGTGATTTGGGTAGTTTCTGTTGCAATTATGATTTAAAAAGCGTTAAACACAGTTGATTGATAAAAAATGGCTTCAACCAAACACCAACCATGAGTGAAAGATGTTTTTGTGTTATTCATATTCTCTGAAAAATGGTAAAAAAATAAAAATATCATAAATTCTGCCAGGGTATGTGAACTTATGAGCACAACAAAGTGCATAGTGTTAGATTTTCTCTTCCTGCAGTGAAGCCTGGACATACAGCCAAGACAGCCGATTGGAGGAAAGGCACACAACTAGAGACTTTCAGCTCCATTTGTGGACTCTTTCAATGGTCTGCCAATCTATTTATAGCAACCTCCCCAACACAAAAATCAGGCTGCTTTTATCATATGTGATAGAGAACTTGTCAGAAGTTATCAGGCTGATAACAGAAGAACTGATGAAGTCACGTGGTGTGATGATACGCGTCGGGATTGGAGCGCTGGACAACCGAAGCACCTGACGGACGGCTGGCGAGTTCGCCACTCGTGGATGCTGTATTCGTTCCTCCATCGTCTATGTGAGTGTTTTTAAGTTGTTTTAAATAAATCCTTTTTACTGGATTACGCGATGTACCACCTTTTTTGTTTTCTGTGATATCACCCGAGCCTCTGAGCACCATCAGCTTAAGACCAAGCGGACTCCCAGTGAGAGGAAAAGGAGGACACTGACGAGTTCGCCGCTCGTGGAGATTAGCCCTTTACCTTTACTTTATGTAAGTGCATAGAGTGCAGGCGTGTTTTGGCTCCCCTTTATATCAGTATCACACTATATATTGTTGTGTATCCTCTCCCCGTATGTGGTGTCTGATCCCGGGATTTTAAGAACCTTCTACCTTCATTTGGACTCCGCGTGAAAGCAGCTGGCTAGGCTATATTTGGTAGCCGTGAGTGATATCACCCAAGCCTCTGAGCACCATCAGCCTAAGACCAAGCGGACTCCCAGTGAGAGGAAAAGGAGGACACTGACGAGCTCGCCGCTCGTGGAGATAAGCCCTTGTACCTTTACTTTATGTAAGTGCATAGAGTGCATGCATTTTTGGCTCCCCTTTCATATCAGTATCACACTATATATTGTTGTGTATCCTCTCCCCGTATGTGGTGCCTGATCCCGGGACTTTAAGAACATTCTACCTTCATTTGGACTCCGCGTGAAAGCAGCTGGCTAGGCTATATCTGGTAGCCATGAGGTGAGCTGCTGGGACCACCTGAGGTGTGCGTGTTGTTCTTGGGTGACGGCTCGACTTCTTTCACAGAATTGGCTGCTGGGTCTCTCATCTGTTCCCTTCCTTGAGGAATTTACTGTTATTTTTATCTTTATCTTCCAGTACTGGACTTCCTAAATTAATTTTGTCTTTCCTGGACTATACTTTGCCGTTTATGTGTTACCATCAGTTTACCAATTGGAGATGTTTATTGCTGTCTAGGTGTATCATTGTTATTTAGCTAACACTTTTTCACTTACCGTGCCCCTTTCCCACACCCATTTCCTAGCCTTGTGCCCTTTTTCAATCTATTTTCACAGCGCAGACTCCTTTCACTTGCACATATATTTCCTTGTGTCTATTGAGGTAGACTCTTCTAGTGTTTGCAGCAGTGCTCCCAACTCTCTCCCTTTCCCCCTCATCCACTATTTCACAGACAGCGCGGGAGTATCACTTTATTCAAATTCTGCCAGGGTATGTGAACTTATGAGCACAACAAAGTGCATAGTGTTAGATTTTCTCTTCCTGCAGTGAAGCCTGGACATACAGCCAAGACAGCCGATTGGAGGAAAAGCACACAACTAGAGACTTTCAGCTCCATTTGTGGACTCTTTCAATGGTCTGCCAATCTATTTATAGCAACCTCCCCAACACAAAAATCAGGCTGCTTTTATCATATGTGATAGAGAACTTGTCAGAAGTTATCAGGCTGATAACAGAAGAACTGGGCAGGAGACAAGCTATGGGGCACAGTGCTTTGAAGAGAGATAACAAAACACTGCAGCTCAAATTTCATAAGTAAAGGGATATGGCCACTAGTTGGAGCTGTGCCCTTCAATACATGTGTCCAAACCTAGAGGCAGCATCTATACCCCATTCATACAAGAGTTAATACATAGGTCCCAAGTTTGGATGGAGTTGCTTTTTAGTGGTTATGGCAAAAGTACAGCAAGTCAAATGAGGCTAGGCCAAAAATATGAATAGTTTATTTTTGAGCATTTAAAAAAAAAATCTGTTAACTAGGGGGAAAAAAAAAAATACTGCAAAAGGAGTGTAAATCTAGTTAGCCAGTTCAAATGCAGACAAAAAAAAAACAAAATCACAGTAAAAAATTAAAACTTACAACTACTGAAGTTAGAATGTGGACCATTCTCATATTTGCATAGATTCCATCAAAAGAAATCTATAAAAACAAAGAGTTATTTTAATAAGCAGTACCTCATGAAATTGCCTAGACAAAAAGGCTAATACTGTATATCTTAAAGCCAAACCTGGGGCCAGACTTGGGACATTCAAGTATTTACATATAAACAAGCACATTTATAAACATCCTGGTATTCATGGAGTTAAAAAGCTCATGGCTGCTGTATTGTTTTTCAGCTGGTTGCTGGCTTTATGTGAAAGTGATTTAGATGTCTCTAGAGCCACCACATCCCACACTTAACCACTTCATGCCCGGCCTATAAAAAAAAAAAAACAACACCCGGGTGGTGGCTTTAAAATCCTGACTAGACATCATAGGATGTCCTTTCTGGATGTGTTGATTACAGGGCCACGCAATCTTTCACTGGCCTTGTCCATGCGATGCTGCCGATGACCCTTCTGAGCGCCGGCTGAATTTATTTTTTAGTATTTTTACTTCCACCAAAAAATAAAATTACAAATTCAAACCTACCATGCCTCTTACTAAATACCTTAGACTGTCCACTTTCCAAAAATGGGTAGTTTGGGGAATATTTGTACTGTCCTGCCATTTTAGGATCTCAGGAAACAGGAGATCGGTCTTCAGTACATCAGGATTGATCAATTTTTTTGTATACACAATAGTTTGTGGACTCTAACTTTCCTATGCTAAATATACACAGATTTGGGTTATGTTTACTACAGAAATGTAGCTGAATATGTTTTGGGCTAAATTTATGATCATTTGCAAATTTATAACAAAGAAAAAACGAGTTTTGTTTTCCCCAAAATGTTTAGTCTTTTTGTTTATTTAGGAAAATATAAAAAACCCAGTGATGATCAAATACCACCAAAAGAAAGCTCTAATTTGTGTGAACAAAATGATAAAACAAACACCTAGTTTGGGTACAGTGTTGCATGATCACACAAATTGTCAAAGTGCGACAGTGCTGAAAGACGAATATTGGCCTGGGCAGGAGGGGGTAAAAGTGCCTGGTATTGGAGTGGTTAAGAAAACAATTTTTTTTTTTTGTTTACCTGCAAAATTTCTTTTGAGTACAACACAGGACAGAGGGCATCTTCATATCTATTGAAACAAAGGCCAAAAAAAAAAAAAAAAAAAAAAGGAGGAGACTGGTTGGCGGGGGATGAGACAGGAAATGCACCCGTAGGCATAAATCCTTCCAGCTAGACAAGCATTTGTAGCAAGCTATGAACCACAATGGAAAAGGGGTGGGGTCCCCGTTTTCTGCAATATACTTTTGGTGACCCAAAAATCTTTTTTTTTTTTCCCCTTTAGAGTACATCCCAGGACACAGGGCATTAGGAAAACGTTGTAAATATTTAAACCTAAAGACCAGGTAGCAGCTTTACAAACTTGAGCCAACAAAGTCTGCATAACACATAGCCCAGGAAGTACCAACTTCTGGAAGAATGAGCTTCCACCAAAAACGGTAGAACTTTGCACTTTAGACCATGGGCTTGAGAAATCAGCTGACCGATCCACAGAGAAATGATAGATTGGGAAACTCTGAGACCCTTCCTTGGGCCATCAGGAAGTACAAAAAAGAGGGAATCAGACTTTGGATTTAAATTGTGCCTAACATTTTTTGCGCCTACACCAATATTAAATTACTACCATATATACACACACGAAATTGTGAATACACACATCAACATAATTATAGATAAAAGAACATAAATGGAACACAATTCTTTAATAATTGCATGAATGAATCAATTCTCTTTTCTTCTATGATGGGTTCTCTCATTTCCTCAAAAGGCCACCTCTTGCATCTTGATCAATATTCCATATTCAAGTAAAAACAGTGTACAGCGACTCCCATTACCAATTCACTTATGTGCACACCTCCAACTGTGAACCTGCCAGATTTCAGGTCAAAAGCATCGCCACCTCTTTGGGACAACCCTCAAAATTTTACTCCAATGCAGCATCGAACAATTTTCCTCTTGTAAAAGATCCAGGTTCTCTCGGGCCCCTCATGGTGCAGTACATTAAAAATTGCTTTATTAATGTAAAATTGCACATGTGCAGTAGAGCTGCACGATCGTAAGAAAATCGTGATCTCGATTCAAACCACAAATCTGACAGACTGTTTAAATGTTCAAATTTTAAAAGCAGCCGCAAACCTTACATGCTTGCTAATTTAGTTAAATGTGAAGATCAGAGGTATTCTTTCACATTAGCAAGCATGCAAGGTCAGCAGGTTTTCTGCAGCTTTAAAAGTTTAACATGTAAACAGTCCGTCAGATTTACATATTCTGTATTTAACCACAAACTAATTTACGAATTTACGAAATCTTACAGGACGGCACCCTGAGAGTACACTGGCCCACCCGACAGGAAACACAATCAAAAATGAGGTTTAAAAGGCCCCACCCCTCCCGTGTGCCTCAGTTTGAGATAAGTAACCGTTATTTAGAACACGGCATAGAAAAAAAAATAAAAAAAAGAAGAAAAAGGAGGAATTTAGATAGAAGTAAAAGAGAGGGAACTAGGCCTGCCGTCCTGTAAGACTTCGTAGAAATCCAGCTACCGGTAAGTAACTGGTAATTTCTCCCTCGTCTTCCAGGACGGCACCCTGAGAGAGGAGCAAGTAACTTCAGGCCTACCTTAGGGAGGGACCACCGTCTGTAGGACCTTCCTACCAAACACCAGGTCTTGCGGCGACAGCAGTTCGACTCCAATGTCTGAGGAACGTATTCTGGCTTGACCAGGTCGCTGCTCTACATATCTGTTCTATGGAAGCTCCTGCCCTTTCTGCCCAGGAGGCTGCCAGTGATCGAGTGGAATGAGCTTTGATAATGGGAACTGACCTACCTTCCTGCGTGTAGGACAAGGAAATAGCCTGTCTAATCCATCTGGATATTGAAGCTTTAGTTGCCTGCTGACCCTTTCTCTGACCTGAGAAATTAACTAAAAGGTGAGGGGAAGTTCTGAATTCACTACCCTCTCTAAGTAAATTAAAAGGCAGCGTCTTAAATCCAAGCAATGAAAAGTGGCTACCTTCTCATTGTTGGGGTTTGCACAAAAGGAAGGGAGTGTCACCTCCTGGGATCTATGGAACTTAGTTGCCACTTTTGGAAGGTACAGAGGATCCTGAGTCAGTACCACCCTGTGTTCAAATACTAGAAAAGGGTTCCTTAATAGAAAATGCATGTATGTCTCCAACTCTTTTGGCAGACGTGATAGCCAACAGAAAAGCAAACTTAAAGCGGATGGTTCACCATAAATAAATATTAAAAGCCAGCAGCAACAAATACTGCAGCTGCTGACTTTTAATATTAGGATACTTACCTGTCCTGGAGTCCAGCGCCGTCCGCAGCAGAGGATGAGCGATCGCTCGTCACCCTGCTGCTCCCCCCTCCATCCACGGCGAGGGAACCAGGAAGTGAAGCGCTCCGGCTTCACTGCCCGGTTCCCTACGGCGCATGCGCGAGTCGCGCTGCGCCCGCGATTGGCTCCCGCTGTGTGCTGGGAGCTGAGAGTTCCCAGCACACAACGGGAAAAGGCCGTCTTTTGCCCGAGACTGCGGGCCGGAAGTGGGTGCGGATACCTGTCTTTAGACAGGTATCTGCACCCCCCTCCCCCCTGAAAGGTGTCAAATGCGACGCCGGAGGGGGGGAGGGTTCCGATCAGTGGATCTTCACTTTAGGGTGGAGATCCGCTTTAAACGTAAGAAACTTAATAGAAATGCTGTCTATAGGCTCGATTGGGGCCTTCAAATACAGATGGTGCAGCGCTCAAATAAAACAATAAAAGATGAATATAAAGTCCATAAAATCGCAGTACACCTCCAGTGAGTGCCAATGTAGACAGACAGGTGACTGTGTAGATAACTTCAAACGTGCTAGACACACATCCACCACCACATGAAATGGAATCTCACCTCACCACCTGGACGCTTTGATTATGTATAAATATCAGCAAATCCAGCAGTAGTGAAGACGTCACAGAGAAACCGATAGATCATCCCAGGTCATGTAATAAACAAAAGTGATAGCCGCAGGTGACGTCACAACGTCACCTGCGGCTATCACTTTGGTCATTATACACGCTGTATACATCGGCACCGACCGTGGTGCCTTCATTGTGAGCGTTTATCTTTTATTACGATTAAATTGTTTAGTCAAACGGAGAGCACTATGTTTTGGCATTTGTTTATTACATGACCTGTGATCTATCGGTTTCTCTGTGACGTCTTCACTACTGCTGGATTTGCTGATATTTATACATAAAGCGCATTTGACCCTCCATAATCAAAGGGTCCAGGTGGTGAGGTGAGAGGCCATTTCATGCGGTGGTGGATGTGTGTCTAGCACATTTGAAGCTATCTACACAGTCATCTGTCCGTCTACATTGGCACTCACAGGAGGTGTACTGCGATTTTATGGACTTTATATTCATCTATTATTGTCTTATTTGAGCGCTGCACCATCTGCATTTGTTTCTCCACAGGGATTTTGTGATTATTGACCCTGGTGTTCAGCTGCTATACAGGGGTTGATTTGTCATTTTTGCGCTAATTTATTTTCTTTTTATTCGAATGGGGCCTTAGTCAGCTGATCCAAGACTAGGGAGAGGTCCCATGAGGGAACCCTGGAAATTTGTATAGAAGAAAGTCTGTCCCTAGCCGTTAGAAACCTCTTGATAAGGAGGGTCCCCCGAGAGGCTCTTGTCCAAAAAATATAACAAGGCTGCCACCTGGACTCTTAGGGTCCTAGTGGCTAAGCCTAGTTTCACACTATCCTGTAGGAACTCCAGGATGGCGGGGGTTTTGGGACAAGAGATCTGCTTTGTGGCGCACCAACACAAAAAGACTGTCCAGACCATCGCGTAGATGTGTCTGGTGACCTTCTTGCGGCTAGCCAGTAAGGTGTCTATGACTCTGTCCGAACAGCCCCTCTGCTGCAGGTTCCACCTCTCAAGAGCCATGCCGTCAGGCTGAAGAATTCTGGATCTGCATGAGAGATCGGCCCCTGCCGCAGGAGATCCGTCCGGAGAGGAAGGGGAAGAGGGGGAGCCAGAGACCAGTGCTTCAGGATGGGAAACCAGGGTCTCCTGGGCCACCAAGGAGCGATTAAGATTAAGTTGGTCTCCGAGGTGCTCAACTTTTGTAGGACCCTTGGGATCAGATTCAAGGGGGGAAAAGTGTAGGCCATCCGGAATTTCCAGGGCTGGGACAGCGCATCCACCCCCTGTGAACCCTGCCCCCTGTTGAGGGGAAATAACCTGTTCACCTTCTTGTTTTCCCTGCAGGCAAAAAGGTCTATTTCTGGATCTCCGAACAGCTGGCACACCCAGCTGAAGGTCTCTTGGCACAATTCCCACTCCCCCTGAAGAATGGGCCGGCGGCTCAGAAAATCGGCCTCCAGATTGCAGGCTCCACTTATGTGGACAGCCAGAATAGAGGGTACTCTCTGTTCCACCCAGCCCAAGATCTCCAGGGAGAGCACTAGGAGAGATAGACCTGGTGCCTCCTTGCCGGTTGAGAAAGGCGACTGTAGTTCGAACACTCTCAGAGCTTCCCCAACTGCCAGTAACTCTTTGTAGTTGAAAGAAGACCGCCTTTGGCGGAGATTCCAAGATCCCTGAGCTCGCAGCTCCTCCGTAAGGGCTCCCCACCCCCAGGCGCTGGAGTCCGTGGTGACTTTGATGGGGTTAGTCTGACTCCATGGGCGGCCCTTGAGGTTTTGGGGACGAAGCCACCAATCTAAGGTGTCCTTGACTGAGATTGGGATGCTGACCCGAGTATCCAGAGTGTCCTCCTTCCCCTCCCAGGAGGAGAGGAGAAAGTTCTGTAGGGGTCTTGCATGTAGCTGAGCCCAGGGGACTGCCGGAATGCACAAAGTCATCCGACCCAACAGCTTCATAATCTCTGAGGGAGGGATTTACCGCATCTACTAGGGACCTGACCGCTATCACAAGCCTCTGGAACTTGTCCTGGGGAAGAACGAGCCTCTTTTCTCAGAAGACTATGATAAACCCCACATAAGCCTTCCGCTGTTCCAGAAGGAGGGAGGATTTCTGCTTGTTGATTATCCAGCCAAGGGACTCCAGAGTGGTCATGACAGCGGCCAAGTCCGAGAGGAGCTGGTCCTGACTCGGGCTGAAGAGCAACAGATCGTCTAAAAAAGGAACTAGGGAGATCCCCTTCAGATGCAGATGAGCCATTACCTCCGCCAGGACCTTCGTAAATACCCTCGGACTGGAGGCCAGTCCGAAGGGAAGAGCAGCGAACTGCCAGTGCTGAACTCCTTGGGCGGAGGCGAGGGCGAATCTTAAAAACTTCTGGTGACCAGAAAAAATTGGGACATGAAGGTAGGCGTCCCTTAGATCCATCGTCACCATAAAGAGGCCTTTTAGCAAGAGACCCCTGAGGCTGTAAATACTCTCCATCCAAAATTTTTTGTAGGGGAGATGGGAGTTAAGGGGTCTTAGATTGATCATCAATCTGAACCTGCCGTCTGGTTTGGAAACAAAAATGTGGGAGTATACTCCCTGACCCTGTTGGTCTGGCGGGACTGGGACTATAACCCCTTGTTGCACCAGATTCGCAACGTTCTGGGAGAGGCCTGCGGCCTTGAGGGGGTCTTTGGGTGGGTAAGGAGAAAGGTCGGGGGTTGGCTGAATGCTAATCGGTAGCCCTCCCTGATTATCTGGAGGACATGGGGACTCCGGGTTATGCCCTCCCAGGCAGGAAGGAACCTGGAGAGCCTGCCCTCCACCCTCTCGTCACTTGGGATCCTTTCCACTGGGTTTAGACTGGAAAAAAGGATCCCCCCCTTGGGTCTATCTTTCCCAAAGGCCCAACGTCTATTGGTAGCTGGCCTCTTGTCCGGAGGAGGGTTTTTTCTCTGGTTGGGACGAAAAAGCCGCTTCCTACTCTGCTTGGGCTTGGAAGGAAACTTGTTCCCTTTTTCTGAAGACCTGGATAAGGCCTGGTCTAGGGCGTCCCCAAACAAGAGGGAACCCTCGAAAGGAAGCGCGCATAGGCGGTACTTAGAGGCGAGATCACCCCTCCAGGTTTTTAACCAGACAGCCCTCCTAGAAGAATTAATAAGGGCCCCGGTCTTGGCTGTAGCGCAAACATTTTCAACCGCCGCATCTGCCAAATAGGCCACTGCACTGCTAATAAGCTGGAAGGAATCTCGGATCTCCTTAGTCTTGGATGAGCTGGGGAGATGATCTAGAAGCCTAGCAGTCCAGGCGTCAACATTCCTCGCGATGCAGGCTAAGGCCAACGCAGGACCTAAGGCAGCTGCGTTGGCTTCCAAGGCTCTTCGGAGGAAAGTATCGACGCGTCTATCCATGGCGTCTTTTAAACTGCCTGTATCCTCAAAGGAGAGGTCGGATTGTCTAGAGACTTGTGCCAAGGAGGCATCAAGTCTAGGAACATTAAAAAAGGCGTCTTCCACCTCCTCCTTGAAGGGACAGCGGCGTTTCCAAGTTTTAAATCTTGGCAACCTCTTTTCAGGCTCCGCCCACTCCCTGAAGACCATCTCTTTGAGGGACTGATAGACGGGAATAGTCTTGGATTGGGGCTTGATTAAGCCCCTATACATCCTATCTTGGGCTGAAATTTGCTCTGCCGGCTGTTGGATATGCTCTGTGGTGTAAACAGCTGCTAGGAGACCCTCCATATCCTCAGCCGGAAAAATGTACTTCCCTGCTCTGGCATCATCTTCCTCCTCCTCCTCCTCCTCCTGGCTGTCCGCCAAGCTCTCACTCTGAAGGGTAAGCTCAGAATCTTCAGAGTCCGAGGGAGAAGCCCTCCTGGTCTGTTGGCGGGTTTCTTCAGCTCCTCCCCCCTAGCTAGAGACTGCTCAGTCAGTCAGTGACAGTGGGAGAGTAGGACGCTCCGGCCTCCCGCACGAGTCGCTCTCGCCAGGGACCAGTCAGCCAGACAGTCAGGCAGGCTCCCTCCACCCCTCCAGGGACTCATTGGGCTTCCCCTGACTTGCTTGATCCCCGCTGGCTCCCTCCTTCATCCCTTCGCCAGGGAGCCAAGCAGGTAAGCCACACACAGCTGTCCTTTTCAGGACAAGCTGAGGCAGCTTTTCCAACCCCCCGCAGCTCTCCCTCTTTCATCCGTACCCCCATACTACCCCCCACTCAGTGCTACCCCCCCTCGCCATCTATTCCCGCAATTCCACGCCATTCGGGCGTTATTTTTACACTTCCGCGCCGGCCTGTGAGGATTCGCGGCCGCCGCGATTTAGGAAAGGCCGCGGCTTCACCTGCGGCCTAGCGGCGCGCCGCTGCTCACGCCCGGCAACCGGCAGCAAATCACCTCAACGGCCCAGAAAGCCTTCTCCTACCCCAGCAAACCCCCCCTCTCCTCCCAGCTATTCTTCCCGGCCCCCCAGGCAGCACTGATCCACTTAATTAGGTGGACCCCAGCCTGGATCCTGCTGCCTTGTCGGCGGCCATCTTGGTACACCCAGCCCCAATCCCTAAACACTATTAGGACTTGATCCAGGGTTCGCCGATCGCCTCTTAAGGGGTCAGGAAGGAATTTTTTCCCCGCCGTAGCACATTGGCATTGCAAGGCCAGGGTTTTTTGCCTTCCTCTGGACCAAGCCTGGGTGGAGGATTCAGTCACTTCTTGAAAATCCTCCACCCCCCCCCCCCCCCCCCTGCAATCTGCAATACACGGCAGAGACCATTTGGGACTTGAAGCAATGTGCCGCATTTTTACCAGCCATTACCAAAAAAAAACTAAAAATTTTGCGCCTTTTGAGAAACGATCGGAGATCGACTATCAAACATCACAGCCGCCTACCCCAGCCTAAGCACATATCATGTGCGTTGATCAACACTAGATCGGCAGTAAAACATCGATTAGAAATCCATGATTTCATTCTACAATACGATTTAGACTGCCTCTTTATTACAGAGAGCTGGCTCACAGCCGACTAACACCATTTTAGGAGAAATGGTGCCAGAAAACTACCGTATTATAACGGAAAACAGAATAGGGCAAAATGGAGGAGGACTGGCGGTGATCCACAAGTCCCATCTTACGATCATTAAACCAGTCCTTCAAAACCCTCTTCCATTCATGGAAACCCTTACGCTGAAGCTGGAAATAAAGTCCCAGGAGACCGTACAGATTTTACTCTGCTATAGACCACCCGGCCCAAAATCGCAGCTTTTACTATCATTGACGGACTTCATCTCTACTTATACCCTTAACAGCAAACACCTTTTGCTGCTCGGGGATTTTAATCTTTGGGCCAATCCATCACAAGACCCCATTGCCGACGCCTGCATTGAACATCTAGGAGGATTAGGGCTACAGCAATTAGTATGTGGGCCCACACATACTTCAGGCCACACCCTCGATCTTATTTTCAGGCAAAATCTGGAAATAAAAATCTTGGAAAAGGAACTATTGCCATGGACAGACCACCATGCAATTAAATTCATTATTTCCGATTACCCTCCCTTAACAAAAACATCAAAACCAGTGACAACACACTGGACTAGATGTCAGAAGAAGCTCCATTCGGAACTCTTCAAAACCACGTTAAGGAACAAAATAAAAACAATTCAGCCGAACCAAACGGCTGTAGAAACACTGGATGCCATAAACACAGCCCTATTACAGTCAGCTGACTTAATAGCCCCGAAACATAAAACCTGCATCCGAAAAAATACCTCCAGCTGGTTCAACAACCAATTGGCGTTATTAAAACAAGAGCGTAGAAGGGCGGAAGCCGCCTGGAAGAGAAGCTCTTCAGAGGCGAACCTCTCCATCTACAAGGCATCAACCAGGAAATACCACAAAGAAATTTTCAAAGCCAAGAAAAATCAACAGCGCCCTAAATCGCCCCCGCGAGCTCTTCAGATTGGTCAATCAGACCATGAATCCAAGATGTCTAGAAGCCCCCAACTGTGACACCCAAGAATTTTGCGATGAATTGTCGGATTACTTCATTAATAAAATTGAGACAATCCGGGAAAGCATTCAGCAGAACCAAACCCCCCCCCAATCCCTCCCGTAATCTTTCACACAGCACGATCAATATTTCGCCACAATCAGGTAAGTTCACCCTGGAACCCATTACTATACAGGCCACAAAGATTATCATTGATTCTTTGCGTAATGGCACAGCGCCAAATGATATCATCCCCACTAAACTGCTGAAGGAATGCGCCGACATCCTGGCACCTCCGATCACGCAGCTTATAAATCAATCCTTCAAGGAAGGCATAGTGCCCTCCCAATTGAAAGAGGGCATAATTCAACCCATTCTGAAAAAACCTACCCTTGACCCCAAGGACCCAACTCACCGCCGTCCCATAACAGGCCTAAATGTCCTCTCAAAGGTAATGGAGAAAGTAGTGGTACAACAGCTGCAACAGCATCTAGATACCCACAACCTACTAGATCCATACCAATCTGGCTTCCGTCCTGGACACGGGACGGAAACAGCACTGCTCAAAATATGGGACGACGCCCTCAAAGCCGCAGACGAAGGCGAATCCTGTCTCCTGGTGCTGTTGGACCTAAGCACAGCTTTCGACATTGTAGACCATAAGCTATTACTGACTCGACTAGTCGAAGTAGCCAGAGTCGCAGAAAGCAACTTATCTTGGTTCTCCTCTTTTTTGGAAAACCGATCACAAACTGTGAAGTTGGGATCTTTCACTTCCGAGAAACGCACAGTATCGTGCGAGTCCCCCAAGGATCGCCTCTGTCGCCGGTGTTATTCAACATCTATCTTCGTCCCCTTTTTGAAATAATTAGCAGCCAAAAACTGCTTTATCACTCATATGCAGACGATACGCAACTGTACTTCCGCATATGCAATAAAAAGGATCATCACCTCAATCTAGAGACATGCCTCTCTTTGATAGAGAACTGGATGACAAAGAGTTACCTAAAACTCAACGGAGCAAAAACAGAACTTCTACTGTTTCACGCCAAACGCACAAATCACCCGGGGACAACTTGGATACCCCCGCCCATTTTGGCCAAAATCATCACCCCTAGCACCAAAGTCAAAAGACTTGGGGTCATCTTTGACTCCCACATGACAATGGATGCACAAATAGGGTCTGTAGTCAGCGGATCTCACCATCTGCTACGCCTACTACGCAGACTTACTCCTTTCATCCCCAAAGAAGATGTACCAGTCGTGGTGGAAGCAATTGTGAATTCAAGATTAGACTATGCAAATGCTCTTTACCTCGGACTCCCCAAGTACCAAATCGCTCGTCTTCAAGTCGTGCAAAATACGGCCGCTAGACTTGTGACTGGAAAAAAACCATGGGAATCAATCTCACCTTCTCTGAGATCCCTTCACTGGTTGCCAGTAAAAGACAGAATTGTTTTTAAAACTCTCTGCCTAACGCATAGATGTATTCATGGGAATGCCCCCCATTATCTATGTGAAAAAATAAAAGCTCACAATCCCAATCGCGTTCTGCGATCCACCAATCAAAATCTGCTCCAGATTCCGAAAGCCAACTTTAAGACCAAAGGAGAAAGAAGATTCGCGCTCCAAGGTCCCAGACTATGGAACGCTTTACTGACCAGTATTCGGTTGGAGGAGAACCACCTGGCATTCAGGAGAAAGATCAAGACTCATCTCTTTTGATTTCAAAAGAGAAAGGAACAACAAGCGCCCAGAGGCGATTAAATTCGCATGTGTTGCGCTATACAAGTTTTTCATTCATTCATTCATTCATTCTAACAGCCGTGGAGCAGAGGAGGATTCCTGGGATGAAGAACCCGGCATGGGAGGATCGATATCTCTATTCCTAAGGGAGGACTGGAACTGCTTGAGAGTAGAGAGCATTTCTGTTTGAACAGAGAGAAATTCTTTCATAATTTGCGAAGTCTCCTTCCCAGTTAATTTAGAAATGCATCTAAATCAGAATGGCTTGTTATGCTCAGCTGGCAGTTTGTCACCAGTTGCCACTCTTCCTAACACGTTTAGGGGGCTTAGCTCTGCTGGTCTCCCCCTGGGCAGTAGGGTCCTCACTTAAGTATGCACATACAAGGAAGGAAACAAAAACACATGCCCATTAGCCCTCGATCTCCAGGAGAGTGTGGGGGGGGGGGGGAGCCGGTCTGGTAACCCCCCCCCCTTAGAAACCGGAAAGACTCACCCTTGGTGGTTTCCTCTGCAGCCAGTGGAAACAAACGGTCCTCCTCCATTGCAACGCTTTTGCTGGACTCCCCCGGGGATCCTGGAGCACTGCTGCGAGACCGCCAGGCCCACCTCTCTCCCCGGCTGCTTTATACCGCACTGTGCCCCATCGATTGCAGCGTCCGTTCGGTGGGGGCCGACATCTTGCCGCGCAGGAGCGGAATGACGTCACGACGCCGTGCGCGTCATCACTGGGCGCCCAACTGGTCGTGGCGCCGCCAAACACTACCTGCCATGCGGTCCAGCAAATCCCCCGAAAGGAGCCAGCAGGATGGAGGAAGCCTCAGCCTCACCTCCAAGGTAGGAATCTAGGCAAGGGGGGGGGGAGGAAGCAGCCTCCTCGGAGTACTAGGGGAGCCCTGCTCTCCTAGGAAGCTCCGGCGTCCGGGGGGGGGGGGGGGGGTGCTAAGGCCTTCCTAGTTCCAGATCAGAAGAGGGGAAAAAGCCCCCTCGGGCAGGTAGCAATAACTACACTGGACCCAACGTTTCGCTGTAGGGGAACCACAATCAAGAACTGAGGCACACGGGAGGGGTGGGGCTTTTTAAACCTAATTTTTGATTGTGTTTCCTGTCAGGTGGGCCAGTCTACTCTCAGGGTGCCGTCCTGGAAGACGAGGGAGAAATAACTTTAAATAAATACAATTTTGAGAATTGTGAACTTCATTTTATACAAAAGAATCGAGATTCTACATTTTCCCAGAATCGTGCAGCTCTAATGTGCAGTAAAAAAAAAAAAAAAGAAAGGCACAAACATCAGGCAGCAGCTTCCCGTATCACTACTGGTTTTGGCACAATCACCCAGCTCCACCCTGACTGACAATATGCAGCAGTCAACACCTCAGGAGGTGTGGAAATTTAACAACAACTCGTCCAAGGGACTAAATCAGGGTCTTAGGCCTCTTTCACACGGGCGGATAGAATTGTGCTTTTTGCTGCGGATTTTTTCTTTTTCTACCGCAGCTGAAAGCACACAATGCTTTTCAATGGCCCCATTCATACACTGCGTTTAGCTGCAGTTTCATTACATGCGGTTTGGTGCAGATAGAAAAAAATAGGTTTGACTGCATCCAGGAACGATTTTGCGCAGCTATCTGCACATAACTGCAGGTAATCGCAGTGCACTGTGTCAGCTGTGGATAGCAGCGAACAAAAGAAAAAAACAACAGTAAGCACATCAAAATAAAAACGGTTGCTATGGGGATGACAATAATGGCCAACGGCAGATAAACGTAGCTGCATGTAAACGCAGCTAATCGCAGTGTACAAATGCAGCCGATCGCTGTGCCTGGAGTCTTGAATTTCAAAAGAAAGAAACATGCTTTTAATTGCGGCAGAACAGCCGTCCATGTGAAAGGCGCCTTAGGCTGGCCGGCCACGCGTCAAATTAATTTTCTTTTGAAAATCAGAAAATGTGTGCGTTTTGTGATCTGATGGTACCACCATTAATTTTAATATTTGGTCAACCAAGCCTTTAATTTCTTTGCCTGTTGCTACAGAAAATAATTTGTGGCTGGGAATCTTTTCCGAAAATTCTCTTTTCTTGCACATGCGCATTTCTTTTTCAAGTACACTTCTTGCACGATTCACCAATCATCGATTAGAAAATCGTTCGTTTGTCCAAAAATTTACAACATGTCCGATTACTCAAATTCAATGGCCGCACGAAAATCGGCTGTTGCTGCAGCCCACTAATGGTGCGAAATACCGAAAGTTGACCATAGGGACACCGGCAGGCCAGATGGCCCCCGGGCATCTGTATGATCTTTCGAAGAGAGGGCGCAATGTTACGACGTCATGCCAGGCCTCTGCATTTGAAGAAATTCCACAGCCTCGGCTGGGAAGCCAGAACCTGTCACGCACTATTCCTATTACAAGAGATGTTTACATTCCTTGTAAAAAAGGAATAAAAAGTTTTTGTGTAAAAAAAAAAAAAAAAAAAAAAAAAAAGGAATAAAAAGTCAAAATAGAAAAAGATAAAAAAAATTAAATGCCCCGTCCCTGCGCGCAAAAGGAAGCAACACCCAAATATGTTAAAAAGACACAAGGTATCACCACGAACATCAGAGCGAGAGCAATAATTCTAGCACAAGACCTCCTCTGTAACTCTAGAACAGGTAACATGTTAAAAAAATAAATTTTTAAAACACTTTCTTGCATGTGGACTACGGGTCACAGAAACAGAACTTGATTGCAAGAGCCGTTTCCCAGTTTGTGACATTAGCAACCACAAATAAACATAGGCTGCACCCCTGGTGTCTGATGCCAGTAGTATGGACTGCCCCCAAAAACACTCGCTCCGCCATCTAGTCCTTGGGAAGCCATAAACATTGCTAATTTTGTAATGAAATCAGAAATGTCATAAAATGAGAAGAGAAAGCCAACAGTTCCGCCCTTGTCCCACCACAAAAGGGGGGGGAGGCATAAGACGAGAAAGAAAAAGTACCAGGGCAAGGATAATCGTCAGGGCATTCACCATTCCATGCAGCAGGACCGCCTTTAGGGTTGTCCAATCTTCACAGCAAGCTATACCATGAGGGTCATCAGGGACTCGTCTCCCAAGCTAGGGACCATTGCCCTTGACAAAAATGGCACTCTGCAGGTCTGCAATCAATATATCGGTGCACAGGGTCCTGTCAGGAAGAGTATAGTGCCGACCAGCAACATTACCGGCCATCCTTGCGTGTCCAGGTACCATACCTCTGGGCATAGTCAACCATAGTCAATGGATATGGAGGATGAGTCAACCAACCCAATGGAACCATTAAGAATTGCCATAAAGTCTTGCTGGGGTGAGTTATGCCTAGGAGTTCCATTGCCTTTTTTTTTCCTCAGTGTCCAATAACCTGAAGGTGACAGCATAATCCTAACTTAATGGATTTGAAGATACCGTGTCCTGGGATTTACGCTAAAGTAAAATTCAAAGCAACTCAATCGCCCTGCGTACACACCAGAATGCAAATGCACACATGTATGTAAACAGCAATTGTTTCACATAAGTGAAGTTTCTTTGCGGACACTGTCAGAGAAATAATTCTACAACCATAAATTACAGTTAATGTGTTAATAAACCCAGGACCCTGTATTCACTTTATCGGGTCTCCCACAGAACATGGAAATGCAATGACTTTAGTAAATATAAACTGCTAAATACCTTCTCTCATCAGCAGTAGGGCTGCAACCAAAGTTGCTGCGATTTGCATTTTTTGGGCCAATTTGTTGTTGGGTAAATTAAAAAAAAAAAAAAAATTCCCGCAAAAAACGCAGCTTCTCTATTGAAATATATTGAACCAAAAACACAAAAATAGCATAGGTGTGCATTAAAAAAAGTCCTTGAACCTTTACAAATATGCAGCAATTGAAAAAAGCATGGATGTTAGCGTGTCCCAAAGGAAACAATGTAAATGAACTGTAGCGCGTTTCTGCAAAAAGCACCAAAAAACACAAAGGTGTGACCCAGGCCTGAGATGTTTAGTAATATAATGGGGTTAAAAAAAGAAAGAAAAAAACGCAAATAAATCGCTACTTTAAGGGGTTAATTTTTTACTGTGAAACAGTGAAAGTAATATTTACAGTAGCGATTTGCTCTTTTTGCACTATAAAAGGGATTTTTTTTTTTTTTTTTAACCCTTATTATGTTACTAGCCGATTAATCGATTAATTTCATATTCGATTATGAAAATAGTAATGATTAGTTGAAGCCTCCTAAAAGCTTTAACCAGTGCTTGGACAGACACTGATAGAAGTCACAAGTCTGCCATCTATTTTGACTGTCCTATGAGGCTGTCTTAGACAGTGCTGATGGGTCCTGTACTGATCACATGCGAATCCACTTCTTTCCCCCCTAGATAAAAAAAAAAAAAAAAAAAAACAACACCCTCTAGCAATACACACCTGACTGAGCATGTGCAGAGTGACGCCAAAGGCCGTTTTATCAGGAGATGGATTGGGGACAGCTCAAGAGGCCCTGTCATGCTTTTTTCTATTACAAGGGATGTTTACATTCCTTGTAATAGGAATAAAAGTGATAATTTTTTTTCCCCCAGTGTAAAAAATAATAAAAAACTTAAATAAGAAAAAAAAATTTAAAGCGCCCTGTCCCGACGAGCTCGCGCGCAGAAGCGAACGCATACGTGAGTAGCGCCTGCAAATGAAAACGGTGTTCAAACCACACAAGTGAGGTATCGCCGCGATCGTTAGAGCAAGAGCAGCAATTATAGCCCTAGACCTCCTCTGTAACTTAAAAAATGCAACCTATAGAATTTTTTAAACGTTGCCCATCGAGACTAAGGGTAAAAGTTTGACGCCATGCCACGAGCGGGCGCAATTTGTAAGCGTGACATGTTGGGTATCATTTTACTCGGCGTAACATTATCTTTCACAATATATAAAAAAATTGGGCCAAATTTATTGCCGTCGTATTTTTTAATTCAAAAAAGTTAATTATATATATAATGTTTGGGGGTTTTAAGTAATTTTCTAGCAAAAAAAACAGTTTTAGTCTTGTAAACACCAAATCTGAAAAACACCCACGGTACTGAAGTGGTTAAAGAGAGGATGGCATCTACAAATGCAGGGCTTGACAAATTTTCTTGGAATCTAGGGGACAGCTAGGGGACAGCTAAAAAAAGCTAAAAAAAGTTAGGAGCCAGAAAACGCGCCCTGTCCCGACGAGCTCACACGCAGAAGAGATCACATACGTGAGTAGCGCGCAGAAGAGAACACATACGTGAGAAGCGCCTGCATTTGTAAACGGTATTCAAACCACAAGTGAGGTATCGCCGCGATCGTTAGAGCGAGAGCAATAATTTTAGCCCTAGACCTCCTCTGTAACTCAAAACGTGCAACTTGTAGATTTAAACGTCGCCTATGGAGATTTTAAAGGGTAAAAATTTGTTGCCATTCCACGAGCGGATGCAATTTTGAAGCGTGACATGTTGGATATCAATTTACTCGGTTTAACATTATCTTTCACAACATAAAAAAAAAAAAATTGGTATAACCTTACTGTTGTCTTATTTTTTAATTTAAAAAAAGTTTTTTTTTTTCCAAAAAAAAGTGCGCTTGTAAGACCGCTGCGCAAATACGGCGTGACACAAAGTATTGCAACGATCGCCATTTTATTCTCTAGGGCAGGGGTGTCAAACTGGCGGCCCTCCAGCTGTTCCGAAACTACAAGTCCCATCATGCCTCTGCCTGTGGGAGTCATGCTTGTAACTGTTAGCCTTGCAATGCCTCATGGGACTTGTAGTTTTGCAACAGCTGGAGGGCCGCCAGTTTGACACCCCTGCTCTAGGGTGTTAGAATAAAAAATATATATAATGTTTGGGGGTTCTAATTAGAGGGAAGGAGATGGCAGTGAAAATAGTGAAAAATGACATTAGAACTGTTTAACTTGTAATGCCAACAGCCACCACCAGATGGTGGCAGTTCACAGAAGGAAGAGCTTGGGACTTCACAAGGTTGCAAAGCCGCGGTCTCAATTACCGGCCCCGCCGCGATCGCTCGACAGGGGCGCACGGAGACACAGGATCCTGTGCCTCCGTGCTCCCCCGCCGCGGCCGGTAATTGAGTCCGCGGCCTTGTAGGCCGCAGCCTCTTACCAGCCGCCGCGGGTGCCAGGCCACAATTTCTGGTCGCAATTGCAACCTGGCGCCCGGATATTGTCGACCCCTGTACAAATGGATAATGATACTAAACCACACCTCAAAATCCACTGGGGGATTATATCAAGAGGCATAAACTGAAGGTTTTGCCATGGCCTTCACAATCTCCTAACCTCAACATAATTGAAAATCTATGGATAGACCTTAAAAGAGCAGTGCGTGACAGACAGCCCAGAGATCTCAAAGAACTGGAAGACTTTTGTAAGGAAGAATGGGCAAAGATGAATGGGCAAAGATACCTCAAACAAGAATTGAGACTCTTGGCTGGCAACAAAAAGCGTTTACAAGCTGTGATACTTGTCAAAGGGGGCAGTACAAGATATTAACTCTGCAGGGTGCCCAAACTTTTGCAGACACCATTTTTTTTGTTTTCTGTCATTTTGAAAGTGTAAATGATGGAAATAAAATCAAACTTTGACATATTATAAGAATGTCTAATCTGTAATTTGATGCCTTTTGGAGATTTTTCCATCTTTCCTTGGCTTTGTTATGCACATTAAATACAAATTTTTACCTGGGGTGCCCAAACTTTCGATCCCCACTGTAACCGTATATCAGCACTATCACATGACGACAGAGTCCTTAACCCCAAGTAAGTTCCAACAAGAGCTACTTAACACAGAGGCTACCCTTGGGTATTGACAGGCAATCTTAAAATTACTGTAAGCAGTGTGGGGGATAGAATTTAAAAAGAGAAATTCAATTCAAGACTAGAATTTTTTCTGTTTACCACACCCCTAGGTGGGTGCAGAACTGTTCTGAAGCTGCATTTCTCCCCAGCCACCTCTAGCTTGAGAAGTTAGCAAAGACTACTGTTCCCTTAGTTCTTGGTCTTCACTGAGTGGAGAGCCAATGACTGCCAGCAACAGTGTGTCTGTTCCACCAGCGCTCATTGGAGCACTAGGCTGTGAATGGGGAGGAAGCGGCTGGCTCAGGCTCTCAGCAACTTGCGAAGGGCTGGGTTAGCTGCTGGTCCAGGATGGATTCTGACACTAAAGTCAGGATGTCTCCAGTGCCCTGCACTGGTCGAGTGAAATCAGAGCCAACAGCAAGCTTTAGAACGAAGTGCGCGCCTGTGATCCTCAGAAGTGGGCAAAAAAAAAAAACACACATACTGGTATACTAAATATATACATACATACAAAAAAAAAAAAAAAAAAAAGAGACAGACCACAATTCCTAATTTTACATTTGGAGATAAACATTGTGTAAGAGTTTGAATGTAACTTACAGACTGTGGAGGTACTTTGCCACTGCTGCGCCCTCTGAAAAGAAAGAAAACATGTTTTTTAATGAAATTGAAGAATCTCTCAAGACCTGTATATTTTTCAGGTTTTAATCAGCAAGTTGCAAGACTTGGCATTCTACAAGCGAATGCAGATTTATTTTTTTATACTGGCTAAAAGTCATTAAATGCAACAAATAAAATCTTAAGATTTTTTATTTTATTTTTAATTCCTCCCTTTTTAAAAACAAACTATGCAAAAGCAGAATAGAATGCACGATACTACAAAGGTCAGTGTCGCTATATGCTGTAAAGCTGCATGCTTTTAGGTTCACTGTAACTAGGGGTGCAACGGATCAAAAAACTCAAGGTTTGGATCGTTCCTCAAATCAGGAGTCACGGATCGGATCATTTTTTCAGATCAGCAAAAAAAAAAAAAATTCCCCCCACTGTAATATCCACATCTCCCCCACTGAAGTGGTGTCACTAGGGTTGGTGTCACCCGGTGCAGAACAAAATGGTGTCACCTCCCCCCTCCCACCAACTATAGTCTCCCCTCAGTAAAGAACCCCCTCGGTGCATCGCGTTTCGACCACCCACGATGCGGCACCGATGCTATGACATGTAATAATCAATGTTTTGATGACGTCACCTGCGCGCCGCGTCTGAATTTGCAGCCGAAAGAATTGTCGCCGTTAGCCGCACCTCTTTGCCGCCCCCGCTGATGCAGTCGAATGAAGCCGTGAGTGTTAGCTGCGCCTCCTTTCCCGCCCCCCGCTAGTGCAGCCGAATGAAGCACTGGGTGTTAGCCGCGCCTCCTTTCCCGCCCCCCACTAGTGCAGCAGAATGAAGCGATTGGTGTTAGGCAGGCCTCCTTTCCCGCCCCCCGCTGACGGCATTCCCAGCTGCCCATCACCACGTGAAGCGACTGTCCCCCAATTCCAAAAAGTCCCCCAATTCCCTCCGACTCCCCAGAGCCTTCCTCCTCACACTGTGCACACTGCACAGGCTGCTGTAGGAGACCCGAGACAGCAGGCAGCAGAAAACTGACAGGAACATCAGGTACTTGGGGGATGCACACTGGCAGCAATTGATGGCACACTGGCAGCAATTTATGGCTCACCGACGGCTCACTGGCAGCAATTTATGGCTCACTGGCAGCAATTGATGGCATACTGGCGGCACACTGGTAGCAATTGATGGCACACTGGTTTATGTATGTCTTATTGTCTTAGTGATTGATCAATATCACAAATTCATTGATTTGAAATTGATACCCTTTTTTGTATGATTGTTGCTTTTGCTCATCACTGCGACACTTGCAGCCATGCATTGCATGTGTGTGGCAGTAATGTGCAAAACTAAAGCTCATACAAAAAAAAATAAAAAAAAGGAATCAATGAAGTTGCGATGTGAATCAATCACTAAGACGATAAGACATACATAAACCATAAATTATGACACGGCATACATTGTCGTTTGGCAGGACTTTATGGGGACAATGTCCGCAGTCTCTGATCCTCTCTTGTATCATTGTCTGCAATCTCTGGCACCATCTGGTGGTGGCCGTTGGTATTACAAGTTAAGCATTAAGCATAGAATTGCTCACAAGATGGTATTATACCCCAATTAAACTCCACAAGATTTTCCCTTTGTCTTCCCCTTCTTGTTTCAGAGAATGCAACTCCTTAGGCTCGTTCCCCCACATTTTTTGGTATTGCGAGAAGGTCAGGGGCATTTGGTTACAGGCTGAGAAATTTGCCTCCAAGATCTGACAGTTCCATCACCTTAACACTACAAAACTGCCTCCTTTTTTCCCCAATAATCGGTCTATCCTCAACCCATCAGAGATTGATTCACACAATCTGTGTCGCCATACATTGGTTGATAGCCTTCCATTGGAAGTCAATTATGATTCCCTTAGCCCCACTTAAATCCAGAATCAATGAGATAAACTTAATGGAAAAAATCTTCCACACACACTACAAAACACCTTGCACATTTACAATAACAAATGGTCCCCCTGGTTGGAGCATTCCCCTATGTTCTTTAACCCAGTCTAGTTCCCCCTCGATGTTCATATTCTAGTTGACACTGTTTGACTTCTGCTTTTGTCACTATTACCACAACCTTTAACCTTACTACTTTGTAGAATAACTATTTACACCTTTACAATGATATGTTGATGTGTATATTTGTACTGACTTCTTTTTTGCCTTAATCCATATTTTTCTGTTTGCCTTAATCATTTGGTTTTGTACCATCATTTACTTCTTTAATAAAAGTTTGTAAACAAAAGAATTGCTGTTTAACTTGAAATGCTTAACTTGTAATACCAACGGCTCACCACCAGATGGTGCCAGCTCAAAAAAAAAAAAAAAAAATTGTTTTTGTTTTGCCCACCTTCCAAGCCAAGTCGCCAGGACACTATTTCTAGTCGCCATGGCGACCTGGTGCCCGGGATTCGTCGAGCCCTGCACAAGTCCATCGGAAAAAAATCCAAAGTACAAACACGCATCTGCTAAAACAATGCCAACCATAAGACATTAGCAAAAGTTGCCCAAAGGGTGGCGCTAAAGAGCTGAAAAGCCACGTAATTTTGTGTATGTTGGCTGAAAAAGTTCTGCCATCTGTATGCAGTTCATGGCCAACGCCCTTCGCATAAAATTCGGATGTACGAGGCTTTAGACTTCAGACGGTCTGACCCCCCCCCCCCTCTCCCAACTTCCGCCACAATGCTCTTAATGACCCTCTTTGGACCTTCTATCTATCTCTTCAAACAGGGGTCCCGTTTCACAGCCAGGCCCTAATCAGAGCTTTCCCCAGAAGACGGTGGGGAAAGGGGGCGTTTTTTTTTTTTTTTTACTCCCCTTGCGCCCGCACACTGCTTCCACCCTGGCAACAAATGATTCCAGGACCACTGAAAAAGCATCCACAGGTACCGCAGGTGCAGTGGCACCGGTTGCTACCACCAAAATGGCTGGGGAAGAAGAAAACGCCAGCTTCTGACACCATGCTGACCCACACACTTGACAGCCACTCAGGGAACAATTCAAGGTACAAGAAAAGGCCCACCCTCCTAGATGCCCAGACCAAGGGGTATTCCCAGAGGACTCACCGCCCTAACCCAGGCACTGCTTTAGCACTGTCGTCCGCTCTAAACTCCTGCACAGAGTGTGCCTGAGATGTCTCCGAGTTGATCTGCCACTCGCGCCGTTTAGAATGACAAACCAGCGCTGGGAGGTCCAGGCAATGTAAAAATCCCCACAAAGATGGCCGCCGGTTACCTCAGAAAAAAAAAAAGGAGCGTGAGCTACAAGAAAATTGCAGACCGCTGTATTAGCATTAACAGCGCGGCTTCCCGAGGTAAAAATAAAAGGCTGCAAAAACACTGGGCCTTCAAGCGGAGGTCCACCACAAGGCAGACCGGACACACCGCGCAGCCCTCAGCCAGGACCCGGAGTCCCCCTCAGGGACCCCCCGGTGAAGTAAACAGCAGGCCCAGCAAGGGGAGGAGGGATGGACGGGGAGAGAGGAAAGGGAGGACTAGAGACCCGCTAATCAACCACCCCAGGAATGCCCAGCTGTTCCATCCTGCCAACACAGGAGGAACTTTACTAACCCGTCCGTGCGAGGACTTGCTGGTGCGTTCCTGACAGACCTACTTCTGAGCAGTACGGAGTAGCTGTCTGCCATGGTTCACTGTGACTTAGACAGCAGTAGCCCAGTCATATGTGAATCCCGGAGCATATAGCTCAACGGCCACCCCTGGAGCAAACGGGGCATGTCGTGGCCAACCCAGCGCGTAGCTAAGGCTTGCTAATGCTCAATGGCTGGACTGGGGAGACTACAAGGATCTATATTATCCAGCATGTCACCCAGCCGGCAGTTGATAATATAATAATCATAATAAATATAAAAAAAAAATTAAACATAAAAGTTATTTAGGACCATGTGCCCAAAAGGGAGCCAGGTCCTTCTCTACTAGGCAAAAAAATTAAAACTGAGCTCCCGAGTACAGTGTGAGGGGTTATGACCAGAAGGACCGCCCCCCGGGGGCGGGGCTGTTCAGCTTTGCTAAATAGTACATGTTTTAACTATTAACATGTCTGCCTAGTCCTCTCCTGAGAGATGGAACATAACCCTACAGTCAAAACTATAAAGGAAGATGTTTCCGTCCATGGACGAAAGAGAAATAAATATAGTTAACATTTTTAATACATCTCAAACGGATTAAGGCCCCTTTCACATGGGCGAACTGTTCAGGTTTTAGGCGGACCTGAACGAACGCTCCGTGCACCTCTATGGAGCCATGGATGTTAGCGGTGACATGTCCGCTGACATCCGACCCGCTCCAATCCGCCAAAATGTGATGGATGGAAACCCTATTTTCCAACCGTTTGGTGGATCAGATGAAGTCGAACTATATGGTCCGTCTTCATCTGATCCCCCATAGGGGAGAGCAGCACTCAGACAGGTCAGTCCCTGCACACGGAGGCGATGCCCACTGAGTAAAGCGGAGCGCGTCCATGTGAAAGGGCTCTTTGAGTCAAAAGGCTCAGAACTATGAGGATATGGACTTTTGACCACTTGCTGCATGCTTATTCTAGATCAGCAAGCATACCGAGGACCAGAGACAACAATAAGCATTTTCAAAAAAAGTCACTGCCAATAAACTTTTCACACTACAGTTCTCCTGTACTGAAGGATGCCTAATTGAACATTTTTAAACAGGTGCAAGGCACAGCAACATGATCATTTTAATACTGGCCCCACCTGAAGTATACACGTGCCTTCCCATATCTCCTGCAGTTAAATTTAGCCGGAACAGGAGGGGAAGTGGGAGACCCACATATACCGCAAGCTACAACTTGGAGCTTACAAGAGCCAAGGACTCTCGATCACCACGATATGCTAGCTTCCTGAACAGCCAATCAGATCTAGGACAAAAGTAAGTCACATGGCTTAACCATACATAGAGAAGGTAAAAGGGATCACATGCTCACCCTTACCATGACATGCCGAGTATTTTTGTTCACTACCAGCATCTGAACAGATACACAAGGTAGCAAAGGGAAGTCAGTAAAGGCTTCTGGTGGGACCAGCATTAAAATAAAAAAACGACTGCTTCTCTATGCACAGGCTGCAGGTTCTCTTTAAAACTGAATCTTAGGTATTGCAATTTTTACAGTTATCTTGTTCCAGCTTGGACCAACATATGTATGTGCCCATGCCTGTGGTAGCTGGAAATCACAATGGTAGTCTCCACTAGCTGCCCTGCTGCTTGGTAAACATAGGATGATCGAGAACGAGCGCCACTGAGGGATCATACTGCATTTTCAAATGCAAAGCGTTCTGATTGAACAAGGCGGAGAGGATAGGTGACAAGGTGAGGATCCCTACCTTATCTAGAGAACACATTGTATTAAAGCGGATCTCCACCCTAAAGTGAAGTTCCGCTGATCGAAACCCTCCCCCCCTCCGGTGTCACATTTGACACCTTTCAGGGGGAGGGGGGTGCAGATACCTGTCTAAAGACAGGTATTTGCACCCACTTCCGGCCCGCAGTCTCGGGCAAGAGACAGGTTTTTCCCATTGTGTGCTGGGAACTCTCGGCTCCCAGCACACAGCGGGAGTCAATCGGCGGGCTCAGAGCGACTCGTGCATGCGCCGTAGGGAACCGGGCAGTGAAGCCGGAGAGCTTCACTTCCTGGTTCCCTCACCATGGATGGAGGGGGGAGCAGCAGAGACGAGCGAACGCTCATCCTCTGGTGCGGATGCCGCTGGACTCCAGGACAGGTAAGTGTCCTAATATTAAAAGTCAGCAGCTGGAGTATTTGTAGCTGCTGGCTTTAAATATATTTTTTTAATGGGCCACCCGCTTTAAATTGATGAAACGCAACAATCAGGGTTTGACAAATTTGCTTGGAATCTAGGAGCCAGCTAAAAAAAAGTTAGGAGCCGGAAAACGCATCCCGTCAAGCTCACGCACAGAAGCGAACACATACGTGAGTAGGGCCCGCATATGTAAACGGTATTCAAACCACACATGTGAGGTATCGCCGTGATCGTTATAGCAATATTTCTAGACCTCCTCTAACTCAAAACATGCAACCTGTAGAATTATTTTTAAACGTCACCTATGGAGATTTTAAAGGGTAAAAGTTTGTTGGTATTCCACAAGCGGACGCAATTTTGAAGCGCGACACGTTGGGTAACATCTTTCACAATATAAAAAAAAAAAATTGGGATAACTTTACTGTGGTCTTATTTTTTTAATAAAAAAAAATATTACTTTTTCCCCAAAAATGTGCGCTTGTAAGACAGCTGTGCAAATACGGCGTGACAGAAAGTATTGCAACAATCGCCATTTTATTCTCTAGGGGGTGTGTGTAATATATATATATATATATTAAAAATGTTTGGGGGTTCTAATTAGAGGGAAGGAGATGGCAGTGAATTTAGTGAAAAATTACACATTACAATTGCTGTTTTAAATTGTAATGCCAACGGCCACCACCAGATGGCGCCATGTAACAGAAGGAAGCTTAAAAATTCACAAGGCCGCAGCCTCAATTACTGGCCGTCACAGGCCTGCCGTGATCGCGCGCCAGGGGCGCACGGAGACACAGGATCCTGTGCCTCCGTGCGCCCCCACCTCCCCCTGCCGCGCGATTGTGGCGTGCCCGCGACAGCCGGTAATTGAGGGCGCGGCTTTGCGGCCTTGTAGGCCGCGCCCTCAATTACTAGCGGGCGTCCGGTCACAATTTCTTGTCGCAATTGCGACCTGGCGCCCGGATATTGTCGAGCTCTGCGCAACATGTTCGCTGAATAGCAATTGTGCAACTCTACTCCTGCTCAATCACAGACCGATTTGTGTTATGTGAACTCATTCACAAAATACAAAGGCTGCTGTGAATGGGCAGCATAGAAAAGGGGCATGCAGAGATGCCATTTGTGAGATGGTAGAGTCTCTCCTGTCAGAGCTCCAAAAGTGTAGTGCCAGCTGTGTTCCTAGAGCTCCATAAAATGGTCACTGGAATTCACCTAGTTGAACTTAAAGCGGAGTTCTGCTCAAAAGTGGAATATCTGCTTATCTGTCTCCTCCACCCCTCCGGTACCACATTTCAGGGGGGAGGGGAGAACGGATAGCCGTTTGACAGGTACCGTTCCCCACTTCCCAGAGATGGGGCAGTGGCTCTTTCCTTCTCTTTCCTCCGCCGTATGACCAATTATAAAGTGCAGTGCGCCTCACACATGCGCAGTAGGGAACCGGCTGTGAGGCTTCACTGCCAGGTTCCCTTAGCCGATCCGAAGATCAGCTGGGGTGCCAACATTGTTGACTCCCTGGACAGGCAAATGTCCATATATTAAAAGTCAGCAGCTGCGATATTTGTAGCTACGGACTTAATTTCTAGTGGGGGGGGGGCTGGACCTCCTCTTTAACCACTTAAGACCCAGACCAAAATGCAGCTAAAGGACCTTGCCCCTTTTTGCGATTCGGCACTGCGTCGCTTTAACTGACAATTGCGCGGTCGTGCGACGTGCCTCCCAAAATTGGCGTCCTTTTATTCCCACAAATAGAGCTTTCTTTTGGTGGCATTTGATCACCTCTGCGGTTTTTATTTTTTGCCCTATAAACAAAAATAGAGCGACAATTTTGAAAAAAAAAATGCTAAATATCCCCCAAAAATATATATATATATATATAAAAAAAAAAAAAAAAAATGTTTACCTCCGTTTAGGCCGATGCATTTTTTTTTTTTTTTTAACCAAAAATAGGTAGAATACGTAATAAGCGTTTATCAGTTGGTTTGCGCAAAATGTATAGCGTGATAGTTTTATTGCATTTTTATTATTTTTTTTTACTACTAATGGCGGCGATCAGCGATTTTTTTCGTGACTGCGACACTTGACAATTTTTGGGACAATTGTCATTTTCACAGCAAAAAATGCATTTAAATTGCATTGTTTACTGTGGAAATGACAGTTGCAGTTTGGGAGTTAACCACAGGGGGAGCTGTAGGGGTTATGTGTTCCCTAATGTGGGTTTACGACTGTAGGGGGGTGTGGCATCATCGATCGCTTCCCCCCTATAAAAAAAAGGGATGACGCAATCGATGCTGCCGGCCACAGTGAAGGACGGGGAAGCCGTGTTTACATCCGGGGACCGATTGCCGCGCTCCAGCTTGCTCCGATTCTCACCTTCTTTTACTGTCCCCAATCCATCTGCTTACAAAACAGATCCCTAGGAGGCACTGTGCACATGCTCAGTTTGGTGTGTATTGCCAGAGATTTTATTTTTTTGGGGAGGGTGCATGTGATCACAGGGCCAATTATCACTGTCCAGACAGAGGTTCAGAGGTCCTGCATCCTCATAGGAAAACTCCCTACAAGCTTTATTCAGTGTTGACACTGATTGAAGTCACAAGACTGCTATATACTGCTGTTGAGAAAGGGTGTTTAGCAGCTTAGATTTACTAAAATAAATTGCATTTCCATGTACTGTGGGAGAGCAAATAGTGTATGCAGGGTCCGGGGTTTAGTAACACTTTAAAGTAGAAGTTGACTTTAGAATATATATATATATATAATAGCATTTGCAGGGAGAAAAAAAAAACGTGCATTTTTTTCATCTTTCAGAAGGGATCAATGAACTACCACGGTGCGCCACAGTTTGACAAGCCAACAGCCACAAAGAATGCTGGAGCTTGTAGTTCATTCACACACAGAGCTGTGTGTATGAATGATGCGGCCGGCGGAGTCCCACATGGTTGCGCCAATTTCAAAAAGCGACAGCTAGTACAGGGAACTTTTCACACTGCTGTCACAGGGAGGGGAGGGGTAAATTGGACTGTGGCTGCAGCATTGGGAACTTGTTACATGTTCCATCCTAAAAATGGGTGTAACATGTTCCCTTTTCCTTTAACTCATAGTATGCTAGCACATTTTACAGAAGGACTGAATTTCTGGGAGTTCAGCTTAACCACTTGCCGACCAGCCGAGGCCGTTAAACAGTGGCTGGTCTCGCAGGAGGTTGACTCTCCTGCGAGAATGGCTATAGCTGTACAACGGTCAGCGCGCGCTTACTGCACAAGCATGCCCGCGGGTCGGGCGGACTCGCTGTCTGCCAGGGACCAACGATCGCCTAGTACAGAGGAAGAATGGAGATTTCTGGGAGTTCAGCTTAACTAGTTGCCGACCAGCCACCATCATACGGCGACAGGCTGGCTTTCCTGCGCAAACCGCCATGATACACCTTGGTCAGTTTACAGGGTGGGGAGAAACTCAGGACAAGACAGGTTTTTTTTTTTTGTAGGTGTTATGGGGGGGGCCAAATGACACAGGACAAGCACCTTCATAATATGCTTTAAAGGGGCAGGATTCATTTTTTTCATTTGGGGATAAACACTTTAAACTGGGAGGTCATTATGGCATCCAGGCAACAAGCAATTTCAGTAGGTGTAGTCAGCAGTTAAATTTTTTTTTTTTTTTTAAAAACATTTCCCTATGTACAGTTTTCCTGTAAAAGGACCAATTTCCTCATAAAATGCTCATGTCATACTGTCAAGCACCTGCTTTTGCTAAAGGCCAGGTTCACCTTTGGGACACGTTACACCTGTATTTAGGCTATAACATGTCAAATCTGAATAAAGAAACTACAAGTCCTGTCTGTACTGTTGCACGCGGCTAGTAGTTTTCAATGAACTAAGGCCACTTCACACAGGTGCTTTTATTAAACAGAATCCAATTGCTCAGTAGGGGATCTCTCTGCTGAAGAGGCAAAGTCCCGCTCTCCTCTACAGGCCAATCAGATGGAAGCGGACTGCCTGGATGGATGGGGAATAGGACCACCATCCATCTGTTTTTGACGCACATGATTCCATGGCAGTGGACATGTGTCTGTTGACATCCACCGATCCATAGAAGAGACTGGAGGGCCGATCAGTTATGCCAGGAGAACTGACAGGCCGACCTGATCAGACAGCCCGTGTGAAAGTGGCCTAAGAGAGTGCAATCGTAGTCAATTAACCCTTTCTTCAGCTAACAGAAAGTCCACACCAAGATACAAGCAAAAAGTTAGAAGAACCCGACACTGTACCCATAATGCGTGGATCACACAGGTGTAATGCTCTTTGCAATCTCATGTAGAAAAAAATTGCACTTTTTTTTTTTTTTGCAAAACAAATAAAATATACGTGCATTTATTATTATTATTATTTTCCCCCGAAAGGCAATTTAACCTTTTAAATCACTCACACATGCCTGGGTAGCCTAAATTAAGCCAATAGACACATTGTGAACAGATTAAAAGCAAAAATCATTTGAACACAGGTTATAATTTCATGAAATAAAACATTTCCTGTTCCTCATATGCCTCAGAAATTCCAACAGCAGCAAATCAAAGGGGGATCACAGCCCCATATTATTAAACAACATTGGGAATCACATCTATTGTGACACAGAAGTAGAAAAACACACAAAAACAAACTGATCACAGGTGAAGATCTCCCTATGCATGCCTATACAATCTGTCCCCATAGTAGCGATCCCAGCTTGCTGACACACACACACACAGGAGGAGACCTGTCTGACATGTTTCAGTCACCCTGCAGTACTAGTATTACAGGTCACAGA
Organism: Rana kukunoris; assembly: GCA_029574335.1. NCBI lineage: Eukaryota > Metazoa > Chordata > Amphibia > Anura > Ranidae > Rana > Rana kukunoris. The sequence goes on from CM056049.1 coordinate 185,481,691, forward strand.
CAGACAAGCAACGAACAGATCATTACAGAGGAGCGATGTTGACGGGGACCCCCAGCCTCCTGAGCGACACTGCAAGCTGCGGCACCAGCAGATGCGGCCTGTAAGCGGCAATGGGGTGACTCCGGGTGTCGGACACGGCGCACTATTACCCGCCTGGGTGTCAGCAGAGCCCCGTTAGACGGATGCAGAATAAAGGCGATATAACTGGGGGTGGGGGGGTGCTGGGATTGGAGGATTTCAGGAAGCAACACCTAGAATAATGCGCAGCCGGCAAAACCGCCCTGTCTGCTATTGGTGAGCACTGCGGATTAACCCGTGCAACGCCGCCACATTCTGCTGTCACATGTGCGGCATGGAATGATACCAGCAGCGGCTCCCCCATCCCCCCCCCCCCCCCTCTCCAACACATGACTACAACCTATGTGGCCCCACACGTCCTACCCGGGGCCTGTCCGTCCTTTACTGTTACATGCACACCTCACACGACAACCCGGCATCACATCACCAATGTCACCCCCGGGCACCATGAACACCGGACCGACAAGCATAGGGCGGGCCCGATCAGGGAGTGACCCAATCACTGAAGGGGTGACCCGGTACACTGATCGGGCCTCCAGGGACCGCAGCCCATCGTGAGGGACTGTCCCTCGCAGTGCAGTCCGGCCGGATTGGCTGACAGGTCGGTCCGAGGCCTCCTCCTGCCTCTTGGGCCTGGGGTGAAGGTGAGGCCTGCAGAGAGCCCCGCGGCCTAGTGCCCCGACCCTCCCACACCCGCAACGCCCTTCACTAATAATACCACCACCACCATGGTAGACATCACCCACCTGCCCATGTTCTGCCTGCCTCCTCCGCCTCCTCCGGGTGCCGGCACACTGCTCCCTCCGCCGGGCTTCCTGTTATTACCGCTCTGCTTCATGGACATAATGACGGCGGTCCCATAAACCACCAGCGGGGTCCGCAGCAGCTGACAAGCCTAACAGACAGAGCGGAGAGCGGCGGCGGTGACGTGCCCTCTTCTTCTTCCTCCTCCGGGTTAGGATGGCAGGCTGTGGGAACACAATACACTCGGGGCCTAGCGAAGGCGTCAGGCCAGGGGCTGCAGCTGGAGGCCTCACCGGCTTCTTTGAGGGGAGAGCGGAGCCAGGGAAGAAGCCTCCACGGTTGCCACAGGCGAGAAAGACCAAAACAGTCTGAGGAGGAGAACGGGCCCGCGGAGGAATACGGGGCCGGGCGCCGTTACTATATCCGCCGACACCGAGTCCGAGACCTGAGCGCCCGGGAGAGCCGCCCAAAAAGGGGCATAAAATTAGTCCGTGACACCGCTGACCGAAACTGGGGGCCGCCAGGCCGAGGGAGCAACTGTAGGTGAAAGGGGAGGTGTCAGGCCAGGGACTATTTACGGGAAGTCGGAAGGATACCTGAGCGGAGGGAAGCGGGGAGTATACTGAGAGCACGTGAGCCGGTCTGTGCTGCTGTGGAGTGGAAACCGTGCAGGGAGGGAGGGAGCGAGCACTGTGTGTGTGAATGAGGGGGGAGACAGTTACCTCAGGAGCACATGTACTCCATATACACTGAATAGTGCTACATGTTGGATCTAGTCACAGACCAACATGGAGTGCAATGTGTATACATGTGATGTGCCTTATAGCACCCATATGTCTATCCTGCCCACTAGCTTATTACAGCCATTTATATGTCACAGACAAAACTACATTCACCTCCAGGAGCTTACAGTCTAAGGTCCCTATCAGTCACACATACTGGGGACAATATAACACATTAACCTCCCAGCATGCCTGGAGTGTGGAAGGAAATCCACTCAAACACATAGGAATAGTTTTATTAGGCTCTTTTTTTTCCCTTAAAGGGGTTGTAAAGGTAAAAGTTTTTTTCCCTTAATGCATAGGATGAAAAAAACATCTCACAGCACCGCCCCCCCCCCCCCCCCCCCCAGTCCCCGTTTTACTTACCTGACCGTTCGAAACTTCCAGGCGCGTCCACGTCATCCTCTTCGGTTCCCAGCCTGGCCGTTAATTGGCTAGGCTGGGCGGATTGATAGCGCCATTGGCTGGCGCTGCTGTCAATCACAGCGGATGACGCGGCACGCTGGGGGCGGGGCCGAGTGATACAGCCAGCGGCTATGGCCGCCGCTGTATCACGGGAGCGCGCTCGCAAAAGCTTTCCACCGTGCGAGCGCCCTCGCATGAAGATGGAAAGCTTTTGCGAGGAGGAGCCCAGACAGCCACCGAGGGACCCCAGAAGACAGCTTTCCGGGCCACTCTATGCAAAACGAACTGCACAGTGGAGGTAAGTATAACATGTTTGTTATTTAAAAAACCTGACTTTAGTGTCCCTTTAAAGGGTCACTATAGAAATGTTTTTTTCTTTAAAATAACAAACATGTTATACATACTGTTATGAAAACATTTTAGATCTCAACGGTCAAAAATCTCATGCTGGATATCTATACTGATATAGATATGTGTTAGAAATGAAAGGTTGCCACATTATTTGATGAAAATGAAAATTATCCACCCTGAAAATCAAAGTGAAAAAATTATGCAGCAATCTAGTCCATTTTGCTGAAATTCAAAATGGTCCTCAGTAGTTTGTATGTCCCCCCAAGTGCTTGTATGCAAGCCTGACAACATCACAGCATGCTCCTAATGGTGTTTTTCCTCCCAGATCTGGACCAGAGCATTACTGAGCTCTTAAACAGACTGAGGTGCAACCTGGCGGCACCAGGTGTACTGAAACATAATGTCCCAGAGGTGTTCTTTTGGATTTAGGTCAGGTTAGCGTGGGGGGCCATTCAATGGTATCAAATTCTTCATCCTCCAGGAACTGGCTGCATGCTCTCGCCACATGAGGCCTGGCATTGTCATGCACCAGGAGTAACCCAGGACCCACTGCACCTGCGTAGGGTCTGACAATGATTCCAAGGATTTAATCCGATACCTAATGGCAGTCAGAGTGCCATTGTGTAGCCTGTAGAGGTCTGTGCGTCCCTCCATGGATATGCCTTTAAGACCATCACTGACCCACCACCAAACCGGTCATGCTGAACGATGTTACAGGCAGCATAAAGTTCACCGTGGCTTCTCCAGACCCTTTCACGTGTGTCACATATGCTCAGGGTGAACCTGCTCTCATCTGTGAAAAGCACGGGGCACCAGTGGCGGACCTGCCAATTCTGGTGTTCAATGGAAAATGCCAATCGAGCTCCACAGTGTCCAGAAGTGAGCACAGAGCACACTAGAGGAAGTCGGGCCCTCAGGCCACCCCCATGAAGTTTGTCTCTGATTGTTTGGTCAGAGACATTCACACCAGTGGTCTGCTGGAGGTCATTTTGTAGGGCTCTGGCAGTGCTCATCCTGTTCCTTCTTGCACAAAGGAGCAGATACCAGTCCTGCTGATGGGTTTAGGACCTTCTATGGCTCTGTCCAGCTCTCCTAGTGTAATTGCCTGTCTCCTGGAATCTCCTCCATGCTCTTGAGACTGTGCTGGGAGACACAGCAAACCTTCTAGCAATGACACGTATTGATTTGCCATCCTGGAGGAGTTGGACTGCCTGTGCAACCTTTATAGGTTCCAAGTATTGCCTCATGCTACCAGTAGTGACACTGACCCTAGCCAAATGCAAAACTAGTGAAAAATAGTCAGAAAAGATGAGTAGGGAAAAAAAATGTCAGATACCTCCATCTGAAAAAACATTCCTGTTTTGGAGGTCGTCTCATTGTTGCCCATTTAGTGCACTTGTTGTTCCTTTAATTAAGCAGTGTATTAAACAGAAGAAGGAACAGAAAAAAAAAGTCACCAAAAATATTAACATTGTCACTCGTATTATGCCGCGTACACACAACCGTTTTTAATGTTATGAAAAAAACGTGATTCTTGTCAAGCCTGTCTTGCATACACACGATCGTGAAAAAAAAAATGCTTGAGCAAAGCACGGGGATGTACAACACGTACGACGGCACTTTAAAGGGGAAGTTCCATTCGAATGGTGCCACCCTTTGTGCTGATTATGCAAATGTCCCTTCTCATAACTTGCTTCTGAGCATGCAGGTTTTTTCCCCGTCGTTGAAGCCTACACACGACCGTTTTTAACGACGAGAAAAACGACAATGTGAAAAACAACAAGAAAAAATAGAGCAGGTTCTAAATTTTTAATGCCCATTTTTCTCTTCGAGAAAAATGCTCTGGAGCCTGCACACGATAGTTTTTAATGACCGATTAAAAAAATTGAATTTTTCTCGTCATGAAAAACGGTCATGTGGAAATGTATGTGTAACTGATTCGATGAATCGGGCGCATAGATAGGAGGGCCAGACGCTGAAATTAGACGGCTTATCTGTAGATAAGCCGGCTTATTTCTTTCCTGAATCTGGCCCTAGGTTCTCATCTAATATTTATAAGAAAATCCCAGGAGATATACTACCTGCAGATATAATCTCAACCCTAGAGAGACCAGTTATAGTAATCGCGCCGGTCACGGACCGAGGATGAAAAGACGTCTGTGATTGGCGGAACACTGAACACAGTGTCTGCTGGGAAACTGAGTCCGAGGATGAGAAAATGTTTGTGATAGGCGGAACTGTGTCTGCTGAGAAACGCCTATCACGGAAGGGACCAGGAGGAGACTGAGACTTTTAAACAATGGATGCCCGCAGCCTCTCAATAATTTCAGGTACACTGACTCCAGTATAAGCAAAGGGGGGTATTTTCAGCCTTAAAAAAAGGGCTGAAAACTTGGCTTATACTCAAGTATATATGGTACCTGTTGATCTGACCATTGATATCAAGGCTGAAAGTGAATCCAAAATTTTGAGTTGTCACTGGAGCAGCAAAAGAGGGAAAATCTTTTAATGCGGATAATTAAGCCTCATACACATGTAGAAAAAATAGGACGAATGATCGACCTGTTTTTTTTTTTGCATACTAATCTTATTTTAAAAACAAATAGGGTAGTAATGTTACACAAATTCTCATATGACTGAATATAACTTTGGAAGTGATGTAATGTATTGTATTGTAATGTATTCTTTCATTTCTGAGCATGTGTGGTCTTGGTCTTCCAATTTTTTTTGGACGACTAGTGTTCTGATTAAATAAAAATAGTTCATTCTGGTATCATACAAGACATGTGTACTAGAGTCCCCAGATGAAGGCAAGAGAGCCGTAACGCGTAGGGATTCAGACGTACACCTGGAAGTGACGTGAGATATATGGCAGATGCCGCCTTATTGATTATTTGATGCCTGCTTTGATTTTTTATTGATGTAAGGAGATTACTTTGTTTTAATAAATATATACGTTGTGACATACTACACCATTGGAGGCCTATTTTCTTTATGTTTCCCCGAGTGACACAGCGAAGGGGTATTACAAGACATAGAGATGATTGAATAGCTCCTGGTGTCGCCCACTATCTTTGAATTTACCCAGAGGATTTGTTTGGAGGCCTATATTGTTCTACTGAGAGGTGAGAGGCCTGTGAGGCTGTGTGTTGGGAGTGGCACGATTTAGTATCGCGGCATTTATATATGCCACTAAGGTGAGAGGCCTGAGAGGCTGAATGCACGGAGGAGCACTAGCACTTTATCGCCAGCTTTACAGCTTCACTGAAAGTTACTTTTGTGCACTGCACGTTTGCATTATATGGACTCTTCCAACACATATGGACTTTTCTATTCTATTTCAATTGACTTTTCTACTTTTTCACTATATTGATTTTTATTTATATCACTTATGTTTGATATGGATTGATGTGTGTTTTTTGCGCAAATTCACTTTTATATTTATGCTTCACTTGTGTATAGTAAACACTATTAGTTTTTGCTGCAATCTGAGCATTGTTATATAGTCACATTGATTGTTTTAGCGCGAAGGATTTCACAATTTTATCGTACGATTGCTTCGAAAGTTGTATATTTTGTCTGATTTTCTAATCGTGTGTACTAGGCATTATTCCAGTGTCAACTGTAATTGGGAAGATTTTCCTTATTTTATAAGGATTTTCTCTTATTTCCTGTTGTGAGATAGAAAGTGACGTTATTTCTTGCCATTGGAAGACACAATTGGCTGAAAACAAATCCTGACAGGAATTTTAATTAATTTTTATTTATTTATTTCAGGTACTTATATAGCGCTGTCAATTTACACAGTGCTTTACATATACCTTGTACATTCACATCAGTCCCTACCCTCATGGAGCTTACACATTGCTTGTTTTATACAAGTTTGGCTTTTGGATATACCGCATAGTAAAACTTGTTTGTTCTTAAATATTGGGATATAATTGGGACCAGGGGTAGGCAAAAAAGGCAGCCACCTTGGGTGGTTGAGTAGGAGGTGGCAAAAAGAGCAAGCAGAAGTCCAGCCTAACACTAAAATCGCTACATCTATAGACATCCACGATTTAACACTAACCTATCAAACCCTGTAAAGAAGAAATCGCATTACAAGCATAATTCGTTCCAGGAGAATGCTCGTAATCCAAAGTACTCGCATATCAAAGCGAGTTTCCCCATTGAAATCAATGGAAACTAAAATAATTTGTTCCGCATTGACTTCAATGGCATGCAATACCGCAAGACTCCATTCCCAAGGTTTGCTGAGGTCAGCCGAGCTGTCCTCGGCAGGTCCAGATTAAGAACATCATGGGCCTGGTGCTGAGGATTTTGGTGGGGCCTTTTATGAATAATAAATAAATGCGTGGGAATCACAGCGCAGCAATGGAGGGCTCAATCTGAAAATTTAAGTGTACCCTAATGTGCTAATATGCTGTGCATACTTGTACATTGTGGCATAACCTACCCCAGGGCCTCTAAAAAGTAGTAATGTCAGGAAAGTTTACTACCGCTTTAATATCACAGGATCCCAGAAACCTCTCATGGGGCCCCCTACTGACCCAGTGGTCCTTGGGCAGTGCCTAAGTGCATAGTTGCTAACATTTAAAAAATGTTTTCAGGGACACTTTTTTTCACAAGTGCTATATTTAGAGAAGCTGAGATCCCCTATGTTCCTCTGTACATCACTGTAGTAATCACAAAATTAAATACGTTCTAATAATGGGACAGAACAAATATGAGAACTGAGATTTCCTTTAGTTGAACTAACAAAAGTGTGTCCATTCTAGAGCTGGTAACATTGAGGGTATTCAGTATAATTTTTAAGAACTGTTTTTGCGGGTAAGCGACATAGGGCAGGAGTACGGATGGTATATAAGTGGGAAGTATGTGCAGGTGAGGGAGAGGAATGTGGAGGGTCTAACATTGGGCACTATGTACAGGAGAGGAGTGCAAAGGGTACGGCAAAAGGCACAATGTACAGAAGAGGAGTGTGGAGGGTATGACAGTGGGCAGTATATACAGGAGAGGAGTGTGAAGGGTATGACAGTGGGCAGTATGTACAGGAGAGGAGTGTGGACGGTATGATAGTGGGCACTATGTATAGGAGAGGAGTGTGAAGGGTATGACAGTGAACAGTATGTACAGGAGAAGATTGTGGAGGGTGCGAAAGTGGGCACTATGTACAGGAGAGGAGCAGGGCGGTCTTAATAGCATCATGGGCCCCTGGGCAAAGTAATGCTCTGGGGCCCCTACAATTGATAACAGTGAAGGTAAACAGACATCAAGTAGGTAGGAGGCAGACTCCCTCCCCTGTGTATCCATCACTCTTAGTGCCATCATGGGGCCCCCAATTTTGGGGCAGCGTGGGCTCAAGGACCAGCTGCTTTGGGGAAAGTGCAAGGGCCCCCCATTGCAGCTGGGGCCCTTGGGCAGTGCCCAGGTGTGCCCTCTCATTAAGACAGCCCTGGAGAGGAGTGTGGAGGGTATGACAATGGGCGGTATGTACAGGAGAGGAATGTGGAGGGTCTAATAGTGGGCACTATGTACAGGAGAGGAGTGTGGAGGGTATGACAGTGGGCAGTATGTACAGGAGAGGAGTGTGGAGGGGATTACAGTGAGCAGTATGTACAGGATAGAAGTGTGGAGGGTATGACAGTGGGCGGTATGTACAGGAGAGAAGTGTATGACAGCAGGTACCGTACTATGTACAGGAGAGGAGTGTGAAGGGTATGACAGTGGGCAGTATGTACAGTAGAGGAGTGTGAAGGGTATGACAGTGGGCAGTATGTACAGGAGGAGTGTGGGGGTATGACAGAGGGTAGTATGTACCAGAGAGAAGTGTGGAGGGTATGATGGGGCAGTATGTACAGGAGAGGAGTGTTGAGGGTATGACAGTTGGCAGTATGTACAGGAGAGGAATGGGGACGGTATGATAGTGGGCACTATGTATAGGAGAGGAGTGTGGAGGGTGCGACAGTGGGCACTATGTACAGGAGAGAAGTGTGGAGGGTACGACAGTGGGCAGTATGTACAGGAGAAGAGTCTGGATGGTATGATAGTCGGCACTATGTATAGGAGAGAAGTGTGGAGGGTATGACAGTGGGCAGTATGTACAGGAGAAGAGTGTGGACGGTATGATAGTGGGCACTATGTATAGGAGAGGAGTGTGAATGGTATGACAGTGAGCAGTATGTTCAGGAGAGGAGTGTGGAGGGTGCAACAGTGGGCACTATGTACAGGAAAGAAGTGTGGTCGGTATGACAGTGGGCGGTATGTACAGGAGAGGAATGTGCAGGGTCTAACAGTGGGCACTATGTACAGGAGAGGAGTGTGGACTGTATGACAGTGGGCAGTATGTACAGGAGAGGAGTGTGGAGGGGATTACAATGAGCAGTATGTACAGGAGAGAAGTGTGGAGGGTATGACAGTGGGCGGTATGTACAGGAGAAGAGTGTGGACGGTATGATAGTGGGCACTATGTATAGGAGAGGAGTGTGAATGGTATGACAGTGAGCAGTATGTTCAGGAGAGGAGTGTGGAGGGTGCAACAGTGGGCACTATGTACAGGAAAGAAGTGTGGTCGGTATGACAGTGGGCGGTATGTACAGGAGAGGAATGTGCAGGGTCTAACAGTGGGCACTATGTACAGGAGAGGAGTGTGGACTGTATGACAGTGGGCAGTATGTACAGGAGAGGAGTGTGGAGGGGATTACAATGAGCAGTATGTACAGGAGAGAAGTGTGGAGGGTATGACAGTGGGCGGTATGTACAGGAGAGAAGTGTATGACAGCAGGTACTATGTACAGGAGAGGAGTGTGAAGGGTATGACAGTGGGCAGTATGTACAGAAGAGGAGTGAGAATGGTATGACAGTGGGCAGAATGTACAGGAGGAGTGTGGGGGTATGACAGAGGGTATTATGTACCAGAGAGAAGTGTGGAGGGTATGATGGGGCAGTATGTACAGGAGAGGAGTGTGGAGGGTATGACAGCTGGCAGTATGTACAGGAGAGGAATGGGGGCGGTATGATAGTGGGCACTATGTATAGGAGAGGAGTGTGGAGGGTGCGTCAGTGGGCACTATGTACAGGAGAGAAGTGTATAACAGCAGGCACTATGTACAGGAGAGGAGTGTGGGGGGTATGACAGTGGGTGCTCTGTATAGGAGAGGAGTGTGGAGGGTATGACCGTGGGCACTATGTACAGGAGAGGAGTGTGGAGAGTATGAATGAATGAATGAGAAACTTATATAGCGCGGCACATGCGAACTGAATCGCCTCTGGGCGCTTGTTGTTTCTGTCTCTCTGGTCATCAAAAGAGCAGAGTATTTATCTGTCTTCTGAAGCTCAGGTGGTTTTCCTCCAACCGAATGCTGGTTGGTAAAGCGTTCCATAGTCTGGGACCTTGGAACGCAAACCTTCTTTCTCCTTTGGACTTGTATCTGGCTTTGGGTATCTTGACCAGATTTTGGTCGGTGAATCGCAGAACGCGATTGGAATTGTGGGCTTCTATCTTTTCGCATAGATATTGCGGGGCCTTCCCATGGATGCACTTATGAGTCAGACAGAGGGCCAGATTCTCAGCAGCGCTACGACGGGGTATCTCAGATACCCCGTCGTATCGCAGTTTTTTTCCCCGTGTATCTATGCGTGTGATTCCTAGAATCACTTACGCATAGATACAGGTGAAGATCCGACAAGTGTAAAACAATTACACTGGCGGATCGAAGATGTAATGACATCGCCGGCCGCTAGGTGGCCTGTACGTTGTTTTCTCATTTACCTATGCAAATGAGGCTAATACACCAATTCCCGAACACTTTCACACCGCCCTGTCGTAGTTTACGTCGTTTTCGTACGCGTAAGGTTACCCCTGCTAATATGTGGGGTAACCTTACATAGTGCCGTCGGATGCCATGTTAAGTATGGCCTCGGGACCGCGTCGTGTTGTGCGTCGTTTACGTTGTTTGTGTACGTCGATTCTCAATGGGGCTGGCGTACGCTATGATTAACTTGTTTACATTGAGAAATTGTGACGTCCTTTGGAGCATGCGCACTGGGATTTCGTCGCGGCCGGCGCATGCGCAGTTCAATCGGCACGGGGGCGCGCTTAATTTAAATACAAGCCGCCCCCTTCGATTTACGCGGGGATACGCCGGGCCATTTACGCTACGCCGCCGCAAACTACGGAGCAAGTGCTTTGGGAATAAAGCACTTGCTCTAGTATGATGTGGCGGCGTAGTGTAAATGGCTAACGCTACGCCGCCGGAATTCTATGAGAATCTGGCCCAGAGTGTTTAAAGCAATTCTGTCTTTTACTGGCAGCCAGTGAAAGGGATCTCAACGACGTTGAGATTGATTCCCATGTTTTTTTCCCAGTCACAAGTCTGGCGGCCGTATTCTGAACGACTTGCAGACGAGCGATTTGGTACTTAGGGAGTCCGAGGTAGAGGGCATTTGCATAGTCCAATCTGGAGTTCACAATTGTTCCCACCACAACTGCTACGTCTTCTTTGGGGATAAAAGGAATAAGTCTGCGTAGTAGGCGCAGCAGATGGTGAGATCCGCTGACTACTGACCCTATTTGTGCGTCCATTGTCATGTAAGTGTCAAAAATGACTCTTGCGACTGGCGTGAAACAGAAGGAGTTCTGTTTTGGAGTTGTTGAGTTTAAGATAACTCTTGGTCATCCAGTTTTCTATCAAAGAGAGACAATTCCCTAAACTGGGATGATGATCCTTTTTATTGCAGATGCGAAAATATAGTTGCATGTCGTCTGCGTATGAATGATAAAGTAGTTGTAGGCTACTGATGATTTCAAAGAGCGGACGAAGATAGATGTTGAAGAGCACCAGTGATAAGGGGGATCCTTGAGGGACTCCGCATGACACCGTGCGTTTTTCAGAAGTGAAAGTTCCTAATTTCACTGTTTGTGAACGGTTTTCCAGAAAGGAGGAGAACCATGATAGATCACCTTCTGCCACTCTGGCTACCTCAGTAACAGAGTCAGTAACAGTTTGTGGTCTACAGTGTCAAAGGCTGCGCTTAGGTCCAACAGAACCAGGAGACAAGATTCTCCTTCGTCTGCGGCCTCAAGAGCGTCGTCCCATATTTTAAGCAATGCTGTTTCTGTCCCGTGTCCGGGACGGAAGCCTGATTGCAATGGATCAAGTAGATTATGGGTATCTAGATGCTGTTGCAGCTGTTGTACCACTACTTTCTCCATTATCTTGGATAGAATGTTTAGGCCTGTTATGGGACGGCGGTGAGTAGGGTCCTTGGGGTCAAGAGTGGGTTTCTTCAAGATGGGCTGGATTGTGCCCTCTTTCAGCAGGGAGGGAACTATGCCTTCCATGAATGACTGGTTTATGAGCTGCGTGATAGGTGGTGCCAAGATGTCGGCACAATCCTTCAGCAGCTTAGTGGGGATAATATCATTAGGCGCTGTGCTGTTTCGCAAAGTAAGGATGATATTTTTAGTGGCATCAACGGAGATGGGTTCCAGAGTGAACTTGGTTGATTGTAGAAGGTTTCTATGGGTGTTCTGTGGTTGATTAAGGGGGTATTGTTTTGTCGAATGCTTTCCCGGATTCCTTCAATTTTATTGATGAAGAAATCCGATAGTTCATCGCAAAACTCTTGGGTATCTAAATTCGGGGCTTCAAGACAGCCTGGATTCATGATCTGAGTGACCAGCTTAAAGAGTTTGCGGGGTCGATTTAGGGCGCTGTTGATGGCCTTAGAAAAATGATTTTTCTTGGCTTGGAAGATTTCTCTGCGGTATTTTCTTGTTATTGTCTTGTAGCTGATGAGGTTCTCCTCTGAAGCGTTTCTTTTCCAGGCGGCTTCCACCCTTCTGCTCTTGCTTCAGTAGTGACAGCTGGTTGTTGAACCAGCTGGACTTGTTTTTCCGGATGCAGACTTTGCGTTTCTGTGCTACTAAGTCGGCTGACTGTAGTAGGGCTGTATTAATGGCATCCAGTGTATCTGAGACTGTTCGGAGTGGTTGGAGTGTTTTTATTTTATTTCCTAGGGTAGGTTTGAAGAGTTCCGAATGGAGCTTTGTCTGAGATCTAGTCCAGTGTGTTGTCACTGGCTTAGGTGTTTTTATCAATGGTACCTACCGGAGCATGATGGGACTGCGACGTCACAAGACAGGCCTATATAACTCGCTGCGAGCCGCGCGCCAGCCATAACAGCGGAAGGAAGCGTCGCGTCAACATCTGGAGAAGAGAAGAAGAAGAAGACGTCACAGAAGAGGGGACTCGCCGCCGCTAGTAATTGAGCTAACACGAAGATAGCGGCGGCGAGTCCTGAAGAAGAAGAAGACCCCCGGAGAGCCGGAGAAGACCCCCAGAGAGCCGGAGAAGACCCCGGAGAGTGGGAGAAGACCCCCCCGCCGCCGAAGATGTCGAAGGAAGCTCGCCGGGTGGTGGGCGCTTTTATCAAAGCGCCCCCCCCCCCCGGCGGCGGAAGAGAACCAGACAGCGGTGAAGAACAGCGGCACCCACCCCCCCGCAGAAGCCCGCCGGAGGGGGGCGCTTTTATAAAAGCCAACTAATAAAATATTTCAATACACTGTGTGGTTTATTTGTGTTTACACTTTTCTTGCAGGTGAATGGGTAGGGGTACAATGTACCCCATACTCATTTACTTAGGGTGGGGGGCCGGTATCTGGGGGCCCCCTTATTAAAGGGGGCTTCCAGATTCTGATAAGCCTCCCGCCCGCATACCCCGACAACCAACGGCCAGGGTTGTCGGGAAGGGGCCCTGTCCTCATCAACATGGGGACAGGGTGCTCTGGGGTGGGGGGCCGCAGTGCGCCCCCTGCCCCAGAGCACCTGACCCCCCCATGTTGAGGGCATGCTGCCCGGTACGGCTCAGGAGGGGGGGGGGCTCACTCGCCCCCCACTCCCCTCCTGACCGGCCGGCCGGCGTGCTTTGGATACGGGTCTGGTATGGATTGTGGGGGGACCCCCACGCCGTTTTTTCGGCGTAGGGGGGTCTCCTTACAACCCATACCAGACCTAAGGGCCCGTTATGCTCCTGAGGGGGAACCCATGCCGGATTTTAATTTAAAATCCGGCGGGGACTTCCTTCTCAGGATTCATAACAAACTCCGCCCACGTGTAGAATTGGTGGGAATCCGCGTCGGATCCCCGTCGCTTCTATGACGCACTCGCTGGAATGTGCTTTTACTATTCCAGCGAGTGCGAGATGTCGGCAGCCTGTCGCCGAGAATCAGCGAGATGCTGTCGTGCTATAAACACATTCTCGGCGGCAGGCACTGTAGATCGTATTGTAATATGAAATCACGGATTTCTAGTCAGTGTTTTACAGCTGATCTTGTATTGATCAAAGCACATGATATGTGCTTAGGTTGGGATGGGTGTCTGAATTCTTTGACAGTCGATCGTCGATCGATTCTCAAGAGTTGTTCGGTTCTTAAGGCCTTTTTGGTGACAGCTGGTAGTATTGTGGCAAATCGCCTCAGACTCCAAATGGTTTCTGCTGAGTACCGCAGATTAGCCATAGTTGTCCGTCACCGGGGGGGGGGGCGGGTGGGGCGGCGCAAAAGATGGCGATGGAGGAAGGTTCAGTGAATCTTCTCTCCCGGCTTTTTTTTTTTTTTTGGTCCAGAGGAAGGCCAAAAAAACCTGGACCCTGCTATGCCAATCTGCTTGGCCAGGGAAAAAAATTCCTTCCTGATCCCTGAGAGGCGATCGGCCGAGACCCTGGATCAAATGCTATTAAGTTGTGAGGGGCTGGGGGTAGGAGATATCTCTGTAGCTGGGGGGGGGGTGTACCAAGATGGTCGCCGGTCTGGTACAGAGCCCAGGTCGGGGGGGCTATCAGCAGGGTGAGAGGCGGCTGAATTGATTACCTCAGGGGTGAGTGGGGTCCTCCTGGGGGTATTCTGGGCAGTTTGGATCACTCTCGGGGTAGTATTAGGGCACGCGCCGCTAGGCCGCGGACGAAGCCGCGGTCTTTCCTAAGCCGCGGCTGCCGCGGGTCTAGCAAAGGCTGGTGCGGTGCTGTAGAAGAGACGGGAAACAGCAGTGGGAGGTGGGAGGCGGCGAGGGAAGGATATTTCCACGGTGGCAGGTGTGCGGATGCGAAGAAGGGGGATTTGATCGCCTGTCTCCCGGGATAGAAAACCGCGGCTTGTCCTGAAAAGGACGGCCGCTCTCAGTCCCAGGGAGAACAGACAGGCTTACCTTCAGAGGAGGGAGGCTGAAGCAGGGATGGAGAGGTGCGTCCGCGTGGAGCTGGAGCAGAAACGGGGGCTGGCAAAGAACCCTACCTATCCAGGGAGTATGGGCCACACGTCCTACTGCTAGGAAACGTGCGCCGGTAGCTGCTACCCCCTGGTTCAAGCCCTAGGAGAGAGAGGGGGCTGACACATCCAGCAGTAGACACCTGGACAGTGAGCACTATGTACAGGAGTGGAAGGATGTTTAGGGACTGCGTAGTGGTTAAGCGGGTCATACATGGATTGAAATTACACCAATTATGCAGAGACCAGCCATAGTCGATCTGGTTTTACACAAGTCAATCTATTAATCGACTTGAGTACAACCAGCCTGTTTTTCCCAAAACAATCAGTGCTGCCAGCTATAGTTAGCAACACTGATCATTGTACTCACTGGCAGAACACAATAAGGCCCTGTACACACGATCAGACATGTCCGAGGAAACATGTTCGACGGACTGTTTTCATCGGACAAGGCTGAATTGTCTGTTGGTCTGATGTGCGTACACACCATCGGACCAAAATCCCCTCGGACCAGAACGCAGTGACATAGAACACAACCACGAGATGAAAAAACGAAGTTCAATGCTTCCAAGCATGCGTCAACTTGATTCTGCACATGTGGGGGATTTTGGTCCGATGGTTTGTGTACTAACACTCGAACATGTCCGACGGACAGGTTTCCAGCGGACAAGTTTTCAAGCATGTTTGGAAATTTTTGTCCGATGGAAAACGGTCCGATAGGACGTACACACGATCGAACATGTCCGCTGAAACTGGTCTGCGGACATGTTCGATCGTGTGTACCCGGCCTAACACTACAGGAGTGATTCCCCCATCCACAGGTCAGCAGGTGAGAGGGTGTGTGGGGACAGGCTGGGGAAAGATACTAGTCAGTCCCTGGGAAGACCCTGGCTAGTATCAGGTCCAGATACACACAGGTTACATATGTCGCGATCGTTAGAGCGAGAGCAATAATTCTAGCACTAGACCTCCTCTGTAACTCTAAACATTTTTTAAAGCATCGCTTAGGATACCAAAAAAAATTGTGCTACCTTTAGTGTTTTTTTTAATACACTACCGTGCTAGAGCTGCACAATTATTTGTTAAAAAATTGTGATCTCGATTCAACCCCTGTCAGGGAAATGTCCGTAGAAGTACTGGCAATCTTTCCAGTAGAAGAAATGGCCATAGAAGAAGTACTGGCAGTAGAAGAAATGGCCATAGAAGAAGTACTGGCAATCTTGCCAGTAGAAGAAATGGAAGCCATAGGCTCATCATGTGACAGGAAGATCCTCCTGCTGGTCTATAAATGGCTGCCACTGTCTGATCCAAATTGCTGGATTGTCGTCAGCCTTCCTGAGTCTCTGTATTATTACTGTTTGGATTTCCTGTTGTGACCCGGCTTGTTCCTGACCTGTCTGATCCGATCTCCTGGTTTGACCCCCTGGCTTGCTTTACTGACTTGTTACCTTCTCCTGCACCTGATCACGGCTTGTTTCACGGACTTCGCTTCAGTTATCTGTTCCTGCCTGTTTTCCAACACCAGATCTTAGCTTGTCTCCATTCCTGCAAACCTGCATCTCCTGCCTGGATCCACAGTGTTTGATCCCCAGCCGGCTTCCACTGTTGCTCCTTGTGCACACCTTGCCAAGTATTACCAAGGACTTCTAGAGACTGCAGCCCAGCGGTGTTTACTGTATTCTCCAGCATTCTTCAGACACTCACCAGCTCTCTCTTCTGGATCCTTTTGGCAACCTGTGCTTCTCTGGGCACTACACCCTCTGTACCCAACCTCAGGGGTGTACTGCACTTAGCCGCAAGGGGAGCCCTCTCGGCATTTCGGCCTCCAACCAGGTACGTGACAACCCCCCTGACATGTCCAATGCAGAGTTTGCTGATTCTTTCATATAACAAGTGGAGAGACTTTCAGCTGTCAAAAGAAAATATCTGGGCAGTCTGCCAAGTTCTTAGCAGGAAACATTGTAACTAACGCTTCCTTCTTAGATCAAAGGGATAAACTTCTGTGTGTAAAGAAAATATCCAGGAAGTCTGCCAAGTTTGTAACAACATGAAACATTGGGGCTGATTTACCAAGCCTGTGCGCCAAGACTCATGGTGCACAAGCAGGAGTAAACCTGTTTTTGACATTTACCAAAGAAACACGCTGCCAGTGCAGCGTGTTTCCTCATTTACTAAAGTGCCTAATGCGCCCAGAAGAGGGCGCACAGCACGCCAGTACAGAGCTGGCGTGCGGCATTTAGTAATGTAAACATCGGGGATTCGGGCGGGAGTTTATGAGGGGAGGGAGGGGGGTGATGCAGGGGAAGTGTAGTGACATGTGTTTCAACTTGTGTGGCGGGCCGATTTGAAAGGGAAAGTGACTTTTGGGACCCGATCCCCGTGCCCTTGCAAAGTACGCTAGAACCTCGGAAGGTTCACTTGCATACTGGGCATGCGCAGAGGGAAAAATCGGAGCTCACCGCGCGCCGCTTCAGTACGCCGGGAAATCCTTGGTAAATACCAGGCGGCGTAGCAGTGTTTGCACTGCCTGGAGCGGCGCACGGCAAGCTCCGAGCTGTTCTCGGGCTGCGCTGACACTGAAGGGGAACTCCGCGCCAAATTTCAAATGTGAAACCGGCGCGGCTTCCCCCCCAGGGGTACAATAGGCTCTCCGGCTTGGTCCGGAACGTGAGGGGTTAACCCACGCCAAAATCGGCGTGGGGTTCCCCCCCAGATCCGTACCAAGCCCTCATCCCAGGCATGCAGTCTGGCCGGACAGGAATGGGGGTGGGGACGAGCGAGCGGCCCCCCCCCTCCTGAGCCGTACCAGACCACATGCCCTCGACATGGGGGAGTGTGTGCTTTGGGGGAGGGGGGCGCTGCCCCCCCACCCCAAAGCACTCTTGTCCCCATGTCGATCGGGACAAGAGCCTCTTCCCGACAACCCTAGCCATTGGTTGTCGGGGTATGCGGGCGGGAGCCAATCAGAATCTGGGAGCCCCGTTTAATAAGGTGGCCCCCAGATTTCGGGCCCCCACCCTATGTGAATGAGTATGGGGTACATCGTACCCCTACCCATTCACCTGGTGAACGTTTTCACTTTTGAGGGTCTTCCGCCGCCCCCTTCAAATTCTTCTGCCTGGACGGGGGTCGTACATCCCATCCAGGACTTGGACGTGGCAGGCTTCTCGTCGCTGTCTTCTGCCGCTGCCCCCTTCACCACGAAGCTCCGTGCTTGTTTGATGAGGGCAGCGGGCTTCCGTCGTCTTCTCCGGGGCGAGGGTCGTACATCCCACCCCGGATTTCGTCGCCGGGTTCTGCCTGGCTCCTACTAGGGGCCAGGGCTTCTTTTGCCGTCTTCCGCCGGAGGGCGCCACTCTCCGGGCTTCTCGACGTTGTCTTCCGCCGCGGGGGCCAGGCCTTCTTCTTTGCCGCCCCCCTCGATTTTTTCGGCCTGGACGGGGGTCGTACATCCCATCCAGGACTTGGACGTGGCGGGCTTCTCGTCGCCGTCTTCTGCCGCTGCCCCCTTCACCACGAAGCTCCGTGCTTGTTTGATGAGGGCAGCGGGCTTCCGTCGTCTTCTCCGGGGCGAGGGTCGTACATCCCACCCCGGATTTCGTCGCCGTCTTCTGCCGCTGCCCCCTTCACCACGAAGCTCCGTGCTTGTTTGATGAGGGCAGCGGGCTTCCGTCGCAGTCTTCCGCCGCGGGGTGACACTCGCGGGCTTCTTCCATTCGATGTTGACACGGCGAGGTCCGGCGCTGAAATGCCTTCTGAGCGGCGGGCAAGGACTTATATTGGCATTGGGCGTGGGCGTGGTTATGCCAACATGTGACCTTAACCCATGTGACAGTGATGTCACGTCACATCACTGTCACATGGGTTAAGGTCACATGTTGGCATAACCACGCCCACGCCCAATGCCAATATAAGTCCTTGCCCGCCGCTCAGAAGGCATTTCAGCGCCGGACCTCGCCGTGTCAACATCGAATGGAAGAAGAAGCCCGCGAGTGTCACCCCGCGGCGGAAGACTGCGACGGAAGCCCGCTGCCCTCATCAAACAAGCACGGAGCTTCGTGGTGAAGGGGGCAGCGGCAGAAGACGGCGACGAAATCCGGGGTGGGATGTACGACCCTCGCCCCGGAGAAGACGACGGAAGCCCGCTGCCCTCATCAAACAAGCACGGAGCTTCGTGGTGAAGGGGGCAGCGGCAGAAGACGGCGACGAGAAGCCCGCCACGTCCAAGTCCTGGATGGGATGTACGACCCCCGTCCAGGCCGAAAAAATCGAGGGGGGCGGCAAAGAAGAAGGCCTGGCCCCCGCGGCGGAAGACAACGTCGAGAAGCCCGGAGAGTGGCGCCCTCCGGCGGAAGACGGCGAAAGAAGCCCTGGGAGGAGCCCGAGGTGGGGCGACACCCCCGTTGTTCTCCGCTGTTTTCGGCCGGCCCCCCCCGGATGTAAAAGAGCTTCATTTTGGGGTGGGGGCACAGTCGAGCATGGCGGAGAGCATGGGTGGGTGTTTCCCCCCCCCGGCAGAAGACGGCTAGAAGACCGAGGAGTGGCGACGCCCCCGTTGTTCTCCGCCATTTCCGCCGGCCCCCCCCGGATGTAAAAGAGCTTTGTTTGGGGTAGGGGGCCTGGCCGAACATGGCGGAGAGCATCGGTGGGTGTCTCTCTCCCCGGCGGAAGGCGGCGGCGAAGACCGGGGGGGGGGGTAGGTGTACCCCCCCGGCGGAAGGCGAAGACCGAGGAGGGGTTTCGCCCCCCGTTGTTCTCCGCCATTTCCGCCGGCCCCCCCCGGATGTAAAAGAGCTTTGTTTGGGGTAGGGGGCCTGGCCGAACATGGCCGAGAGCATCGGTGGGTGTCCCCCCCCGGCGGAAGGCGGCGGCGAAGACCGGTGCGGGGCTGGAGCCCCCCCGGCAGAAAACATCTGGAAGACCGAGGGGCTCCGCCCCCGTTGTTCTCTGCTTCTTTCGGCCGCCCCCCCCCGGATGTGAAAGAGCTAATTTTGGGGTGGGGGCCTGGCTGGACATGGCGGAGATCATCGGTGGGTGTCCCCCCCGGCAGAAGACGGCGAAGCCCGGGGCCCAATGGGCTGGTGGTGGGGGGTCCCGGCAGAAGACCCCCGGAGCTGACTAATAAATTATTTTTTTCTGTGTGTTTTTTTTTGTGTTTACACTTTTCCACCCGGTGAATGGGTAGGGGTACGATGTACCCCATACTCATTCACATAGGGTGGGGGGCCAGAATCTGGGGGCCCCCTTAATATAGGGGGCTCTCAGATTCTGATAAGCCCCCCGCCCGCATACCCCGACAACCAACGGCCAGGGTTGTCGGGAAGAGGCTCTTGTCCCTTTCGACATGGGGACAAGAGTGCTTTGGGGTGGGGGGGCAGTGCCCCCCTCCCCCACAGCACACACTCCCCCATGTCGAGGACATGTGGTCTGGTACGGCTCAGGAGGGGGGGGGGCGCTCGCTCGTCCCCACCCCCATTCCTGTCCGGCCAGACTGCGTGCCTGGGAGAAGGGTTTGGTCTGGATCTGAGGGGGAACCCCACGCCGTTTTTTGGCGTGGGTTTAACCCCTTATGTTCCAGATCAAATCTAAGCCTGTTGTGCACCAGAAGGGGGACCCCCACGCCGTTTTTTTTTTGTAATTTGGGGTGGAGTTCCCCTTTATCCCGGTCCTGTCAGGGGGGGGGGGGGAATGCCTGCTCGTCTGTCCCTACAATGTATGAACAGCGATCTGTCATTTCCCCTACACAGTCCCACCCCCTTTACAGTTAGAACACACCCAGGTAACATATTCAACCCCTTCCGCGCCCCTAGTGTTAACCCCTTCCCTGCCAGTGTCATTTTTATAGTAAGCAATGCATTGATATACCATTGCTCGCTACAAAAATGCCAAATCTCACAAAAATGTGTCCGCCACAATGTCGCATTAGACAGAAAAAACAAATGATAGCCACCATTACTAGTAAAACAAAAAATTATTCAAAAAAAAACCCATAAGACCAACCCCTACTTAGAACTTTTGCCCAAACCAATCAAACGCTTATTGTGATTTTTTGCAACCAAAAAGATGTCCAAGAATACTTATCGGCCTAAACTGAGGGCAAACATTTTTTGAATATATTTTGGGGGAGATTTATTATAGCAAACCGTAAAAAAGATGTTTTTTTAGTTACCAAATTGTCGCTATATTTTTGGGTCAAGCAAAAATAAGAAAAAACGCAGAGGTGATCAAATACCACCAACAAAATAAAAAAAATTGAATTTTTAGGGGGGGGGGGGGAGGATGAGGACGCCCAATTTTTTTGGGGGCCACGTCGCACAACCACGCAATTGTCAGTCAAAATGACGCAGTGTTGAAATGCAAAAAATGGCCCCGTCAGTGACCAGTAATATGCTCTGGGGCTCAAGTGGTTACAAATTAAGAATACACTAAAGTTAGCCCAATTTATGGCCATAATGTGAAAGATGATGTTACACCGAGTAAATAGATACCCAACATGTTACACTTTAATATTGCACACACTCATGGAATGGCGCCAAACTTCAGTACTTGAAAATACCCATAGGCAACGCTTTTTTATGTGTTTCAGGTTACCAGTTTAGATTTACAGAGGAGGTCTAGTGCTAAAAGTATTGCTCTCGCTCTAACGTACGCTATGATACCTCACATGTGGGGTTTGAACGGGGGTTCAATATGTGGGCGGGGCTTACACATTTAAGGCCCGCCCCCATATATGGAAACATTCTTCAAACCACACATGTGAGGTATCATAGCGTGCGTAACAGCAAGAGGAATATTTATAGCACTAGAACTCATCTGTAAATCTAAACTGGTAACCGGAAACAATAAAAATGCTGCTTGTTCGCTTCTGACTGCGAGCTACTAGGGACAGGGGCGTTTAAATTATTACTATTTAGGTTTGTTACGTAAAAATTCTATAAGACCTCCCGTTCAGCTTGTAAAGCATCACTTCATGGGGACCAAAAAAAAATTTAACACCTCTAATGCTTTCATCCGCCATTGCAGATTTGATTCTGGTACTGCATTTCGAGTGAACTGGGCATGCTCGAACAGTTAGAAAAAGAAGTTGGAAGTTTCATCCTGAAAATGACTTGCATCTTTCTGAGCATGCTCAGAAAGCTCTTTTTTTGGCTTAGTAATTTAAGGACATCCTTAACAGGTGTAAGCAGTTCCAAGTGCACACAAACTAGAGGCTGACATTTCTTCATGTGTTTCCAATTGGTTCATTAGCACACATGTTATAAAAAGCGTGGATACTGCACGTGTCAGCTGCCCCTCAGAGGGGGCAGATTTGCTGGCTGGAAGGAATGGTGGAGTGAAACAGAGATGTTTTGGAGCAAGTTTTGTATTTTTTGATGTTTTCTCTGCTACATAATTTTGCTAAATGTTTCTCAAGATGTTAATGACTAATGTTTTAATCCTGTGGGTCTATCCTGTTATTTCAAAAGCATGATTTATTTTCCAATGACTGTGAAATAAACGTTGGTCTTTTTTGTTTTTAGGTGTTTGTATATATTTTTGGTGTGTTTATTTGTAATTTTTTTTTTTGCTTTCCTTGTTTTGTGGACCAATAAAATTACTTTCAAATTTTGAAGTTTGTTTTGTGATATTTTTTTCATGCTATGGATTTCAACCGCTGCAGCTGAAATAGTTTGGGCCTAAACCATCAAGTGTGATTTGTCTCTAAGATCTTTCCTGGTGTGTATGCATGAAATGTTTAGTCACCAGAAAAGGAAGGACAAAGCGGTAAGTATTGTTTCCTAGAACTGATGTCCAGACTGACTTTTTAAAGCACATGTGCAAGATGTAGGAAAAGCTGCAAACAGGGCCTGTTGGAGGTGGGGGGGGGGTGGTGTGTTTTTTTTGGACAGGCTTGAAGTGCTGATTTACAGCGCTGTGCTTGAAACTAGCACAAGACAATCCTATTCTAATTGTGGGTTGTTTGAGGGAAGCCAATTGAGTGTTAGAACCCCTGCTAGTGTTTTTAGGTTGGGCTTTGTGTCCCTTTTCCTAAAATTGGCTTCACTTCCTGTCACACAGCTGAACAGGAAGTGAGGTTAAAACCCTACCAATGGTCTTTTCTTCGGGGCACAGGTCAATCTAACTAGTGTCACCATTAAGCAAATTGCACTGCAGTGTACACCCCAAATGATTAGTTATTTTGGGGTTTAGTAAAGGCAAAGCCGCTCTGCAGTAGAAGCGTAGGCAATGAAAATCAGAAGGGAAGCACTGATGGTTTTTACTTCCAATCCCGCCAAGTTTTGAGTTTTCTTCATTGCTTGTCCACTTGTAGTGCAAAGTGGATTTGCCTTTAGTAAATGGACCCCAAAGTCCAAGATTCCTACTAATTTGGGGTGTACACAGCAAAATGCCATTTCCAAAATGGGAAACTATTTATATTGATCTGTGTGTCCCCAACAAAACATTACTCAGGTGTTTCCCTCACTTCCTGTTTGGCTGTGTGGCAGGAAGTGAATGAATTAAGTAGAAAGTGACAACATTTGTGAGGTGTCTTTACCCTATCAGGGGTGCAGGCATCCCCAAAACAAACATGAAAATAGTTGATTTAACATTGGGTGGTGTTTGTGGGGGTCCCTAACACACATTCATACATATTAGCAACGCTGGATCGTGGCCTATTGGCATGGTTATATTTTCTTAAGCCTCTCAATAAAATGATCTGAAATTTGGGGTTAAACTGGAACAATAATCATCACTTTTATTTTTTGGATTTCTTTCATTTTGGATAGAGTTGGTGGGGGGGGGGGGGGGTTAGAAGCTCTGTCAGTTTATTTTGTATTATCCCTGTCCGTTTGGGGAGATTGGCCTTCACTTCCTGCCCCATAGCCAAACAGGAAGTGATCGAAAAAGTAGGCAAATTAAGGGCCCCCCCAAGTCCCCCCCCACAGAACTTGTGTGTGTCCCCTGAAAATTCCTGGGTGGGTCATAAAAAAACAGGGTGTGGCCTTGACAGGAAGGGTGGGTCATTTTTCTATTAGGGGGGTGCCAAAATTTGGTCAGGCCTAGGGAAGCACAAAACCTAAATATCCTACTGCATATTAGGGCTTATTTAGACAGGATCCAATTTACAGCATGTTTTTAGATTGTGGGAGGAAACCCGCACAGGGAGAACATGCAAACTCCAGGCAGATAGTGTCACGGGTGGGATTCGAACCAGCAACCCTTTTGCTGCTAGGTGAACATGCTACACACTACGCTACTGTGCTGAACGAACATGATTGCAGCTGAAAGCATGAGATGTTTTTTTTTTTACCAATTCCATGATTTCCAGCCTGGAGGACAGATGTGGGGTCTAATTGACCCCGCCTTTCTCTATAAAGAGGACCTGTCACACACTAGTCCTATTACAAGGGATGTTTACATTCCTTGTAATAGGAAGAAAAGTGAAAAATAATACAAACAAAGGGACAAACAAGTGCAAAAAATAAAATATTAAGTAAAAAAATAAAATAACAAAGGAATTTAAATGCTCCTGTCCCTAGTAGCTCGCACTCAGAAGCGAACACGCATGCAAGTCCCACACACATATGTAAACATCCTTCAAACCCCACATGTGAGGTATCATAGCGTGCGTTAGAGCGAGAGCAATAATGTTAGCACTAGACCTCCTCTGTAACTCAAAAGTGGTAACCTGAGAAAAAAAGTCAAGCGTTGCCTATGGAGATTTTTAATAACGAAGTTTAGCGCCATTCCATGAGTGTGCGCAATATGAAAGCGTGACAAGTTAGGTATCTATTTACTCGGTGTAACATCATCTTTTACCTTATCCCTAAAAATTGGCCTAGCTTTACTGCTTTCTTATTTTGTCATTCATGAAACAGGTTTTTTTTTGGAAAGCCAAAAAAAAAAAAAAACGTTAGAAAATTTTTGGCACAAATACTGTTGGAAATGTGTCCGAAAAAATGGCCGCCACTTTATTCCCTAGGGTGTTTGTTAATAAAATATATATAATGTTTGGGGGTCCTGAGTAAGTTTCAAGGAAGAAAATATAATTGTTACATGAAGGAGAGAAGTGCCAGAATAGGCGCGGTATGGAAGTGGTTAAAGTGCACCAATAAAAGTGAAAAATTCCTTGAAATTTCGTACCATGGGGGGGGGGAGGCAATTAGGGGCGCCATCAGGAATTATGGGGCCCCTTACACAGCTTCAGGCATGGGCCCCCTGGAGCAGAGAATAGGGGGGGGGGTGCCGCCTGATATTAAGAAGGGGGGGGGGCTGCCGCAATTTGATAAGCGGGGGGTTCCTTTACTAAAAAATACATATAGAAAAATATATATTAAAAAGGGTGGTAGCCATCCGGGGGCCCTGGGGACCACTGGGCCCTTTAATAAAAAGAAACTTCTGGGCTCTTTAATGAAAAATAAATTACAATATCTACATATATAAAATAATAAAAAAGGGGGTTGCCTTGGGAGCTCTGGGCCCTTTAATAAAAAATAACTACCAAAAATCTAAAAAAAAAATAACATTGGGTGGGAGCTGTGGTGGCTCAACGTGAATGGCACTGCGCTGACAAGCCGTTCACCTCTGCAGCCAAGGGTTCGGATCCCGGTCTCGGCTACATATGAATTGAGTTTGGTGGTGTCAGCCCGGCTCCCGGTGGGTGTGCTATGCAAGGTACGCCTGTGCTTAGTATGCCCACCCCCCCCCCCCCCCCACAAAAAAAAACACCACACTTGCACACACTTTGGCCATGAGGTCTCCTAAAATAAAGGGAGGTGAAGGACCTACAGGGCTGGCTGGGTGGGCTACACTCCTTCATAGGGGGAGTCCCTCTGTCCCATCGGGCTCCCAAGTGTAGCAGGTGGGGTGAGTGGGAGGCCCCCCTCACACCCACCATTGCCACCGGGGGCATGGAGAAGGATGGCGATTGCAAGTCCAGCTCCTCTCTCTCGACTTCACGCACAAAATACACTTTAAAAAAGAAATTAAAGTAAAAAGTAACAAACCTGGGGAAAATGTTTATAACATTTTTAGAAGCAAAAAGGTTGTCATCTGGGGCCCTCTGGGAGCTTTCAAAATTATATTATATATATATATGTTTAAAAAATAACCAAAAAATATATCATATGTTTTTTTTTTTTTTTTTTTGTAAAGGTGGGGGGTTGTCATCTGGAGCCCTGGGATCTCCGGGCCACTGGGGACCAGGCCACTGGGGACCTCCAGACCCCTAAACCAAAACATTGGCCCTTTAATAACAAAAAATTTGGGGGGTTGCCACCCGGGGCCCTGGGGACCTTCGGAGCCCTTAAACAAAAAAAAAAAAAAAAATTGTTTTTTTTGTTTTAGGGTGGTTCCCATCCGGGCCCCTGGGGGCCCCTGGGGACCCCCGGGCGGTGTAATGCCTGTACCCCCCTAATGGCGGCCCAGCATGTGAAAAATGACATTCTGAAGGAAAAAAGCCATTTAAAACTGACTCGCGGCTATAATGAATTGTCAGCTCTTGGAATTTGCAGGAGAATTCATTCATTAAAAACACCAAAAAAAAAGCGTGGGGGTCCCCCCAAATTCAATAACCAGACCCTTTAGGTCTGGTATGGATATTAAGGGGAACCCCGCCATCAATTTTTAAAAAAAATGACGTGGGGTTCCCCCCAAATATCCATAACCAGACCCTTCAGGTCTGGTGTGGAATTTAAGGGGAACTCCACTCCAAATAAAAAAAAAAATGGCGTGGAGTCCCCCCTAAAATCCACACCAGACCCCTTATCCGAGCACGTTGACCTGGCCGGCCGCAGAAAAGAGGGGGGGACAGAGCGCGGCCCCCCCCCTCTCCTGAACCGCACCATGCCACATGCCCTCAACATTGGGAGGGTGTTTTGGGGTGCCCCCCAAAACACCTTGTCCCCATGTTGATGAGGACAAGGGTCTCTTCCCCACAACCCTTGCCCGGTGGTTGTGGGGGTCTGCGGGCAGGAGGCTTATCGAAATCTGGAAGACCCCTTTAACAAAGGGGCCCCCCAGATCCCGGCCCCCCCCCTGTGTGAAAAGGTAATGGGGTACCTTGTACCTCTACCATTTCACGAGAAAAAAAATGTAAAGGGTTAAAAAAGACAAGAGCCGGTTTTTGACAAGTCCTTTATTATCTTCTTTCTTCTTTTCTTCGGGTTTCTTCTTCCTCCTCCTTCTTCTTCCTCTGCTTCTGTCTTGGGTCTTCTATTCCCGCATCTTGCCCGGCGTGTTCTTCCATCTTCTTCCGCTGTTCTTCTCGTCCGCATCTTCTTCTCCTTCTTGTTCTTCTTCGCCTGGAGCGGCCGCTTCCAATTGAAATCCCCGCTGTCTGCCGGACCACGCCCCCCCCTCTGACGCCTCGGGCAAGCTCTTAGGAGTGTGCTGCCAGTGCGTCAGAGGGGGGCGTGGTCACATGTAAGAGGGCGGCCAATTCAATTTGAAGCTTGTGCGCGGCTTTTTCTTTGCCAGAGTCGCCGCTTCCAATTGAATTGCCCGCTTTCTGGAACATGTGACCACGCCCCCCTCTGACGCACTGGCACCACACGGGGACTTTCCTAAGAGCTTGCCCGTGGCGTCAGAGGGGGGGCGTGGTCCGGCAGACAGCGGGGATTTCGATTGGAAGCGGCCGCTCCGGCGAAGAAGAAGAAGAAGGAGAAGATGCGGACGAGAAGGACAGCGGAAGAAGATGGAAGAACACGCCGGGCAAGATGCGGGAATAGAAGACCCAAGACAGAAGCAGAGGAAGAAGAAGATGGAGGAGGAAGAAACCCGAAGGAAAGAAGAAAGAAGATAATAAAGGACTTGTCAAAAACCGGCTCTTGTCTTTTTTTACACTGACACTTTTTTTTTCTCGTGAAATGGTAGAGGTACAAGGTACCCCATTACCATTTCACACAGGGGGGGGGGGCGGGATCTGGGGGGCCCCTTTGTTAAAGGGGTCTTCCAGATTTCGATAAGCCTTCCGCCCGCAGACCCCCACAACCACCGGGCAAGGGTTGTGGGGAAGAGACCCTTGTCCTCATCAACATGGGGACAAGGTGTTTTGGGGGGCACCCCAAAACACCCTCCCAATGTTGAGGGCATGTGGCCTGGTGCGGTTCAGGAGAGGGGGGGGCCGCGCTCTGTCCCCCCCTCTTTTCTGCGGCCGGCCAGGTCAACGTGCTCGGATAAGGGGTCTGGTGTGGATTTTAGGGGGGACTCCACGCCATTTTTTTGTAAATTTGGGGTGGAGTTCCCCTTAAATTCCACACCAGACCTGAAGGGTCTGGTTATGGATATTTGGGGGGACCCCCACGTCATTTTTTTTTTAAATTGACGGCGGGGTTCCCCTTAATATCCATATCAGACCTAAAGGGTCTGGTTATTGAATTTGGGGGGACCCCCACATCATTTGAATAATTATTTTAAATTTCGTACCATGGGGGGGGGGGGGATGTCAGCAGGTGAATAAAGCGCACTTTTCCTGCGGTTAGAAATATGTCTTTGCACAAAATGACATTCTGAAAAAAAAAAAAAAAAAAAAAAAAGCCATTTAAAACTGACTCGCGGCAATAATGAATTGTCAGCTCCTGGAAATTGCAGGAGAATTCATTCATAAAAAAACGAAAACAAAAAGCGTGGGGGTCCCCCCAAATTCAATAACCAGACCCTTTAGGTCTGATATGGATATTAAGGGGAACCCCGCCGTCAATTTATTAAAAAAATGACGTGGGGTTCCCCCCAAATATCCATAACCAGACCCTTCGGGTCTGGTGTGGAATTTAAGGGGAACTCCACCCCAAAAAAAAAAAAAATGGCGTGGAGTCCCCCTAAAATCCACACCAGACCCCTTATCCGAGCACGTTGACCTGGCCGGCCGCAGAAAAGAGGGGGGGACAGAGCGCGGCCCCCCCCCTCTCCTGAACCGCACCAGGCCACATGCCCTCAACATTGGGAGGGTGTTTTGGGGTGCCCCCCAAAACACCTTGTCCCCATGTTGATGAGGACAAGGGTCTCTTCCCCACAACCCTTGCCCGGTGGTTGTGGGGGTCTGCGGGCAGGAGGCTTATCGAAATCTGGAAGACCCCTTTAACAAAGGGGCCCCCCAGATCCCGGCCCCCCCCCTGTGTGAAATGGTAATGGGGTACCTTGTACCTCTACCATTTCACGAGAAAAAAAATGTAAAGGGTTAAAAACGACAAGAGCCGGTTTTTGACAAGTCCTTTATTATCTTCTTTCTTCTTTCCTTCGGGTTTCTTCTTCCTCCTCCTTCTTCTTCCTCTGCTTCTGTCTTGGGTCTTCTATTCCCGCATCTTGACTGGCGTGTTCTTCCATCTTCTTCCGCTGTCCTTCTCGTCCGCATCTTCTCCTTCTTCTTCTTCTTCGCCGGAGCGGCCGCTTCCAATCGAAATCCCCGCTGTCTGCCGGACCACGCCCCCCCTCTGACGCCACGGGCAAGCTCTTAGGAAAGTCCCCGTGTGGTGCCTGTGCGTCAGAGGGGGGCGTGGTCACATGTTCCAGAAAGCGGGCAATTCAATTGGAAGCGGCGACTCTGGCAAAGAAAAAGCCGCGCACGAGCTTCAAATTGAATTGGCCGCCCTCTGACATGTGACCACGCCCCCCTCGGACGCACTTGCAGCACACTCCTAAGAGCTTGCCCGAGGCGTCAGAGGGGGGGGCGTGGTCCGGCAGACAGCGGGGATTTCAATTGGAAGCGGCGCCTCCGGCGAAGAAGAAGAAGGAGAAGAAGATGCGGACGAGAAGGACAGCGGGAGGAACAGAAGATGGAAGAACACGCCGGGCAAGATGCGGGAATAGAAGACCCAAGACAGAAGCAGAGGAAGTAGAAGGAGGAGGAAGAAGAAACCCGAAGGAAAGAAGAAAGAAGATAATAAAGGACTTGTCAAAAACCGGCTCTTGTCTTTTTTAACCCTTTACATTTTTTTTCTCGTGAAATGGTAGAGGTACAAGGTACCCCATTACCATTTCACACAGGGGGGGGGCCGGGATCTGGGGGGCCCCTTTGTTAAAGGGGTCTTCCAGATTTCGATAAGCCTCCTGCCCGCAGACCCCCACAACCACCGGGCAAGGGTTGTGGGGAAGAGACCCTTGTCCTCATCAACATGGGGACAAGGTGTTTTGGGGGGCACCCCAAAACACCCTCCCAATGTTGAGGGCATGTGGCCTGGTGCGGTTCAGGAGAGGGGGGGGGCCGCGCTCTGTCCCCCCCTCTTTTCTGCGGCCGGCCAGGTCAACGTGCTCGGATAAGGGGTCTGGTGTGGATTTTAGGGGGGACTCCACGCCATTTTTTTTTTAATTTGGAGTGGAGTTCCTCTTAAATTCCACACCAGACCCGAAGGGTCTGGTTATGGATATTTGGGGGGAACCCCACGTCATTTTTTTTTTAAATTGACGGCGGGGTTCCCCTTAATATCCATACCAGACCTAAAGGGTCTGGTTATTGAATTTGGGGGGACCCCCACGCTTTTTTTTCCCTTTTTTTAATGAATGAATTCTCCTGCAATTGCCGGGAGCCGACAATTCATTATTGCCGCGAGTCAGTTTTAAATGGCTTTTTTGCTTTGAAAAATGACATTTTGTGCAGAGACAGTTCTAACCACGGGAAACATGCGCTTTTTCACATGCTGACATTAGAGACCCCCATAGTACGAAATTTAAAGGAAAATTACACTTTTATTATTGCACTTTTAGCATTATTAAAATCACTGCTCCCGAAAAAACGGCCGTTTTAAAAAATAAAAAAAGCATTGGTACATGTCCCCTGGGGCAGGACTGAGGTCCCCAAACACTTTTTAGGACAAAACTTGCAGATTAGCCTTTAAAATTCACTATTAAGATTTCCCCCCATAGACTTATACAGGGAGTTCGGCGGCGGCTTTACTTATCAATCACATCGCGCTGCTGCTGCCGCCGGTTCATGCGCCTAATTAGGGCTTCATCCAGCGCACGTATTAAGGCATGTACCGGCGCAGCGCAGATTCATTAGTAAATCAGCCCCATTGTAACCAACTTTCTTCTTAGATCAAACTTCTGTGTGTAAATACAAGAAATGTAACCACTAAGGCTGCATTCACACCTATGCGTCAGCGTTTTTGGGCGACAAAGTTTAGGCGTTTTGTACCGGCGATTTGCGGTGACAAAACGCGTTGTTTAAAAATCCCGCTTTTTGTATAGCCATTGCCAAAGCCGCCCGATACGCGCGTCGGAAAAGGGTCCAGGACTTTTTTCAAAATCGGCGTTCGACGTTCTATCGGCGTTCGGCGTTAGGAGATGTTAACGATCTCCATAGACAATAATGCAAATTCGACGGTAAGGCGTATTGTAGCGTCGCGCTTCAGGAGACAAAACGCCTAGGTGTGAATGCAGCCTTAAAGTCCAACACTTGTTTCTTAAGTTTTTAAAAGACATATTTTTGCTAGAAAATTACTTGGAACCGCCAAACATTATATATATTTTAGCAGAGACAAAAATGGCAATTTCTGCAATATTTTATGTCACACTGCATTTGCCCACTTCAATGAATAACAAAAACCATAAAAACAAAACAGTAAAGTTAGCCCATTTTTTTTTTTTTTTTCATTTTAATGTGAAAGATGATGTTATGCCGCACGAATCGCGAGAGAATCGTGATCTATCTTCTAAGCAAAAAAATTACAGTTGTCATTTTAGCCAGAATCGTGCAGCTCTATACCGTGCAACATAAAAAGTTGCAAAGACCACCATAGAGTAATTTTCTAGCAAAAAACAAATGATGATTTTTTTTCTCCGTCTGCTGCAGTGTGTCAGCTTTAAACTGGCCGCTCTGTATGTAGCTTCTGACAGGCTGTGCAAGCAGGCCCGTATCTCCAGAACCATAAATGATATCCATCCCATATTTTGACCGGTTGTGGGGTAGGTCTTCAACTGCCTACCCCCCCCCCCCCCCAAATGTGGGGTTTCTGTGACCTCTGGTCGCTGAGCTACAACCCCCGAAGTTGATCTTTTTTTTTTTTTTTTTTTTCAGATTTTTTTTTTTTGGGCAAATGGGCCTATCTTGAGAAAGGGGCCTGGAGCTGCAGCTCCATCAGCCCCTATGTTAATCCGGCCCTGGTTCTCGGGCCTTTCCGTGCATTTCTGAACAGCGCTGATCAGTTCAGCGCCCCCACCTCAGGCCAAACGCGGTACTGCACACCGCTTTGGCCGGAATCGTGCTCGTGTTGCAAGACAACACTCGCAAACCGAGTTACGATTTTTTAAAATTCAGTGCTCGTATTGCGAACCGCTGTTTAACTGCGTTACTTGCAATCCGAGGTTCCACTGTACATACCTTTTTTTTTTTTTTTTTAAGCCGCTCCGATCCGGTCTCCAACAGCAAAAGCTCTGCAGGGGACACGGCCAGTAACGGATGTGAAATTAATGGGGAGTGACTTCACCCATAGAGTTACTATGGGTCTTCTGCTGTTGGCTCCCTCCTCTGCACCCACCTCCACAGAGAAGCAGTAGCTGTGAGCTTGGCGTGGCATCAGGTCAGATCGGCTTCAGAAAAGGTATGTATAGTGATTTCTTCTTTACCGGGTTACATAGGTTAGTGTTAGATTGTGGATGTCTATAGATTTAGCGATTTTAGTGTTAGGCAGGCCATACATGGGTCGAATTTCAAATTAATTTTCTTTCAAAAATCTTATCTAAGAATTTTCGTTCCTATTTCGCACTATTACTGGGCTGCAGCAACAGCAGATTTTCATGCTGCCATTGAATTTTAATAATCAGACATGTTTGCATTTTTTTGAAAAACAAACGATTTTCTAATCAATGATGGTAGAATCGTGTGAGAAATGTAATTGGAAAATAAATGCGCATGTGCAAGAGAAGAAAATTCCCAGAAAGAAAAGAAGATTCCCAGACACAAAAATTATTTCCTGTAGGAACATGAGGTAAAATTGAAGGTTTGGTTGTTCGAATTTCGAAAATCAGTGGTAGCACCATTGGATCAGAAAACGCACACATTTTCTGACTTTCAAAAGAAAATTCTTTGGAAAATCAACCATGTATGGCCTGCCTAAGGCTGGACTTCTTTAAAATCTATGCCGCTGAAGTGGCTCACAGTTCATGAGGAAAGGAGTGGAGCCGTTGTCCCGGCACTAAATATAATCAATATTACCTAGGGATCCTGACAGATATTACTATGCAAATGGTAATTTCTGTCTGTTAATAACCCCTACCCATGTGCTTGCAGTGCAGCCTAATGCTGACACGCTTCTGTGAGCACTCCAGCAGGGTTAGTCGTATGTGCTAGTAGTAGTACGCATAGCGTGAGCACCTATTGATATTGTCAGAATTTGAATCCCTGCCCAGGATTGTTTTCACCCAGCCACTGTAACTTGATTGACAGCAGCTGTGCTGGGAGTTGTCATTAGCAGAGTATTGTACACACACCTTCTACAAATTGGATGACAGTAGTTGTTTTGAGAGATGACGTCAACAGAAAAGACGAACCACAGAATAATTTCAACAACACAACCAGTTCTTCAACCACCGCACCAGCGGTCCTAAGAATGCCCCAGTTTTCTAATTGGACAGATAAGCTGTTTTTTCACCCCTTGGTCTCTGTGTTATTACAGTGTGCTGTAGTAATGTAGTGGCCACTGATGTGTTTGCAGACAGATTGGTCATTAGTGCTGTCCTTCCGCAACCGGTCAGAAGATACACAAGAGGATTATGACTGCTCAGACGAGGTGCCCATCACATCATGTCTGTAGTTGCATTTTTCTGCTCAACACCACACACGTATGGTGGGAACATGGCACATGGAAAACAATTGTGGTGGTGGTGGTGGTGTAGTGCAATAGTGTGCAGGTCAATGGATTTGATGTGATCAAGCTGAATTGCTTCTTTACAGATCGGCATCTAATGTCTGTGGCATCCAAATCTGAGTAGTTATTGTTACCCCAATGGAACAAGTACTGCCTAAAACAACAACATTTTAGCCATTGGCATACATATTTATTAGGATATGTTAGGATATGTTTTTGTAAATAGCTTTCATTCTCTATAACATATTCCTGTACATAATGAGTATTTTCAATAATGAGTGCATATTCTAATTCCCAGAGTTTTCCTTGTTCCTCATAATCGTTGTGTAGAAGGGTACCATATATTCTTCTGTGCACAGTATATGCTGCAAAGTACAGATAACAGTCTCAGTGCACAAATGTAAACAAATCCCATGTCACAGGGGAGTCTGTGGCAATGTTGTCACTACACTTTGAGTAAATATAAGCTTAGCAATTCATATTAAAGCCCAACTTGGGAAAAAGTTAAAAGTCCTCCCTTGCTGTGGGGGTGCTCCTTCACTGTAAAGTCAGTCATAGATGGTTGGAATCTCAACCGGTTCAGCAGGGTCCAGCTGAGATTAGATCCATGTATGGGCAGGCTAATTGTACCCAAGTCGATGTTACTAGCATGCGATTATTGCCAGCAGCTATAGCACTTATCACTGTATTCTCCTGGGCAGGGACAACTCCCCCACGTCCCCTGCCAGGAGAAATCAATAGCTCCGCGGGAGGGATTCCCTCAACACTGACTGTATTGATGGAGGAATCAAGTGATTTTCTTTCTTGCAACCGAGGTTGCAGGAAAGAAAATCGCATCATCTATTGCCTGTCTAAGGGTTAACTGCTCGTTTTATCTCTAAGGGACCAAGTAAAGCAATTTTACCACTCTGGTAGGTTCCTCCACACCGCTAGACCAATCCCCACAGCCTCTTCTCCCCTGCACTCCTGTGGTTTAGGATCCTCTGACATCAAAACTGATGCAGGGCCCAAAGCCCTACATTGGACATGAAGTTGCTAAGGGACAGTCCACTGCTGGAGAATAGGGTAGAGTCTTCTGCCAGGGGAGCAGAGGATCAAATAAGTGAAAGTGCTTTGACCAACCCAAAGACATAATCAAGCAGTTAACTCTTGCAGTGTGGTCATAGCCCTACTGCAAGGGAGGATTTTAACTTTTCCCAGACATGGGCTGAATTTTTTTTTTTAAATGCTCAAACTGCTCAAAAGTTAATAAATTAACAGGTGGCAAATATCTCAGGAATGGGATAAATAGCACACACAAAGGGACCTAGGACATGAGGGTTCTCAAGACCTTTGTGAGACAGGATCTTACTTATTCATTATGTTTGGGAGACAATATAATATCTCTGTTAAGACTTATGACTCCACGAAAATTCGGCCGAAAATCGGTCATAAAGAAAGATCTTTCGTTTTTCGGGCAGTTAATGGGCACAAAATCTGTTGGACGTTTTTGAGCCAAAAAAAGGACAAGTTTGGAAATTTTCTGCCGAACGAACGATAAATCGGAAGGTTAATGTGTTTCGGACGATTTTTCGTGGAGTGTATGGCCAGCATAGGCAGCGTACACACAATCGGTCCATCCGATGAGAATGGTCTGATCGACCGTTTGAAAAAAACAATTGTGTCAGAGCGTGGTGATGTAAAACACGACGTGCAGAAAAAAATTAAACGTTTAATGCTTCCAAGCATGCATTGACTTGATTCTGAGCATGCTTGGTTTTTTAACCGATGGTCGTGCCTACAAACAATCCTTTTTTTGCTATCGGTTAGGTATCCATCAGTTAAATTTAAAACAAGTTTGGTTGGATAAATAACCGATGGCGCCCACACACGATCAGTTTGGACCATCAGACCGTTCTCATCAGTTTAACCGATCGTGTGTACGTGGCTTAAGTCCTGTGTGAAAGTTTCGCATTCCCATACAATTTTATTGGAATGCAAAACTGGCTTAAACAGAAAGTCCACCTTTTGCAAAAATGTAGTAAATGTAGGGACATTGATCTTCTGATCAATGTGAATTAATTACTTTTTTGCATTGAAGCTTTACGGAGCATTGCACTCATGTCACAAATGCAATACACAAGCTCTCTCAATGTTTACCTCCAGCCTCAGGTTTGTACCAAGGTATGGACCTAGGCTAGAGAAGTGTGGCTGTACCACAGATGAAGCCAGGCACAGCCGTACTAAGTTAGGAAAATAACAAGCTACAAAAAGACAATCAATGCAAAATCTCTGGAGGCATTTATGCTGGGGCCTCTAATTTTTACATATTTAAAATAAAATATAGTTGTATTTTGGAGGTGGTCAGTAAAGGTCAGTAAAGCAGACCTTTTTCATGGAAGGTCCATCTTAAAGCTCAACTGCAGCCCAATAAAATGTTTTCTTTTCTAAAACTTCTGTTTCAAATGCTGTCAATGTTCACATTTGGTTATTTTTTTTATTTTTTTCACTTTTTGATCTGTCTGCCAAACACTACCTGGACAGAAAGCGAGGAGCAGTAAAAGCCTGACAGTGGTTCTAACATTCTATGCACAAGAACTTGATTTCCCCCTCACTTCGGGCTTCTATCAAATAGACAGGAAATGAGGAGAAATCTCCTGAACAAACCCAGACCGCAATAAAAAGGGGTTTAAACTCTTCCACATTCAAAACTTAAAAAAAGGTTGTTGTTGCATTTGAAGCTGGTCAAAAACACTTAAGAGCCATACATAAAATATCAGGTCTCTTCAGGAATCTTTTCCAGGGAGTTCTCCATTAGAGTTGAACAGACACATCAAGAGTTCAATGTACTGTATGTGTAAACCTGTGAATAAAAGGCAATGGAGCCACTGTACTGACACCTCCTAATGTTTTTTTTCTGGGGGAAAACTATACTGACTGGCAAGGTCTTCTAACCTGTCTGATTACAATTTCCCTAGATGAACCTTGTCTGCAAGTGTTTCAAATACATTGGACTGCCGTGGTGGGATAATGTCTATACCTATAGCATCAAAAAGGCCTGGACAGATTAGCATTGAAAATAATATTTAGATTTTTTTTTAATCCAAAGTTAAATCTTTTTTTTTTTTTTTTACAAACTTTTTTATTGAGAATAAATGGTGGTACAAATCCATATAATGAATACATATACAAAAAAGCTGGATAAAACAAATGAGAGGTCAGACTGTGAACATACATTAATACAGCTTTTACAGGCCACAGTTGTATATATGGTTTAACAGGAAAAATGAAGACAGGGGTAATGATATCTTAGGTAGAAATCCAACAATAACTAGCCTATTGCTGTCATAGGGGGATTAGATGGGGTTAAAGTACATGGAGGAGTGGTCGAACCAAGGAGACCATTTATTGTTATATATATGATTGGTATTCTGTAAAGTATGAAAGATTTTTTCCATCAAACTAATGCTGTTGATTCTCGATTTGAGTGGTGCTAATGGTAACAATGGAGATTTCCAGTGGAAAGCTATTAGCCAGTGTATAGCAACACCTATAGTGTGAATCAATCTCATGTGAGATGTGGATAGGCCCGTAATTGGGGAAAAAAAGAGGCAATTGTGTAGTGTCAGGGTAATGGTGTTATCAGAAATTTTGGAGGCAAATTTTTCTAGCTGTGACCAAATACCCTTAACTTTATCACAATACCAAAAAATGTGAGGGAACGAGCAGGGCCGGCCTTAGGCCTTTAGGCGCCCTGTGCGAGAAAGCTTTACAGCGCCCCCTAGTGACCACGCCCCACAGTAACCATGCCCCTCAGTAACCACGCCCATTAATAACCACACCCCTCAGTAACCACACCCTTTCAGTGTCCACACCCATTTCTCCAATACTGGCTCCATTTAAAGCCTTTCATTCTGTTAAGTTCCCAAAAACCAGATTACAAGCTATGATAAAAATACAACTTTTATTCACATGGTATAATAACGCCACCTATACTGCAAATCACACGCTAAAATAACGCCACATATACTGCAAATCACACGCTAAAATAACGCCACATATACTGCAAATCACACGCTAAAATAACGCCACATATACTGCAAATCACACGCTAAAATAACGCCACATATACTGCAAATCACACGCTAAAATAACGCCACATATACTGCAAATCACACGCTAAAATAACGCCACATATACTGCAAATCACACGCTAAAATAACGCCACATATACTGTATATCACACGCTAAAATAACGCCACATATACTGTATATCACACTGTATAATAACACTACCTGTAAATTTACAATCAAATATCAAACATAATTACAATAAAAAAAATGTAACTTTTGAATTTACTGTTCCTTTAAGAAACACCCTATTTAAATAAGAAAATACAAAACAGACATTAAGCAGTACACTGCATTTATAAAAAAAAGAATTTACTTACAGAAAAAGGTTTTTACATTTGCTGCCTGCGTCTGTGGATTCATGCAGTCCTTTGTCTTCTCAGTGCGCATGGCATATGAGCTCCTCATCCCTGTTCCTCATAGCAAGGCAAGGACAGCCGCCCACGCCGTCTTTTCGGCAGAATCCGCCTGTGGCTTGCCAGGCGTACCTAGAGCATTTGGTACCCGGGGCGGATCCTATATCTGCCCCCCCACGGTAAAATGAAAAAAAAAACACCCCACTGTGCCCCCTGCATCCTTCAGTATCGCTGTCACTACTGTGTACCCCTCTCCACAACTGCATTTCTGGTCCCCTCTACATTACACAGCACCCTGCACCTCTGGACCCCTCTACATTACACAGCCCCCTGCACCTCTGGTCCCCTCTACATTACACAGCACCCTGCACCCATTTACAATACAGAGCACCCTGCACCATTGGACCCCTCTACATTACACAGCACCCTGCACCTCTGGTCACCTTTACATTACACAGCACCCTGCATCACTGTACCCCCTTACATAACACAGCACCCTGCACCTTTGGACCTCTTTACATAACACAGCACCCTGCACCTATGGGCCCCTTTACATTACACAGCACCTTGCATCACTGGGCCCCTTACATTACACAGCACCCTGCACCTTTTGGAGCCCTTCACATTACATTGCACCTCTGGGCCCCTTTACATTACACATCACCCTGCATCACTGGACCCCCCTTACATTACACAACACCCTGCACCACTGGGCCCCTTTACATTACACAGCACCCTGCACCTCTGGGCCCCTGTACATTACACAGCACCCTGCACCTCTGGGCCCCTTTACATTACACAACACCTTTGGCCCCCTTTACATTACACATCACCATGCATCACTGTACCCCCTTACATTACACAGCACCCTGCACCTTTTGGACCCCTTCACATTACACTGCATCTCTGGTCCCCTTTACATTACACAGCACCCTGCATCACTGTACCCCCTTACATAACACAGCACCCTGCACCTTTGGACCTCTTTACATAACACAGCACCCTGCACGTATGTACCCCTTTACATTACACATCACCCTGCATCTCTGGACCCCTTTACATTACACAGCACCTTGCATCACTGGGCCCCTTACATTACACAGCACCCTGCACCTTTTGGACCCCTTCACATTACACTGCACCTCTGGGCCCCTTTACATTACACATCACCCTGCATCACTGGACCCCCCTTACATTACACAACACCCTGCACCACTGGGCCCCTTTACATTACACAGCACCCTGCACCTCTGGGCCCCTGTACATTACACAGCACCCTGCACCTCTGGGCCCCTTTACATTACACAACACCTTTGGCCCCCTTTACATTACACAGCACCCTGCATCACTGTACCCCCTTACATAACACAGCACCCTGCACCTTTTGGACCCCTTCACATTACACTGCACCTCTGGGCCCCTTTACATTACACATCACCCTGCATCACTGGACCCCCCTTACATTACACAACACCCTGCACCACTGGGCCCCTTTACATTACACAGCACCCTGCACCTCTGAACCCCTTTACATTACACTGCACCCTGCACCTCTGGACCCCTTTACACCACACATCACCTTGCATCACTGGGCCCCTTCACATTACACAGCACCCTGCACCTCTGTACCCCTTTAAATTACACACAGCACCCTGCACCTCTGTACCCCTTACATTACACTGCACCTCTGGACCCCTTTACACCACACAGCACCTTGCATCACTGGGCCCCTTCACATTACACAGCACCCTACACCTCTGTACCCCTTTACATTACACACAGCACCCTGCACCTCTGTACCCCTTTACATTACACAGCACCCTGCACCTATGGACCCCTTTACATTACACACAGCACCCTGCACCTCTGGACCCCTTACATTACACAGCACCCCACAGCTCTGGACCCCTTTACATTACACAGCACCCTGCACCTCTGGACCCCTTTACACCACACAGCACCTTGCATCACTGGGCCCCTTCACATTACACAGCACCCTGCACCTCTGTACCCCTTTACATTACACAGCACCCTGCACCTCTGGACCTCTTTATATTACACACAGCACCCTGCACCTCTGTACCCCTTTACATTACACACAGCACCCTGCACCTATGGACCCCTTTACATTACACACAGCACCCTGCACCTCTGGGCCCCGTTACATTACACAGCACCCTGCACGTTACACAGCACCCTGCACCTCTGGACCTCTTTACACTACACAGCACCCTGCACCACTGGGCCCCTTACATTACACAGCACCCCACAGCTCTGGACCCCTTTACATTACACAGCACCCTGCATCACTGTACCCCTTACATTACACAGCACCTTGCATCACTGGGCCCCTTCACATTACACAGCACCCTGCATCTCTGGACCCCTTTACATTACACAGCACCTTGCATCACTGGGCCCCTTACATTACACAGCATCATGCACCTTTGGCCCCCTTTACATTACACATCACCATGCATCACTGTACCCCCCTTTACATTACACAGCACCCTGCACCTATGGGCCCCTTTAAATTACACATCACCCTGCATCTCTGGACCCCTTTACATTACACAGCACCCTTGCATCACTGGGCCCCCTTACATTACACAGCACCCTGCACCTTTGGACCCCTATACATTACACAACACCCTGCACATTTGGACCCCTTCACATTACACTGCACCTCTGGGCCCCTTTACATTACACATCACCCTGCATCACTGGACCCCCCTTACATTACACAACACCCTGCACCACTGGGCCCCTTTACATTACACAGCACCCTGCACCTCTGGGCCCCTTTACATTACACAGCACCCTGCCCCTTTACATTACACTGGCCCCTTTACATTACACAGCACCCTGCACCTCTGGGCCCCTTTACATTACACAGCACCCTGCACCTCTGGACCCCTTTACATTACACTGCACCCTGCACCTCTGGACCCCTTTACACCACACAGCACCTTGCATCACTGGGCCCCTTCACATTACACAGCACCCTACACCTCTGTACCCCTTTACATTACACACAGCACCCTGCACCTCTGTACCCCTTACATTACACAGCACCCTGCACCTATGGACCCCTTTACATTACACACAGCACCCTGCACCTATGGACCCCTTTACATTACACACAGCACCCTGCACCTCTGGACCCCTTACATTACACAGCACCCTGCACCTCTGGACCCCTTTACATTACACAGCACCCTGCACCTCTGGACCCCTTTACATTACACACAGCACCCTGCACCTCTGGGCCCCGTTACATTACACAGCACCCTGCACATTACACAGCACCTCTGGACCTCTTTACACTACACAGCACCCTGCACCACTGGGCCCCTTACATTACACAGCACCCCACAGCTCTGGACCCCTTTACATTACACAGCACCCTGCACCTCTGCACCCCTTTACATTACACAGCCCCAGACACCTGTATGTTACACAGACGCCCCCCTAACAGTTCTGGACCCCCTGCATGTTACGCAGACCCCCCTACAGTGCAGACCCATCCCCCTACAATACAGACCCCTCCTTACAATACATAACCCCCCCTACAATACAGTACCCCCCTACAGTGCAGATCCCCCTACAATAAAGAACCTTCCCCCACAATACAGAACCCCCCATCCCCCTTCAATACAGAACCCCATCCCTAAAATACAGATCCCCCGTCCTACAATACAGACCCCCCTAAAATACAGAACTCCACCCCAAAAATACAGAACCCCCACAATACAGAACACCCCCCCTAAAAATACAGAACACCCCCCCCCCTTCAGACCTGTAAAGCAGGCACAGATAAATTATGTACTTGCTGCGTGCTGCACACACAGCACAGTGCAGACAAGGGGGAGGCGGCTTCACTGCTCGGCTGCTTGTGACTGAGACAGGCACAGGCAGCCGAGAGTCGAGACTCCTCAGACGTGCAAAGCTGCCACAGAGTAGGGGGATCGCTGCGGCCAGGTCCCGGGTGTGCCGACGGCTCGCCCCCCCCGCCGCAAAGCTAGGCATCCGGTACCGCGCCATGTCATTGTCACCCGCCAAAGTACTCTGCAGTCGCGCGCGGGGGGGGGGGCGCCGGCGGCGCGCAACCTCCCCCTGCCCACTAATAAGTATGAATTATTGAAGAATCTGTGTCGGTCGCAAGGCGCCCATGTTGCTATGGCGCCCTGTGCGACCGCACTTTCCGCACAACGCAAAGGCCGGCCCTGGGAACGAGCCTAGAGAGTTGCAATCTCTAAAGCAGGAAGGGGAGGCCGTAGGGAAGATAGAGTGAAGTTTGATTGGTGTATAGTACCATCTTGCAAAAAGCTTTAGGGCAGTCTCTTTGATGGAGATGGACTTAGTGCACTTGTGTAAATTAGTTATGCAGTTGTCCCAATTAATCGTAGAATATGTGAAGTTTTCTTCTTGTTCCCATTTAAGCATGTATGGAAGTTTATTTAAGTCTGTGTTATTAATTAGGTTAGAGTAAAGATCTGATATGAAGCCACGTTTTCTGGGAGATTTAAGGCATAGATTTTCAAAAAGGGTGTGGGGTTGGGTGTTCAATGTTTGGAAGTGTGTATCGAAGAACTGCTTGATACGAAGGAAGTTGTTGTACTCTAAATCCGGGACCTGGTATTTCAATTTCAGTGAGGAGAAAGGGATAAAGTTGGTGCCTTCTATACAATTGAAAAGTGAGGTCAGGTTATTGTTTATCCACCATGTGAGATCTATTGGATTTTGTGCATTTGGATTGAATTTAGGGTCGCCTAGAAATGAGGCGTTAGGTGGAGACTTGGAGGTGAGATTATACTTATGGTTGTGTAGCTTCCATAGTTGGTATAAATGTGCAACTATCTGATTTCGAGAATCCAAGGAAGGGATGGGGATTTTGTTACCC
The DNA here is from genome assembly GCA_029574335.1 of Rana kukunoris. Lineage (NCBI taxonomy): Eukaryota > Metazoa > Chordata > Amphibia > Anura > Ranidae > Rana > Rana kukunoris. Next base: position 185,524,470 of record CM056049.1, read on the forward strand.
CAGAGTATACCTGAGATAGAGTATGGCAATACAGAGGTCCTCTCAAACTCAACCCATGGGATCCTTGAATTAGGGATATGCCATTGAGCTATTTGGGACCATCTGGCTGATAAATAATAAAGCCAGAAGTCTGGGAGGCCGAAGCCACCACGTTTTTGGGATTTATATAAAATCAGTTTTGATAAACGTGGATGGGAGTCTGCCCATACAAATTTATTAATGTCGGATTGAAATTTGGTGATAAGTATTTTATTAATTCTGATGGGGAGCGCTCTAAATAGGTATAGTATTTTAGGGAGTAATGTCATCTTTATTGCAGTGATTCTGTCCAGAAACGATATCTTACAGGACTTAAATCTTAATATAGTTTATTGTTATATGAAAATAACAAGAGGTGATGTCTGTTTCTTACAGCAACATAGATATTTTACAATAAGTCTCTTGTTAGACCCCTGGTCTTTTGGGGCACATGTACCTTTTAATATTTTCATTACTAAGCCCCCATTTAAGTTATTAATCCCCCATTATATTTTTTAACCCCAGCTCCGTTTCAGGCTAGTTTAGCAAAAATAAAAACAAACAGACTAGAGCTCAGGAAAAAATGTTGGACAATATTTTATTGTTGTTTTAGAGTTGGCAGCATGACATCAATAATCATTGTAGCTGTCTATTCTGATCACCCGTGTACGGGTTGCATTCTTCCTCCTGACTATCAATGTAAGGGACATTTGACCCCAGATACATTTTTATTTAGTAAGGATTCTCGGGGACCAATTATCTTAGGGGTTCCTCTGGGATAGATAGGTGGAGAAAGGCTTGTCTAGACGCTAAAAGTTAAAAGATGGTTAATTTTCATTAGTTATATATTATATATTATATTTACAAATGCTTTCTGTCACCAAAGACAGTTCATTGTCATATGTCTTTGAGTGTTATGTAGAAAGTTATTTGCATTACTTATTTTTGGCTTACAGAGTCAAATGTAATAGAGGAGCATTGGTCCTGAAATGTTCTCTAGATATATATATATATATATATATATATATATATATATATATTGTGACAGGAAGTCAGGTAAATCTGTGGGTGTTGTCACAGACGGGAGATACATTTCTGCCTTGTTTAGACAATACACCAATTACTACCAGGTGTCGGCTACAGAAGTAGCCAGAAAGGTTTAGGGCATTGGAAAACTTCAGCTGTTCAGAATGAGGCAATTAAGGCCTATATAAGTCATCCAGAAGATGGATACTGATTGCTGCATCCTGAGGTTTTTTGAGTTAAGGAGAGCAGTGAGAAAGACTTCTGAAGAGGTGAGGTGGTTGTTGATTTTTCTGTGCGATAAAAATCAAAAAGACTATTGTGCCAAACTCCATAGATAGGTTCCTGTGTGGTGAAGGTAGACGCCCCAAGTGGCCAGGGTTTATTTTATGTTTTGTTTATGCTGTTTGAATGCTTGCACTTGTTTCCAGCAATATGGAAGAATAAACCAAACTCTTTGTTTTCAACCGTCTTCAGCTGCCTCTCTGTATAGTTCAGTGTGTAGTGAACCCATCCAGGGGGTCACACACCCCCGATACCAAGCTAACCCCTTACACATGGTGGAGAATGCGGGCAGTTAAAGTAAACCCAAAATGGAGGAGATACTAAAACAGCTGGCTATAGCAAATGCAAATCAACAGCAGACAAATGCAGGTTTGCAGCGGAGCCTTGCAGCTCAACAACAGGCTCATGCAGCTCAACAACAGGCTCACGAAGAGAGCCTTGCAGCTCACCAAGAGATCATGGCAGCTCAACAACAGTTTTACCAAGAGAGCATTGCAGCTCTACAACAGGCTCACCAAGAGAGCATAGCAGCTGAACAACAGGCTCACCAAGAGAGCCTTGCAGCTTACCGAGAGAGCATTGCAGGCTTGGGATAGAGGACACCATTGAGCAACTGGTAGTGCCTAAACCGTACCGCAAGATGGTTTTGGAACTGGCCCATGGGCACATTCTTGGGGGACATTTGGGAGCAGAAAAAACCCGGGAGAGGATCACCCAGAGGTTTTATTGGCCTGGGATCACTAAGGAAGTGGAATTGTATTGCTCTTCCTGTCCAGTGTGTCAGATTACTGCACCCATGCCACATTTCCGCAGTCCGTTGGTACCCCTGCCCATTATCGAGATCCCTTTTGAGAGGATCGCCATGGACTTGGTTGGCCCCTTACTGAAGTCCACTAGAGGGCACCAGCACATCTTGGTAATAATGGACTATGCCACCCTTTACCCAGAAGCAATTCCTCTCCGAAACACCTCTGCTAAAACCATTGCCAAAGAGTTATTTCAGGTTTTCAGCCGTGTGGGTCTTCCTAAGGAACTTTATAAACTCCTGAATATGACCCAATTACGTACATCATTATATCACTCTCAAACAGACGGGTTAGTGGAAATGTTTAATAAAACCTTAAAACAAATGTTGAGAAAGGTGGTGGATAAAGACGGAAAGAATTGGGATTATCTGCTACCGTTTGCCATAAGAGAGGTTCCCCAATCGTCCACAGGGTTCTCTCCGTTTGAGCTACTGTATGGGAGGCACTCCCGGGGGCCTGCTGGACATTGCCAGGGAAACATGGGAGAGTGAGAGTTCCCCGCATCGAAGTGTGATTGAACATGTGGCCCAAATGCAAGATAGAATTGTCCAAGTGATGCAGATTGTGAAGGACCATTTAGCCCAAGCCCAATTGGCTCAACAAAGGATTTACAATCCTGGGGCCCAGGTCCGTTCCTTTGCACCTGGTGATAGGGTGTTGGTGTTGGTCCCCACAGTCGAAAGTAAATTCCTAGCCAAATGGCAGGGTCCCTATGAAGTGTTGGAGAAAATGGGGGTGGTGAATTATAAAACTAGCCAACCGGGAAGACGAAAACCTGAGCAGCTCTATCACGTAAACTTGTTGAAACCATGGAAGGATAGAGAGAGAGTCCTTGGTCACTAAGACTACCCGATTTTCTGCTCCATTTAACCACTTAAGACCCGGACCAAAATGCAGGTATATGACCAGGCCTTTTTTTGCGATTCGGCACTGCGTCGCTTTAACTGACAATTGCGCGGTCGTGCGACGTGGCTCCCAAAAAAAATTTGCGTCCTTTTCTTCCCACAAATACAGCTTTCTTTTGGTGGCATTTGATCACCTCTGCGATTTTTTTATTTTTTGCGCTATATACAAAAATAGAGCGACATTTTTAAAAAAAAAATATTTTTTACTTTTTTGTTATAAGAAAAATCAAATAAACGAAATTTTAGTCAAAAATTTAGGCCACAATTTATTTAGCCACATGTCTTTAGTAAAAAAAAAATTGCAATAAAAAAAAAAAATAGCTACCTAGCGGGAACAGCGACACTAATACAGCGATCAGAAAAATGATCGCTTAGTGACGCTGGCAATAGGGAGTGAAAGGGTTAACTAGGGCGGTGATCAAGGGGTTAAAACGTTATTAGGGGGGGTACGGGGGCTACCGTGAACCTAACACTAACTGACTGTCACACATGTATGATTACTGCATTCAGTGACACTGTGACAGGGGGGAGGGGGGGTGATCGCAAGGGGTTAATGTGCCTATGTGTAGTGTGTGTCAGTGTAGTGTTGTGCAGATTTACTGTGTGATGTGATCTCTCCTCAGTGGCGGTTGAAAAAAACGCCGAGAGCAGAGATCACATCACTTCCCCCTTCCTGTGTTTACACAGGAAGAGGAAGTGCAGAGCAGGGGAGCGCGCAGATTGGCTGGGAGCGATCCGGAGGGGGCGGAAAAAAACGAATAACCACCCCCTCGTCCCGGATCGCTCGTACAGCCGCAGGGACCGCCGCATGTACCGGCGGGGTCCCGATCGGACCCCCGACCCACGTCAAGGCAGCAGCGTATATATACGTTGATGTGCCTGCCTGTGCCATTCTGCCGACGTAAATGCGGCGGGCCATAAGCAGTTAACCTGGCTGTCCCTGAAGTTGGGATAGCGGAGACTCTGTCCAAAATTCAGCAACAGGAGGTTAAAGAATTTGTGCTTCGTAATAGGGAGACGTTTTCAGACCTGGCAGGTTGGGTCTCTGGAGTTGAACATGACATTATCACCACACCAGGTCAAGTTGAAGCCTTATAGAATTGCAGAAGCTTGGTGAGAGGCAATTCGCCAGGAAGTAAAAAAAATGCTTGAGCTGGGGGTGATAGAAGAGTCAAATAGTGATTGGTCCAGTCCCATTGTCTTAGTGCCCAAACCAGATGGAAGTTGGCGGTTTTGTAATGACTTTCGTCGCCTAAATAAAATCAGTAAGTTTGACACATATCCTATGCCCCGCATAGATGAACTGATTGATCGCCTAGGCACTGCCCGGTACATGCCGACGTTAGACCTGACCAAGGGTTATTGGCAAATTCCACTCTCGGAGTCGGCAAGGGAAAAAACAGCATTTAAAGACAATCCGCGCTTAAACCCCCTAGGTGAAACGGTAGGTAAATTATAAAAAAGTGAAAAAAATATATTGAATGAAAGTGCTGCACCTCAATACAAAGAAGCCCAATATGGGGCTCCACACAACATATATATACAAAAGAAAGAGGTGCGCAGCAATGTGACATATGTGGAGAATGTTAAATACACAAAATAATTGAAATTATATCTGGAATGGAAACTAATAGAAACAAAGTCCCATATATGATTCCAAAATGATGTGTGCTCAAAAAAGTCTTATCCAGGTACCATTGATACACAGTTTATAGGGAAAAAACTCTTAATGACATGTAGATGTTTGTCGATAAATCAGCTGGTAGACAACATCTGCTCTGTTCAAACGAGTAATAGATGGCCGCTTACCGCAAAGTTGGACCCTTCCAAGGGTCAATCTGTCACTCAGCGTTAATATCCACAGCTAGGTCACGAGGGTTGCTCCACTGTTATCCTCTCAGGATCACTTCAGAACACTCAGGGATATGGACAGAAAGTTTCCCACCATGTACTCCAGGACGTGGCTTGAAGGTCTTTACACTCAGATGGATCGAATGTGTCATGAAATTAAGATTGGGAAGAAGAACTCCATAGTGCAGCGGGTTTAAAAGAATGACATTCATTCAGTTTCGACTGACATAAGTTAAAAACAGTCCTCCACCCTGCACGTATGTGAATCCTCAAGAAAGATACAAATTAGTGTGCAGTTACTTCCAGCTATAGATCAGACCGATCAGCTGGCAAGCTAGTGAACGTGGTGACGTCTGCAATGCTAGGCTCCACCCGACGCGGCGTTTCATCCAAACGGGCTTCTACGGGGAAAGGAGGCTCTACATCGGACGTCACACACCTCGATCTCATTTATTCACTCAGGCAGGTGAGTGACACCGGAACAAGTAAATGCCCGGTTACACTCTGCACTGCAGCCAACATTTTACTTTCTGTCAGAGCATGATCTCCACACTAAATGGGAAGAGACCACCCGGACAAAAAACATTATCTAAACATAAAACAATACATATTACCTGGCAATTTAACGATCACCAATAAAAGAAATTCACTTTTATAAAAAATTTTTTTTTTTAAAACGTCATATAAAAATGTTCATATAAAAATTTAATTACACACAAAGATGATGCTTCATATCCTAACAGATGCTGAATGCTAATGATAAGATGCCCAATTAAAGGGGAACCGCATCTTTACCTTCTCCTGGATAAAACCAGGGAAGAGAAAAAGGGGAAGGGGGGGGAGAAAGAGGGGAAAAATTCAAACTCAAGGGATTCAGCTGTTATCTATGTAGCAGTTAACATCCCATTCTACATTAAAACCTTGGGGAGTGTAACATTGCATATCAAAGATCCAGCGTGTCTCTCTGCGGGATATGTGCTGTACCAAATCACTCCCCCTCCAATGGGGGATGTATTTTTCAATCCCAATAACTTTGAGCCCTGAAGGGTCACAGTCATGGTGTTGAGCAAAACGCAGTGACACACTGTGCTCAGGGAAACCACTGCGTATACGAGAAAGGTGTTCGCCTATCCTAATCTTGAGGGCCCTGGATGTTCTCCCAATATATTGGAGCCCACAAGGGCACCCCAGGAGGTGAATGACCCCCACAGAATCACAAGTGATAAATTCAGAAATGGAATATGTTCTGGAGGTTATATGAGATGTGAACACAGATGTTTTAGTGGTTTTACAGGAAGCACATACTTTACACCTTTTGCACGGGTAGAAACCCTTCATGTTCCCAAACATTGGGGTTCTGGAAGGGGGATCAACTACACTTGGTGCCAAAAGATCTTTCAGGTTTTTATTCCTCCGGAACAAAACCTTAGGGTTATCAGGTAGCCTTGATCCCATGATCTTATCACTTTTCAAAACTGACCAATGCTTTTTCATTATCTTCCTAACCCACCAGTGTTGTGATAAAAAGGTGGTCAGGAAGGCCCATTCAAAAGAATCTCTGCTCATCTCTGTGTTCCTGATTTTGGGGACCAGCATATTTGCTCTATCCATAGCAGCAACCTCTTTAATGTCCTCCTCCAACACCTCTGTTATATATCCCTTCTCCTCAAAACGTTGTTTGAGGACCTGAACTGGGGAGTGAAAGTCCTCTGATTTAGAAAAGTTCCTCCTAATTCTCTGAAATTGGCCCTTTGGAATGGCCTTTAGCCAATTGGGATGATGGCCACTATCCCTTGGGATGTAGCTATTTCGATCAGTGTTTTTGAAGAAGGCCCTGGAGAGGAGAGAATCATGTTCTTTAAAAATCACTAGGTCAAGGAAATTGACAGACACTGGGTTGGACTCGTATGTAAATTTTATACCCCAGTTATTATTATTTAAACTGGTCATGAAGTCCACCAAGGAGGGTGTGTCACCTTTCCACAGACGAAAGGCATCATCAATGTAACGCCGCCAGAAAAGGAGGCGGGGCTCCCCGAGAGAAAAAAGGCAATCATTTTCCCACAGGGCCATGAAGAGTCCGACAAGGCTGGGGGCAAATTTGGCCCCCATGGCAACGCCGGTACATTGCAAATAAAATGATCCACCATGATAACAATAATTGTGTTCCATGGCGAAACTTAAAAGTTTCATCACAAATTCTAAGGTGGAGGATTTAAGGGCAAGATCTTTTCTTAAAAAATGTTCGGCTGCCAAATACTCTAAATGGTGGGGAATGATGGTATATAAGGAGGAAACGTCCGCTGTAACTAGCAAGACGTCCTCCTCAATTTTAAGCTCTGATATTTCTTTAATGATTTGCATTGAATCTCTCAGAAACGCAGGAGTTTTAGTTACAGCCGGTTGTAAAAAGTGGTCAACATATTTCCCCACTCTCGAAGTAAGGGAATCTATGCCACTTACAATGGGGCGACCAGGCGGGTGGGTGGAATTGTTGTGTACTTTAGGGATATAATACATGATGGGTGTTTTAGGTGCCAATGGAATCAGGAAATCTTTTTCTTTTTCATTTATGATTCCCTTCCTATGGCCCTCCTTTACTAAACCCTTGAGTATTTTTTTGTATTTACCCAAAGGGTCATTTCTAAGGACAGTATACGTGGCCTCATCTGATAACAAATTATCCATTTCTTTGAGATAATCAGACTTTTTGAGTAGAACGATCCCTCCCTCCTTATCTGCAGGTCTGATAATCAGATCTTTCTTTTTGCATAGTGTTTTGATGCCTTCCTCTGTATTTTTGGGTCTGTCTTTCCTGAACTGGACTTTGGATAAATCCTGTAATACCAAGTTTTTAAAAACGGTAATGCTAGCAGCTGTTTTAGCTGAGGGATTGAACAAAGAAGCATTCCTCAATCCTGTCCCTGCTTGTTGACCAATATTACTACTATTCCTAAGAATAGGATTGGTCATGAAATGGCGTTTGATACTTAGTTTCCTTGTGAATTTTTGTAGATCTATGAACATTTGAAATTTGTCCATAGTTCTTCTAGGAGCATACTTTAACCCTTGATTCAACGTTAATGTTTCTGCTCTAGTTAATACCGTGCAAACGGTGTAAAGTGTGTGCTTTCTGTAAAACCACTAAAACATCTGTGTTCACATTTCATATAACCTCCAGAACATATTCCATTTCTGAATTTATCACTTGTGATTCTGTGGGGGTCATCTACCTCCTGGGGTGCCCTTGTGGGCTCCAATATATTGGGAAAACATCCAGGGCCCTCAAGATTAGGATAGGCGAACACCTTTCTAGTATACGCAGTGGGTTCTCTGAGCACAGTGTGTCACCTGCATTTTGCTCAACACCATGACTGTGACCCTTCAGGGCTCAAAGTTATTGGGATTGAAAAATACATCCCCCATTGGAGGGGGAGTGATTTGGTATGGCACATATCCCACAGAGAGACACGCTGGATCTTTGATATGCAATGTTACACTCCCCTAGGTTTTAATGTAGAATGGGATGTCAACTGCTACATAGATAACAGCTGAATTCCTTGAGTTTGAATTTTTCCCCTCTTTCCCCCCCCCCCCCCCTTCCCCTTCTTCTCTTCCCTGGTTTTATCCAGGAGAAGGTAAAGATGCGGTTCCCCTTTAATTGGGCATCTTATCATTAGCATTCAGCATCTGTTAGGATATGAAGCATCATCTTTGTGTTTAATTTAATTTTTATATGAACATTTTATATGAAGTTTTAAAAAAAACATTTTTTATAAAAGTAAATTTGTTTTATTGGTGATAGTTAAATTGCCAGGTAATATGTATTTTTTTATGTTTAGATAATGTTTTTTGTCCGGACGGTCTCTTCCCATTTAGTGTGGAGATCATGCTCTGACAGATAGTAAAATGTTGGCTGCAGTGCAGAGTGTAATCGGGCATTTACTTGTTCCGGTGTCACTCACCTGCCTGAGTGTATAAATGAGAACGAGTTGTGTGACGTCCGATGTAGAGCCTCCTTTCCCCGTAGAAGCCTGTTTGGATGAAACGCCGCGTCGGGTGGAGCCTAGCATTGCAGACGTCACCACGTTCACTAGCTTGCCAGCTGATCGGTCTGATCTATAGCTGGAAGTAACTGCACACTAATTTGTATCTTTCTTGAGGATTCACATACGTGCAGGGTGGAGGACTGTTTTTTGCATGTCAGTGCAAACTGAATAAATGTCATTCTTTTAAACCCGCTGCACTATGGAGTTCTTCTTCCCAATTTTAATTTCATGACACATTCGATCCATCTGAGTGCAAAGACCTTCAAGCCACGTCCTGGAGTACATGGTGGGAAACTTTCTGTCCATATCCCTGAGTGTTCCGAAGTGATCCTGAGAGGATAACAGTGGAGCAACCCTCGTGACCTAGCTGTGGATATTAATGCTGAGTGCCTGATTGACCCTTGGAAGGGTCCAACTTTGCGGTAAGCGGCCATCTATTACTCGTTTGAACAGAGCAGATGTTGTTCCCAGCTGATTTATCAATAAACATCTACATGTCATTAAGAGTTTTTTCCCTATGAACTGTGTATCAATGGTACCTGGATGAGACTTTTTTGAGCACACATCATTTTGGAATCATATATGGGACTTTGTTTCTATTAGTTTCCATTCCAGATATAATTTCAATTATTTTGTGTATTTAACATTTTCCACATATGTCACCCCTTTCTTTTGTATATATAAAAAACAGCATTTGTAACTCTAGACGGATCTTTCCAATATCGGAGGATGCCTTTTGTTACAGAATGCTCCCGCCACATTTCAACGCACCATGAATAAGGCCCTTCGGCCTCATCGAGCCTATGCTGCTGCATACCTCGATGACGTTGTCATCCACAGTGAGGATTGGGACTCACACTTACCAAAAGTTCAGGCTGTGTTGGATTCCATCTGGAAAGCCGGGTTCACAGCCAATCCAAAAAAATGTACCCATGGGCTAGAAGAGGCAAAGTATCTGAGGTATACCATTGGAAGAGGTCTAATCAAGCCCCAAATAAACAAAGTTGAGGCTATTCAGGTTTGGCCACGTCTCACCAACAAGAAACAGGTTCGTTTTTTTTTAGGGATTGCGGGGTATTATCGCCGCTTTATCCCCCATTGTGCCTCACAAGCTGCTCCCCTGACCAATTTGATCAAAGAGAAGGAGTCTGTCATGACCAAATGGACTCCCGAAGCAGAAACAGCTTTTCAGGCTTTAAAACAGGCCTTATGTAGTCAGCCAGTTTTAAATTCGCCTGATTTTTCACGGGACTTTGTGGTTCAGACAGATGCGTCAAATGTGGGGTTAGGAGCTGTACTGTTCCAGATTAGCAAAGGGGAGGAACACCTTGTTTTGTACCTCAGTCGAAAGTTGAATGCCCATGAGGAGAATTATGCCACCATTGAGAGAGTGTTTGGCGGTGAAATGGGCTTTGGATTCTCTCCGGTACTACCTCGTGGGTAGACAGTTTGAACTGGTGACGGATCATACCCCATTGAAGTGGATGGCACAGAACAAAGAGACCAATAGGAGAATAAATAGGTGGTTCCTGGCCCTCCAGGAATTTAGTTTTTTGGTAACGCATTGCCCCGGTGTTAAAATGGGGAATGCAGATGGGTTGTCCCAAGTTCATGCGTGCCTGGCAACCTGTGTCCCAACCCTAGGGTTGAAACAAGAGGGGGAGGTATGTGACAGGAAGTCAGGTAAATCTGTGGGTATTGTCACAGACGGGAGATACATTTCTACCTTGTTTAGACAATACACCAATTACTACCAGGTGTTGGCTACAGAAGTAGCCAGAAAGGTTTAGGGCGTTGGAAAACTTCAGCTGTTCAGAATGAGGCAATTAAGGCCTCTATAAGTCATCCAGAAGATGACTACTGATTGCTACATCCTGAGGCTTTTTGAGTTAAGGAGAGCAGTGAGAAAAACTTCTGAAGAGGTGAGGTGGTTGTTGATTTTTCTGTGTGATAAAAATCAAAAAGACTATTGTTTCTCTGTATGACCAGCAGTGTCCGCCCAGCAGTAGGCTGTGCCAAACTCCATAGATAGGTTTCTGTGTGGTGAAGGTAGATGCCCCAAGTGGCCAGGGTTTATTTTATGTTTGGTTTATGCTGTTTGGATGCTTGCACTTGTTTCCAGCAATATGGAAGAATAAACCAAACTCTTTGTTTTCAACCTTCTTCAGCTGCCTCTCTGTATAGTTCAGTGTGTAGTGAACCTATCCAGGGGGTAACACACCCCCGCTACCGAGCTAACCCCTTACAATATATATATATATATATATATATGTGTGTGTATATAATGTGTGTGTATAAAAATCAATCAATTGGGGGTTCAGAATGCCACCTTAGGGATAGTTAAAAAGATCACAGATGGCCTGTAATTGATTTTGCCTAGTGACATTGCCCCTAGAACTATTCAGGCTCCATCAAATAGGAGGTCAATTAGCCACAGCTCAAGAAAACCCTAGCAACTTCTGGAGGAAGCCTAGGGTTTCACAGAACCCTGGTTGAGATTGGCTGAACTATAACATTCTTCTGGAATATAGCATGTGAGGTGTAAGTATGTACTGAATCTATGCTCAAATGTTGGCAGAAATCCTAGCAGTCTTTTAATTAGAAAATAATAATCCAGTATTATTAACATAAAATGACTGGAACTATAAGGTAGATGCAAAGAATAGACACCTCAGGAGGAGCTTTTCTGGGCCAGAAAGTAAGATTTGAAAAGGCCTGATTGGAATTGTTTTCACTTACTCTGGGACTGTCAACGGGTAGAAATCCCTTATTTCTGCAATATCCTAAGCAGTTTGTGAATGTAGAAAATTGTCCCAAAAGACATTGTGAGATTGATGGCTTGTGCATGTGTTTTCTATTATTTACTTTATTTAGCTATAATTTCTTTCACAAAAGTGTTTATTGGATTTTCGAGATATTACATAAAACATATAAATGTTCAGGTTATATGTGTGGAAATACATATGGTCATTAATTTAAAATATAAGGAATACAAAGTGTGAAAAGGACAGACTAAATTCAATTCAAAAGTCACTCAACAGGACAGTCTGGGAAGAGAATTGAATCTGAATGGGAACCCCTTGTTTAGCTATCATTTTAGAATGTAAGTTTGCATGTCTATGTGTGTTTATGAGTGGAGGATCTAAGATCTGTTTTGTAATATCAGAAAGTCATCAGATGTATATTGGTTTTCGTGTACATTTTTACAATATATGTCCTTGAATTTGTTGTCTGTGAACAGGTTATGTGCAATCTACAATTGTTGGGAGGAAGTATTTTATCAGTTTGCAATAGACTCAGTACATGCAGGCTTTCATCCAACAACACCTCTATTAGGTAATGACAATCACTAAGCAATCAGTTTACAGAATGCTGTGGTAGGTGCTAATTCTATTGCCTCGGGGTGCTTTTGGTATCTATTGAGAGGCAAGATACTTTATTGTTGGTTCCAGTCAGATACTGTTAAACCAATCAACTGTGCTTAGGCTTTTGTCCAGAGGCCTTGATAACCAGAGCTTCTAAAGTCTAGAAGAAATTTAAATATGTAAGGACACACTGTTAAGGTAGTTACACGGCAGGAACAAGAACAGGAATTATTACAATTAGTGCCTGCCAGACAAATTCTCTACACGTGAACAATTGTGGATATGGCTTAAAGTATTAATTACTAAAATCTCATATAGTTTTTCAATTACCTTTCCATTTACATTTTTAATCCTATTAAATGTACAGCTTTTATAAATGAGCTGTAAGAGTTTAGCAGCACTGGAAAGCAAAAAAGGATGAATAAGGTATCTTCTAAAAGTAAAAAAAAAAAAAAACCATTGCAACTGTTTGACAGAGTTCAGACCTATATTATTAATTCCCTGATTAAAAATAAATAATATACAATCTCCTTATAATTTCCCTGCCCAAAGTGTGAATGCCCCAACAGTTGGCACCATTTGTTGCCCAAACTACCTTACAACTTTATAAAAATGTATTGGACTAAAAGATACTGTATATGGGCCTGCATCTGGGTACTTTTAAAAACAAAAACAAACTTCCGCTTTAGAGCAAATTAGTTCACATTTTTTTCAGGTAATTCCCTGTCCGCTATCTGTGCTGATATAGACAACCACTATCTGTGCATTATGTGCCTTCCAGGTGAGATAATATATATCCTGAGGTTTAAAAATGTCCTAATGATTGACCATCTGATACCTATGGGTGCTTGTTAATTAGTAACCACCTTCATTTCAGCTTGGGCTTTGAAACAGGCCTACACTTTAGCGTAGTCTAGCTGTCCATGGCCAACAGTAAACAGCAAGTGTTGGGTTTCTGAAATGCATGTCACACACTTTATTAACAGAATAGGAAAGTGTTCAGCCTGTGCAATGCAGACAATCAGCATTAAGACTGTGATCAGGGTAGATATCAGTAATGTCTCACCTTGCTTTGAAATCAGACTGCATTCTACATGCAACCACTTCCTTACCCAAAACTAAGATGAAAGTCTGTCAATATCTTGATTTTTAAATTCCAGCACTGCATTACAGGATCTTGCAAAAAAAAAAAAACATACATGTAACAAAAAATCTAATCTTTACAATGATCTGAATGTATCAGCATCCAGCCTTTGGCCTTTCTGGGCCAAATTGGAAGAAGAGGAATTGTCTTGGACCACACATAAAATAATCTAATGCCGCGTACACACGACTATTTCCATTGACTATTCCAATCGTGTGTAGCCCTATCTGAGTTTTTTCATCGAAATTCAGATGAATTCCATTGGAGTTTAGATATAGAACATATTCTATTTTTCTCTGATGGAATTCAGTCGGAATTCCGATGTGATTTGGCCGGGCAAAAGCCTGATCGTGTGTACGCGGCATAACAATAAAGTACACACTATTTTTTTTATACATTTTTTTGTTCAATCCAGCGGGTTAAACAAACAAAAAAAAAAACGTAAGAGCTTGGGAGGAGCCACTGTACTAACTATGCAACGTCTTCCCCGCTAAGCTATTGTGTCCTCTGATAGGGGGATGACCCCCCTCCAGAACACACTGCTCAGCGCTTTCATGCATTGGCTGAGAGCAATGATCAGATGGTAATCAGCAGACCTTTCGGCAGAAGCCAGCCAAATGGCCGGCCTCTGTCTGACCAGCTGCCTCACGCACAGGCTGAACGTCGCTCGGTTTCTATTTAAACCGACCGATGCCGCCCAATATTCGGCCTGTGTGTATGGCCCTTAAAGGTTAGCTGATGAGCAGAAAAGGGCAGGCACATCAAAAGTTAAATATCATTGATAAAGATAAAATGGTCAAGATTCACAGAGAGTTGGGCGCACATTACGCCGCCGTAGCACAAATGCTGTACGCTACGCCGACGCAGCATGGAGAGGCAAGCACTGCATTCAGAAAGCTATTGCTCCCAACGCTGCTTCGGCGTGGCATAAGTTTTGAAGTCGCAGGCCGGCGTAGGTGTAAGTGGGAGTGATCATGCAAATGATGGTTCGAGCATGGTGCAGTGTTTTACGCCCAGCGTATCACGAACTGCGCATGCGCCGTGACGTAGCTGTGATGTGAACGCATGAAACAGCACCCTTATGCGCATGCTCACAACCACGCTGGCAGAAATGCCTAAGCTACTCCGGATCACCACGTACGCCGTGAACGTAGCGTACGCCCAATACGCCAGCCTGTGTTCTCTGGTGCAGACCTTTGCATGCCTATTGCTTCAGCCTCGAAAATAGTTGCTCATAAATATAGGTGCTGCAAAAATCTGATAACATTAATAAGGCGTGATTGTGAAGAGTAGGGAGGAGCCGAACACCCCGCGTTCGGTTCGCACCAGAACTTTCGAACGGACCAGTCGTTCGCGCAAACATTTAGAACCCCATTGACGTCAATGGGACTCGAACGTTCAAATTCAAAAGTGCTCATTTTAAAGCCCCATATGCAAGTTATTGTCGGAAAACGTCTTTGAGAACCCGGGTCTTGCCCCAGGGAACATGTATCAATGGAAAAAAGTTTTAAAAACAGTTGTTTTTTTCTGGAGCAGTGATTTTAATGATGCAGCATCATTAAAAACACTGCTCCAGAAAAAAATACTGTTTTTAAACTTTTTTCCATTGATACATGTTCCCTGGTGCAAGACCTAGGTTCTCAAAGACGTTTTTACAGGCATACTATATACACCGAGTAGGTACAATATTTAAAGGATTTTTAATATTTTTTTTAATTTATTTAAGCATCAGCCTGTGTAGCTTTATGGTGCACACTGCAGAGGACACAGGCAATACACCACGTGAGAATACTGCAGCTAGCACAATCAACTACCTGCCAGTAAATTATGAAGAACTGATCTAGCTAAGCAATACAGTGTATAAATATATGTACAACACCTGGGATGTATATATATCCTCTACACACTGTAACATTAACTGACTAACCTGCCTGCCTGCTCTATCCACCTAGAAAAAATGACACTCTCTCATTCTCTCTGACTGATCTCTAACCAGCACCGGAACACACTACACAAGGCCGACCTGCAGGTGGCCTTTTATAGTGTGGGGCATGTACTAAACCCCCTGAGCCATAATTGGCCAAAGCCACCCTGGCTTTGGCCAATTACAGCTCTCTGTACTGACGGCGCTGTGATTGGCCAAGCATGCGGGTCATAGTGCATGCTTGGCCAATCATCAGCGCACAATGCCGCAGTGAATTATGGGCCGTGGTGCGTCAGTAGAATTTTGCGCGAATGACCCGTTTTGTTCGTATTTTGACAAACGATCGAACATACGATGTTCGAGTCGAACATACGTTTGACTCGAACATGAAGCTCACCCCTAGTGAAGAGTGGGATACTTTTCTTTCGGAAAATAAAACTTAGCCTAATGTGTTCGCTAAGCATAAACACATTTTTACAATATTTTTTTTTTTTAAATAAGTTTATGATTTTGTGTTGGGCTGCATATTGTCTTGGACCATATGTGGCCCTTGGCTCACATGTTGGCCACCCCTGGTTTAAAAGTTTGTTCACTTTTGCCCCCCAAAAAATTGTCTATGCAGATAAGGGGCATCTGTAGATTAAAAACAAACTGCAGCTTTGACAAAAGTTGAATAATGCTGTTGCTATAGGTGTAGGTCAATTATGTCCCTCATGAAATCTGATTGGAAATTTCCCAGGACATTGCTAAGAGAAGCCCATGTATTACCTTTCGCCACTAGGGGTGAACTTTCTCTGATTCATACCCCCTCACATGCTCTCTCTCTCTCCCCTGAAGCAGTAGTGTTGAGCTCAGAGTTTGTGAGCTCACTCATGTGATGGTGGAGGTGAACAGTAACAGCTAGGCCTTTCTTAGCAACATCCTGGTTTCAAGTTAGGTTTCATGAGGTACATAAATGCCCTACACCTATATCAAGGGCATTGTTCAACTTTGGTCAGAGCTGCACAGTTTTGTTTTTTTAACTACAGACCTCCCTTATCTGCATAGGCAAGTTTTTTGTAAAAGTGAACTAACCCTCTAAAGAACATTTGTTCTATTTTCTAATTATTAATGAGGTCAAAAGGGTTGAAGGAGCAGGATGGATTTTTTTTCCTAAATGAACTAATTTCTAACAATGAATGTGGTTTTTGTTGAGGCAATTACATTCTTTACAAAATTGAATCTTAATAACAAACAATATTTTTAAGTATTTTTAAATGACATTCATCAAATCGTTAAACATATTTGAGAGTTTTCATACAAATGTTAGTACAAAAGTTCATTAGAAAATCTACTAGTGTATGGCCAGCTTTAGGTTTTGGTTCTAATGAACATGGTCTTTCAGTTGTGTTTGGGAGACTGCTATAACCAGGGCCCAATACAGTCAATTCCTATATGCAGTGTGCATATAAGACACGATGCAGCGTGCATATAAGAGCCATTGTGTTGTTGTTGTTTTTTCTTTAAGTTATGCTATTGCAGAATATGTGCTTTTGTTGTTTTAGTTATCATCATCATCATTCAGTGTTACAGATATAGCTGACCATAGGCATAAATGAGTTTTGCATTATTTTTTTGTTTTTGTTTTTTTAACCAAATGGAGTGGCATTGTCCTGTCCATGGAATGAGCAGACAATGTTGGTCATTGTTCAGAGTAAACAAATAATCTAATATGTTTTGCAGACTATGTTTTGTCAATATTGTTCTTCTTGAGATAAACTGCCTCAAGGTGTCTTTTTTTCTGCCATAGTCACAAATGTGAACACGTTGGCAACCTGAGCAGTTCATATATGTCTGCATCTGACCAAAAAGATTTTTCATCATGCCTGTATAACCAACCATCACCTCACGTTAATGACTAGCTTAAAGCATATTTAACACACCCAAAAAACACATTACATGCACACTTTGTTTTGCAAACGTCATCATGTCACCTATGGCATATGTATGTCACGGGTATGATAAAATTTGTAGTCATATATCCCAAATATATACAATTTTAACATATACATCGGCCAAACTGAGTTATATGTTCAAATGGGAACAGGATATCCAAGAAGGCCTTGAACTTGAAGATTGGCACTTGATAGCACTGGCAGCTTTGAGGTTACTCATCAATACTTCTATTATAGAAAGAAACTATAAAGTATTGCTGAGATGGTATATGGTTCAGGCTAGACTGGCTTCTTATGTCCCAGGAGCTTTGTCTAAATGTTTCAGGGGATGTGGTCAGGGAGGGACGGCCTATCATATATGGTGGCAATGTCCTAAAGTATGAAGGTTTTGGATCAGAGTTTATAATTGTATTTATAAGTCCCTGAAACATGCGTTCCTGGGGTGTAAGGTGGAGGAGGCCTTGAAAAACCAGAGACGATTTCTAACTTTCATATTTGTCTCTGCTAAAATTACTATAGCCAGAAATTGGAAGTCGGCTACCATACCATTTGACCAGCTTAAACATAAGCTTTCCTGGCTTATGATTAATGAATAATTAACAGCAACGCTACAGGATAAATTGAAGGTGTTTGAAAAGGTTTGGGGCCAGTGGATTTGAATCTTGACTAATGATCCCTGGACCATACCTGACTAGGGTTTTTCCTAAATGGGATGGACTATCTGCATGGAGTCTTTTCCCTTCCTATTCTCTTGTTCTCCTTATTCCTACTTTCCTTTCTTCTCTTTGCTTGTGATTAAGGGATTCGGACTGCGTAATACGGTGGTTGTGGGGGATTGGAGCATCCCTCATCTGTTGGTTGAGAGGATTTGCACCTCCCTGAGATGTAGGACCTAGTCTGAACCCTACCCAATCACATTGCAATCATACAATAGAAAGACACATTTTTGGTGTATTTTATATGCAATCTACATTGCGGATATTGTGTACTGTTCAAAATAAATATTGGAATTTACTTTATTTGTGAAAACCTTTAATAAAAATATTGTAACCTAAAGCATATCTAACCCCAAAACAAAAAAAATTGTATATTACAGCGTACCAGTCCTTCCTTAGATGTGGTGGATTCATTTGTTTCCATTTTAAGTGGGGCTGTTACCGATTAAAATTTTCGTGTTTAATTTAATCATTTAAAAAAAAAAACGATTAATCGACTAATTTAGATGAATTATAACGCACATACAAATCCAACTACTTTTAGCTGATCTCCTTGCAGGCTGATTCCCCATGCAGCTACCAACCACTGGAAAAAGGGATAGCAGGATACAAAAAACAAACAAAGGCAGCGCTCAATGGGAATAGCATTAAAACTTTTATAGTCTTCAAGTAGGTAACAAAATAAACATTGCACTGGGGATAAAATCAATGTAGCTACATAAACTGTAAAAATGTTGCGAGTAATACCAATGGTGTCCCTAGGGGGGGCCAGAGGGGGCCCAGACCCCCCCAACATTATGCTGTGCCCCACCATGTGCCCCCCCCCCCAAAAAAAGCGTCCTCAGTAAGCTTCTGTGGGGGATTCTTCCTCCCTCCCTCTGCTCACTGACACTGCATAATGCGAGCGCTCACACAACCACAGCCGCCCGA
This sequence comes from Rana kukunoris, assembly GCA_029574335.1. Lineage (NCBI taxonomy): Eukaryota > Metazoa > Chordata > Amphibia > Anura > Ranidae > Rana > Rana kukunoris. Next base: position 185,543,420 of record CM056049.1, read on the forward strand.
TCTGCTCCTTCCCATGCATCCTCATTGGCTTGGAGAAGAGCCAGTTGCAAGAAGGAGTCCACAAGCACTGTGGGGGAGGGGAGGTAGGGGGTCCCAAGCCTTCATCTCAGTTACTGAAAAAACAGACTGATTTCTCCCGTCCTTAGGACAGGAGAACCAGCCTGTAAATCCTGAGATTGGTGACTGCAAGCTGAGCCGAGTGTCAGTCTATGACACTCTTTCACAGCCCAGCAAGTACAGCCACCCCCCCCCCCTCACTCTCCTCACATACGAGCAGGGAGGAATACAGCTCCTCCTTCTTCCAGTCCCACCCACACTATCCCGGCATGCTGTATCTAAAGAGAGGGGATGTGTGGGCGGGAAATATGAAAATCAGCAGCATTCCTGGCTGTGTGTAAATGATGCCTGAGTTTCTAGCCTGGACTGTGGGTAAGTGTGTGCACAGCAGACTGAAGTACACTGTAATTACTGAACTGCATTATCTTCATCCCTTCTCTCCCCCATCTGTCTCCCTACCCTCTCCTGTTTCAAGACATTCACAATTTACTTTCACTTTTAGTTAGGCAGGTAATATACAGTGCAAATTTCTTTCCTGCATTTACAGATTGCAGGAAAGAAACTTGCATGATTCCCCCCATCAACACAGACAGTGCCGACAGGGGAATATCCCTCCTGCCCAGCAATTGTATTTTCCCGACAAACAGTGATTATCACTAGTGGCTATACAGCAACCACTAGTGATAATCATCAGAGAATCTGCTCATTAATGGTTCAAATCTCAGCCAGTTCCTGCTGAACCAGCTGAGATTTAAACTGTCTATGGCTGGTCTTAGTTCTTAGGCAGCCCATACATTGATCACTTTTTTTTCATTGGAATCAGTGGCGTCACTAGGGTTGGTGTCACCTGGTGCGGTATAACATGGCGTCACCCCCCCCCCCCAAAAAAAAAAAAAAAAAAAAACAAATTTGAATAACAAGATCAAACGCAGCCACTGTGTCATCAATTGTCGCCACTGTGCCATGCCAAACCCAGCCACTGTGCCAGATCAATTGTCACCACTGTGCCATCAAATGCAGCCACTGTGCCATCAATTCACACCACTGTGCCATGCCAAACCCAGCCACTGTGCCAGATCAATTTTCACCACTGTGCTATCAAAATGCAGCCACTGTGCCATCAATTCAGACCACTGTGCCATCAAACGCAGCCACTGTGCCAGATCTGATCAATTGCCACCACTGTGCCATGCCATCAAACGCAGCCACTGTGCCATCAATTGTCGCCACTGTGCCGTGCCAAACCCAGCCACTGTGCTAGATCAATTGTCATCACTGTGCCATCAAAATGCAGCCACTGTGCCATCAATTCACACCACTGTGCCAGATCTGATCAATTGCCACCACTGTGCCATGCCATCAATTGTCGCCACTGTGCCAGATCAATTGTCACCATAGATTTCATCTTTTTGGATCAAAGAACACCCCCCCCCCCACCTGTTCCTATTAGGCCCTGCTGCGGCGGACTGACTCTGTGGGCACAACACAAGTTCACAACCACCCCCGTTCCTAATATCGCTCCAAAGCACACCCCCCCGCACCTGTTACAAGACGCGGCCAGCGCCAGCCCAAGTCTGGAGACAGAGGACTGGTGTGTGGGCAGCAGCAATCATCACAGCAGGTGCCAGGGAGGGAGGAGGTCACACACGTGCAGCCGTTGTCACTTGTCCGTTGCAGCCACCGCGCCGCCCGCCCGGGCGGAGATACTGAAAGCACTGTGCCGTGCGTGATGTGACTGACGCCACATGATCATCACACAGCGCAGACTGTGACAGGCAGACACAGGCTGAGGACGCTGAGCTCTGCTGAGCTGAGTTCACCTCTCTCTCCTCGCGGCTCGCTGGTGGCTGGACTGGAGCTGGCTCAGCCGCTCAGTCCTAGGGGAGCCCTCAGCCGGGAGGAGCAGACAAAGGATAAAAAGTCCAGTCAGTCGGACTCGACTAAAAAAAAAAAAAAAAAAAAAAACCAACTCAAATTTGGTGTCACCCCTTAGCGGGTGTCACCCGGGTGCGGGCCGCACCCCCCGCACCCCCCTAGCAACGCCTCTGATTGGAATATTATGTTGAATGAAAAAAAAGAAATGATTCAATTCCCCCATCTACACATTATAGTTGGATGGGGAAATCCTCTCAGTGTGGACCAGTGCTGGAACAACCAGAGTTGCTGTGCTGTTCCGGCTTTTCACAGAGCTGGTCTCTATCTCCATTGCAGCGGTGGCAGCACATAAGATCCCAGTGCTGGTTACTTTATGGGGCTGATGTACAGGAGGGCCAGCACAATTTGTTGTTAGAGATGGGCTGGCCATGTTCAAAATTCCACATGCCAGGAAGCAGACACTGCACGACGTTAATGACAGGCAGTGAGACATTTCCCGGTCCGCAGCTTCACAGATCAGGAAATGTCTCACTGTCTGTGATTAGCACTATGGAGTGTCGGCTTCCTGGCGGTATTGGGCATGTGGGATTTCAAACACACCCATGCCCATCTCTAATGGTTGTAGACAGTTAAGCTCCCTGCAGGTTTCTTAGCAGCAGTGGAGCCTTCTCTGACAAGCTAATCGTGATGCAATCCAGGTGATGCAATATCAGTGATTTTATTGCTCAAAGCTCACACTTTACAGGCATAGAGCCCACATGGTTGCTGAACATACGGTTGATTATATATATATATATATGGTTGTACTCTTGATGCTAATAAATACTGTGTTTATTAGATCTGACTGGGAGCATCACCTGGATCACATCCCAATCAGCATGTCAACAGAGAAGGTTATACAGCATTACTGCTGCTAGGTGACCAGCTGGGGGCTCGGTCCTCTATAACCAATAGTAGCAGCCTTCTCCTGCATGCACCCATAATATCACCAGCACTAGGTCCTAATAGACTGCCTCCGCTGCCAAGGAGATAGATGCCAGACCAGCGCTGGGGAACCCCACAGTGGCAGAACACCAGGGCCCGACAACCTTTGCAGCCCTGATAGTTCTCCCACTGCTTTGTACCCTTATATTTTCTTGGTGTGCTGGTGACATATATCTCTTGTTTTCTGCCACCCTGGGGGGCCCCAGTATAGTAGGAAGGGGGCTCACTGCAGAACATGTGAAAGGGCCCGTTGTGGGATGGTAGTAAAGTGCCTCAGGATAGATATATGTAGCGCTCACCCCCGAAGGAGCCGCTGATTAGTTTGGGACCGGCATGTTGTGTTACCAGTGGTTCTTGACTAGGGATAATATTGGTGAGGGGTGATACAGAGCAAGTGTCCAGACATCAACTTGAGTTTTCAATGCTTTATTCCAGGGCCCCACACGGCCAACATCAACACAGCACACAATAGAGAAAGGTTGATGAGCAGAGAGAGAACTACAGTATCAGGCCTTGGATATCAAAGAGAGAGCAAGCCTGCTCTCAGCATCGTCAAGTTCAAACGTCGCCACTCTCGCCAGAGTGGGTAAAGTGCCCCCGGACAGGCGATTAACTTGAGCCTGGCAGCCGTAGGGCCACTTTCAAACAAAGTCACTGGGAGGAAACCGGGCCTCTGCCACAGGCCTGGTCAATTTTGAGGTTGTCAGAGTTAGGGTCCTTTCACACGTGCGGACCGTTCGTCCGTTTTTAGACGTCCGTTTTTTTACCGCAATGCTTTCCTATGGGTACTTTCACACGCATCCGCTAACGTCCGTCTCCGTTAAGCTCCGTTTTTTTGAACGGAAGAAAACCCTATTTTTCTTCCGTCAAAAAAACGGAACGGACGAAAAACGGACGTTAGCGGAAGATCCGTTTAACATCCGATCCGCTAACATCCGTTTTTCATCAAAAAAAAAAAGTTCCAACCAAAAAAAAAAACGGATGAAAAAACGGATGAAAAAACGGATGAAAAACGGATGAAAAAACGGATGAAAAACGGATGAAAAACGGATGAAAAACGGATCAACTGATGATAAAAAAACGGATCTAAAAAACGGTCCGCACATGTGAAAGGACCCTTAGAACTAATGAGTACTCCCAGTAAGTCCAGTCCGGTGGTTCGTCCAGGCCTCGCGGATAACCTCTGTCTCTGGTTCTCCTGAGCCAATCCCCCACCGTACAGCTCCCAGCTTAGGATCTGGGGCCCCTCTTTGCATCCGAGTGAAGCTCCGCTTGATGTGCAACCTTGGCCAGACGGGCCTCGATGGCGGGGCCCATGGATGCGCGCACCTGGAACTCGGACCCCGCGTAGAACCGAACACTAATGACTGCTGCCCCAGATATACCCCCCGCCAGCATGCCCAGAGAGGGAACCGCTCCTCTGATTGGCTGCTGGGGGAAGGTGGGTCTGTCAGAACCCCTCTAGCGCCAACTGTCGCCCAGGGGTGATAACACACGCTGACACGCAGATTGACCTACAAGGCATTTCCAAACTGGCAGTAGCACCAGTCTAAATAATTTGCGAATGGGAGCAAACTTAACTCTCCCATTCCCCACTAACTTTAGTGTAACGCCCCACGAAATATATATATATATATATAAAATGAATTTTATAGTTGGCCCCTCTACTTTTGAGTGAGTGAGTGAAAAACTTATATAGCGCTGCACATGCAAACTGAATCGCCTCTGGGGGCTCTTTTGTCCACATCTCATTTGAACTTAAAAGAGATGGGTTTTGATCTTTCTCCTGAAGGCCAAGTGATTCTCCTCCAACCGAATGGAGGTTGGTAAAGCATTCCAAAGTCTAGGGCCTTGGACAGCAAATCTTCTTTCTCCTTTGGATTTGTATCTGGCCTTGGGTATCTGGAGTAGATTTTGGTTGGTGGATCGCGATTGGGGTTGTGGGCTTTTAATTTTTTGCATAGATATTGGGGGGCATTTCCTAGAATACACTTATGCGTCAGACAGAGTGCTTTGAAAGCAATTCTGTCTTTTACTGGCAACCAATGAAGGGTTCTCAGAGAAGGTGAGATTGTTTCCCAGGGTTTTGTCCCTGTCACAAGTCTAGCAGCCATATTTTGAACGACTTGCAGGCAAGCGATTTGGTACTTTGGGAGTCCGAGGTAAAGTGCATTTGCATAGTCCAGTCTGGAATAAAGGGAATAAGTCTGCGTAGTAGACGCAGCAGATGGTGAGATCCGCTGACAACTGACCCTATCTGTGCATCCATTGTCATGTAGGTGTCAAAGATGACTCCTAGACTCTTGACTTTGGCGCTAGGGGCGATGATTTTGCCCAGATGATTTAGTCCCGTGCCTGGGCCGGAAACCCGATTGAAATCGATCGAGCAAATTATGGGTATCTAGATGCTGTTGCAGCTGTTGTACCACTACTTTCTCCATTACCTTTGTCCCTGTTCCCCCATGTGCCCCCCCCAAATATGAAAGCTGGAGACACCACTGAGTAATACCAAACGGTAGCAAAAGCAGTCATAAAAACATGTAGCTAAGTATGATACTGGTATAAAAATGTGTATAACGATACCACTGCTGAATCAAGATGAGGAGGGGTTAACATCAGTCTGTCGGCATGTAGATGTCTTGCGAAGGGAACTATCATAACTGCCAGTGGATGGCTGTAGAATCCCAGAGTGAAGAGGGAAGTGATAGAGGGAAGTGTAACAGCCCTTGCGTGTGGCAGATAGTAAGGTCCCGCCGGTGGCAGGTATGAAGGCACAGCAAAGGAGCCCTTCAGATGGACACAGCAAGCCCTGCCGGATTCCGTGACATCACCAGATCTCCGACGGATCTCCCTGAAGACCTGGAAGCCGGCGGACAGGTGAGTACCGATCAAAAGAATTTTGATCGATCAAAAAAATTAACGATTAATCGAGGAATTAATAGTTAATTCCACAGCCCTAATTTTAAGGCTTTTTTTATTTATTTTCACCCTTGAACCTGCCAGTAATACACTTCCTGTCCTTTGACAATGTTCACGAAGGATGTTGGTATTTATGGAGGAGTAGTGTTGTTACTCATAGACAGGACTTCATTAACCTCTTCCCACCATCATTCCATTACATGGAAATACCCTAAGAAAATTCAGCAAAAATCCCTATAGTGCAGTGGCGGCTGGTGCTCAAAATTTTTGGGGGGGCGCAAACGAAAAAAAAAAATATTGCAGCCTCACTGTGCCCATCACATGCAGCCACTGTGCCATGCCACCAAATGTAGCCACTGTGCCATGCCACCAAATGCAGCCACTGTGCCATCAATTGTCACCACTGTGCCATGCCATCAAATGCAGCCACTGTGCCATCAATTGTCACCACTGTGCCATGCCATCAAATGCAGCCACTGTGCCATCAATTGTCACCAATGTGCCATGCCATCAAAAGCAGCTACTGTGCCCATCAATTGTCACCACTGTGCCATGCCATCAAATGCAGTCACTGTGCAATCAATTGTCACCACTGTGCCATGCCATCAAACGCCACCACTGTGCCATCAATTGTCACCACTGTGCCATGCCATCAAACGCAGTCACTGAGATGTGGACAAAAGAGCCCCCAGAGGCGATTCAGTTTGCATGTGCAGCGCTATATAAGTTTTTCACTCACTCACTCAAAAGTAGAGGGGCCAACTATAAAATTCATTTTATATATATATATATATATTTCGTGGGGCGTTACACTAAAGTTAGTGGGGAACGGGAGAGTTAAGTCACCACCACTGTGCCATGCCATCAAACGCAGTCACTGTGCCATCAATTGTCACCTCTCTGCCATGCCATCAAATGCAGTCACTGTGCCATCAATTGTCACCTCTCTGCCATGCCATCATATTCAGTCACTGTGCCATCAATTGTCACCACTGTGCCCGGCCTGTGCTCATTGTTGCCTCTGTGCCCCATGATGCCACTGTGCCCCATGCTTCTACTGTGCCCCATGCTGCCACTGTGCCCCATGCTGCCACTGTGCCCCATGCTGCCCCTTTCCCTGTAAAAAAATCACTTACCTGACGCTTCCATGTCCTCCCTCGATGTCTTCTGCCGCCCTGGAGAAGCTTCAGCCAATCAGGTTCCTGAAAACCAGAATCCGGGAACCTGATTGGCTGAAACGGCTGTCAGTCTAATGCAAGGACCGCAGATTGTCTGCGCTCCGAGCATAGACTTCCGAGAGCCGGAGGGCGGGACTGGAAAAGCCTATCAGAGCCACTGGCTTTGATAGGCAGTTCCCCTCAGCCAACCAGCTGTCGCTATTCGGGTAACCGGCGTCCCATGTCCGGTTATACGAATAGACCAGGCAGCTGGCAACAGTAACACACGTCCAATGCATAGCATCTGCAACGTGTGTTACTTGCGAGAGGGGGTGGCGCTGCAGCGCCCTCTATAGACGGCCGCCAGAACTTCGGCTAAAATGTCAAAATGACATTTTAGCCGAATAAAAGTTCTTAAAGGGCCCGTTTTTTTTTTTTTTTATTCTTTTTTTTTTTTGTGACTGCGGGAGGGGGGGCGGCGCCCGTGCGCCCATATGGGCGGGCCGCCACTGCTATAGTGACATCATCCTCCAAAAGAAGACTTCAAAAGAAGTCTTGTATTTATTCAGAAAATACAAATCTTCCCCCGAATGGTTGAGCAGCTCTCAGCCCGATTAAATTTTGTCCCGGTAACAGGACGGGAAGTCCCAGTCCCATTGCTGAAACACAGCGCTGTATACTGTATACTTTATGTAGTTGATGCTAAATACATTTTATACACGCTTCCAGTGGAGGCATCTGTTATTTAACCACCTGAGGACCATGCCATAGCCAAATGACAGCTACAGCGTGGTCAAGTTATTTTGGGAGGAGGTCTATGGCTGTCCTGTGCTTGCGCTTCTTGTGCGCTCACAAAATTCTGCCATACTCCACAATACCCGCAATACTCCACAATACCCCACAATACCCTGCAATACCCCGCAATACCTCGCAATACCCTGCAATACTCTGCCATACTCCACAATACCCGCAATACCCTGCAATACCCTGAAATACTCTGCAATACTAAGCAATACTCCGCAATAATCCGCAATACCCTGTGTAGCGCTCACCCCCGAAGGAGCCGCTGGATTGATGATGGGACCGGCATGTTGAAGTTACCCAAAAGGACCCAGAACACCTGACCTCCCTTCCAGATATACGCCTAACTGACTGAAGCCAAACCCCTCCCGAAAGTTTATCACATAAGAGTCCTTATGGTTCCAGAGCAGTAAGGGGGGGGGAAAACTTGGAGAACGTTCATAACACACTGAATGGGGGGGGGGGCATACTTGTCCGTAACTTCCCAGAACTAGCACATCAAAATTCCAACAAGACATTGATTTTTTTTCTTTTCAATGGTAGAATTTGGGGTCTGGCAAGCAGATAATATCTCCCCCCGCAGTGGTGATCTTCACCTTGAAAATCTTGTCTTCCTTACCGGGACATTTCAATACAACACGGTCCCGGAAAAGATGTCGGCCCCCAACTCCAATTGCGGTGACACACCTCAAATCTGGCCTCCAATTTGGGCAGCCTAGGGTCGGCACCCACTAGAACACCGGGTGCCTTCAGATACGACCAAATAGCCTCCTGACACCAAGTCTCTCGCTCCCAGTCGACTTGACAAAGGAGGGAAGGAGGCACATAGGGGTACTCATACCCGTACTCGGCAGCGACTCTCCGAGACACCACACACTGCAAACATAGTTACATAGTTAGCTAGGTTGAAAAAAGTCCATCCAGTTCAACCATAAAAAAATAAATAAAGAAACAAACAAACAAAATAAAACACAGTACAATCCCATACACCCAACTCCATACCCACAGTTGATCCAGAGGAAGTGCGATGATCCAATTTGCTACAGGAGGGGAAAAAATTCCTTCCTGATCCCCCGAGAGGCAATTGGATTTACCCTTGATCAACTTTACCTACAAATCATAGTACTCACTTATATTACGTGCATTTAGGAAAGAATCCAGGCCTCTCTTAAAGCAATCTACTGAGCTGGCCAGAACCACCTCTGGAGGGAGTCTGTTCCACATTTTCACAGCTCTTTCTGTGAAGAAACCTTTCCGTATTTGGAGGTGAAATCTCTTTTCCTCCAGAGGTAAAGAGTGCCCCCTTGTCGTCAGTGTTGACCTTAAAGTGAATAACTCAACACCAAGTTCACTATATGGACCTCTTATATATTTGTACATGTTGATCATATCCCCCCTTATTCTCCTTCTCAAGAGTGAATAAATTCAGTTCCTCTAATCTTTCCTCATAGCTGAGCTCCTCCATGCCTCTTATCAGTTTGGTTGCCCTTCTCTGCACTTTCTCCAGTTCTCTGATATCCTTTTTGAGAACTGGTGCCCAAAACTGGACTGCATATTCCAGATGAGGTCTTACTAATGATTTGTACAGGGGCAAAATGATATCTCTATCTCTGGAGTCCATACCTCTCTTGATACAAGAAAGGACTTTGCTTGCTTTGGAAACCGCAGCTTGGCATTGCATGCCATTATTGAGCTTATGATAAACTAAAACCCCCAGATCCTTCTCCACTACAGATCCCCCCAGTTGTACTCCCCCTAGCATGTATGGTGCATGCATATTCTTAGCCCCCAAGTGCATAACTTTACATTTATCAATATTAAACCTCATCTGCCACTTAGTCGCCCAATTAGACAGAGCATTGAGGTCGGCTTGTAAATTGGAGACATCCTGTAAGGACGTTTTTCCACTGCATAGCTTGGTGTCATCTGCAAAAACAGAAATGTTACTTTTGATCTCAGACCCAATATCATTTATAAATATATTGAAAAGTAAGGGACCCAGCACCGAACCTTGGGGTACACCGCTGATAACCTTGGACCATTCAGAGTAAGAATCATTAACCACAACTCTCTGAATCCTGTCTTTCAGCCAGTTTTCTATCCATTTACAAACCGATATATCCAATCCTGTAGACCTTACCTTACACATGAGCCGTGTGTGGGGCACTGTATCAAACGCTTTTGCAAAATCCAAGTATACCACGTCCACTGCCACGCCTCTGTCCAGGATTTTACTTACCTCTTCATAAAAGGAAATCAGGTTTGTCTGACAACTTCTGTCTTTAATGAATCCATGCTGTCTGCTGCTTAAATAGTTTGTTTCCAGCAAGAACTCATCCATGTGGTCTTTTGTTAAACATTCCACTATCTTTCCAACTATAGAAGTTAAACTAACAGGTCTATAGTTACTTGGTAAAGACTTTGTTCCCTTTTTAAATATAGGCACCACATTGGCTCTACGCCAATCCAGTGGTACTATTCCCATCATTAACCACTTAAGACCCGGACCAATACGCTGGTAAATGACCCAAGGTGTTTTTGCGATTCGGCACTGCGTCGCTTTAACAGACAATTGCGCGGTCGTGCGACGTGGCTCCCAAACAAAATTTGCGTCCTTTTCTTCCCACAAATAGAGCTTTCTTTTGGTGGTATTTGATCACCTCTGCGATTTTTATTTTTTGCGCTATATACAAAAATAGAGCGACATTTTAAAAAAAAAACACTATTTTTTACTTTTTGTTAAAAAAAAATCAAATAAACTAAATTTTAGTCAAACATTTAGGCCAAAATTTATTTAGCCACATGTCTTTAGTAAAAAAAAAAAATCGCAATAAAAAAAAATAGCTACCTAGCGGGAACAGCGACACTAATACAGCGATCAGAAAAATGATCGCTTAGTGACGCTGGCAATAGGGAGTGAAAGGGTTAACTAGGGCGGTGATCAGGGGGTTAAAACTTTATTAGGGGGGGTGGGGGGGGCTATCCTGAACCTAACACTAACTGTTTTTTACAGTGCCTGTCACACTGACACTAAATGCAGTGATTAAATCACTGCATTCAAACACTGTGACAGGGGGGTGGGGGGGGGGGGGGGCGATCACAAGGGGTTAATATGCCTATGTGAGTGTGTGTCAGTGTTGTGTTGGTGCACACTTACTTGTGATGTCTTCTCTCATCAGCAGCGCTGGGAAACAGCGCTGCGATGAGAGAATACATCATTTCCTCCTTCCTGTGTAAACACAGGAGGAGGAAGTGACAGGCTGGGAGCGCGCTCCCATTGGCTGGGAGCGATCGCGGGGGGGGGGCGGATATCACGGACATCCGTCCGCAGATCCCGGATCGTCCCAGAGGTAGGGAGACCCCCGCACGCCGCGGAGGGGGTCCCGATGGGACCCCCGAACCACTCAGGCGGGGACGTAAATTTACGCCCTTGTGCCTGTACGAGCCATGTTGTGGCCGTATATGTGCGTGCGGGGGTCTTTAAGTGGTTAATGAGGCCCTAAATATTAGATACAGTGGCTTTGAAATTTCAGAGCTCAATTCTTTTAGGATCCGTGGGTGGATGCCATCTGGTCCAGGTGCTTTATCCACCTTTATTCTGTCTAAATATTTCTGGACCATATCACTTTTGAGCCATTGTGGATTTGGGGCTGTGTCACTCCCATTGTATAAACAGAGCTGAAGAAAGCATTTAATAAATTTGCCTTCTCTTTGTCCTCAGTGACCCACTCTAGATTATTTTGTAAAGGGCCTACATGCTTAGACTTGACCTTTTTACTATTTATATATTTAAAGAATTTTTTGAGGTTTGTCCTACTATCTTATGCAATCTGTCGTTCATTTTGAATTTTTGCTTCCCTGATATTCCTTTTTACATATTCTATTATATTATTTGTAACATTTAAACGACACTAGTGTTCCTTCATTTTTATATTTTTTAAAAGCTATTTTCTTATTGTTTATAGCTTTTTTAACTTTGACCGTGAGCCTTATAGGTTTTATCTTTAGCCTTTTAAACTTATTGCCCATGGGAATATACTTTGCAGTGAGGTCCCAAAGAGTCTTTTTGAAGAATTCCCATTTTTGTTCTGTGTTCATCGGTGCCAACATTCCCTCCCAGTCCAAGTCCTGGAGAGCAGTCCCTCATCCTTTGAAAATGTGCTCTCTTGAAATTAAGTGTTTTTTATCTTTCCTGTATGAATTTCTTGCTTATAGTTAACATTAAATGAAATCATGTTATGATCACTGCTAACCAGGTGTTCCTTTATCTGAACATTAGTAATAAGCTCTGCATGGTTTGAGATTACCAGGTCCAACAGAGCATCATTCCTAGTTGGGGCCTCAATAAACTGGACCATAAAATTGTCCTGCAACAGGTTTTTAAATTTGTGTCCTTTAACTGTCCCAGAAATTCCATTATTCCAGTCAATTTCTGGGTAGTTAAAATCCCGCATTATTATCACCGTCCCAGCCCTTGCAGCCCTTTCCATCTGTGCAAGGAGCCGAGTCTCCACCTCCTCATTAACATTGGGTGGTCTATAACAAACGCCAATGATTAACTTTGAACTACTCACATCTGTATGCAGTTCCACCCATAATGCTTCAACTTCATCACACTCTCCATCAACCTTGTCCTCTTTCACGCTTGCTTTGAGGTCACTTCTCACATAGAGAAAAACCCCACCACCTTTCCTTTTTACCCTGTCTTTCCGAAAGAGAGCATAGCCAGGAATATTAATAGCCCAGTCATGTGAGGATTGAAGCCAAGTTTCAGCAATACCGATTACATCATAGCTCTCCTCATGCACCAGAGCTTCCAACTCACCTGTTTTGCTTGGCAGGCTTCTGGCATTGGCAAAACACTTAAATGTATTGTTACATTTTTCGCTGGTGTTTTTCATTTATTTCATATAATTTTTAGTAGTGCATATGGCAGACCCCCTTCCATTCAAGTGCAAACCATCTTTAGCATATAGGTTGCACCCAGGGCCGGACTGGCCCACCGGTATCCCAGGAAAAATCCCGGGCGGGCCAGGCTGCCTGGCTGCTCCTGGAGGCCGCTGTGAGGGCAGCGGCGCCTGAAAGAAATATGGCTGCGGTCGGACCGACCGACATGCAACTGCGCATGTGCCAGCGGCCCAGCGCATTTCCGAAGCTAGCCGGCCCGTGCTCGGGAAAGCCCGTACAGGCTCGGCAAGTTTCGGAAATGCGAGGCGCATGCGCAGTGACACGACGGTGCTGAGCGGCGGCATTTTAAAAATGCGCGCGACATTCACTGAGGTCTTGCTGCTCTTGCGTGTGCTACTCTGTGCTGTGCCTCTGAGTCTTCCTACATCCCCTCTCTGCAGGTGTCTGAACTCCTGCCCCCCCCGACCTCCCGATCCACCCATGTAGTCTCTGATCTCCTGTTCAGTTCCCCCTCCACAGCCTCTGACCTTCTGTTCCCCCTCCCCTCCACAGCATCTGACCTCCTGCCCCCCTCCCGACCGCCCATGCAGTCTCTGACCTCCTGTTCCCCCTCCACAGCATCTGACCTCCTGCCCCCCTCCGCAGCCTCTGGTTTCCTTTCCCCCCCCTCCGCAGCCTCTGACCTCTTTCCCCCCTGCAGCCTCTGACCTCCCTTCCCCCCCTCCGCAGCCTCTGACCTCCTGCCCCTCCGCAGCCTCTGGCCTCCCCTGTACCATCCGCAGCCTCTGACCTCCCCTGTACCATCCGCAGCCTCTGACCACCTGTCCCCCCCCTGCAACCTCTGACCTCCTGTCCCCCCTCTGCAGCCTTTGACCTCCCCTGTCCCCCCCTCTGCAGCCTCTGACCTCCCCTGTCCCCCCTCTGCAGCCTCTGACCTCCTGTCCCCCCTGTCCCCCCTCTGCAGCCTCTGACCTCCCGTGTCCCCCCTCTGCAGCCTCTGACCTCCCCTGTCCCCCCTCTGCAGCCTCTGACCTCCCCTGTCCTCCCCTCTGCAACCTCTGACCTCCTGTCCCCCCCTCCGCAGCCTCTGACCTCCCCTTTACCATCCGCAGCCTCTGACCTCCTGTCCCCCCCTGCAACCTCTGACCTCCTGTCCCCCCCCTGCAACCTCTGACCTCCTGTCCCCCCTCTGCAGGCTCTAATCTCCCCTGTCCCCCCTCTGCAGCCTCTGACCTCCCCTGTCCCCCCCTCTGCAGCCTCTGACCTCCCCTGTCCCCCCTCTGTAGCCTCTGACCTCCCCTGTTACCCCCTCCACAGCCTCTAACCTCCCCTGTACCCCCTTCACAGCCTCTGACCTCCTGTCCCCCCCTCTGCAGCCTCTGACCTCCCCTGTCCCCCCCTCTGCAGCCTCTGACCTCCCCTGGCCCCCTTCTCTGCAGCCTCTGACCTCCCCTGTCCCCCCTCTGCAGCCTCTGACCTCCCCTGTCCCCCCCTCTGCAGCCTCTGACCTCCCCTGTCCTCCCCTCTGCAGCCTCTGACCTCCCCTGTCCCCCCCTCTGCAGCCTCTGACCTCCCCTGTCCCCCCTCTGCAGCCTCTGACCTCCCCTGTCCCCCCTCTGCAGCCTCTGACCTCCCCTGTCCCCCCTCTGCAGCCTCTGACCTCCCCTGTCCCCCCTCTGCAGCCTCTGACCTCCTTTACCTGTCCCCCCCCCCCTCTGCAGCCTCTGACCTCCGTGTCCCCCCTGCAGGCTCTAATCCCCCTCCCCCCTGCAGCCTCTGACCTCCCTGTCCCCCCCTCTGCAGCCTCTGACCAGCCTCTGACCTCCCCTGTCCCCCTCCCTCTAACCTCCCCTGCCCCCTTCAGCCTCTGACCTCCTGTCCTGTCCCTCCCCTCCTGTCCCCCTCTGCAGCCTGCCTCCCCTGTCCCCCCCTTTGCAGCCTCTGACCTCCCCTGTTCCCCCTCCGCAGCCTGTACCCCCTCCACAGCCTCTGTCCCCCCACTCCGCAGCCTCTGACCTCCTGTCCCCCCCCTCCGCACCTCCTCCCCTTTACCTTCCGCAGCTGTCCCCCCTCTGCAGCCTCTGACCTCCCCTGTCCCCCCTCTGCAGCCTCTGACCTCCCCTGTCCCCCCCTCTGCAGCCTCTGACCTCCCCTGTCCCCCCTCTGTAGCCTCTGACCTCCCCTGTCCCCCTCCACAGCCTCTAACCTCCCCTGCCCCCTTCAGCCTCTGACCTCCCCTGTCCCCCCCTCTGCAGCCTCTGACCTCCCCTGTCCCCCCCTCTGCAGCCTCTGACCTCCCCTGCCCCCCTTCTCTGCAGCCTCTGACCTCCCCTGTCCCCCCCTCTGCAGCCTCTGACCTTGTCCCCCCCTCTGCACCTCTGACCTCCCCTGTCCCCCCCTCTGCAGCCTCTGACCTCCCCTGTCCCCCCCTCTGCAGCCTCTGACCTCCCCTGTCCCCCCTCTGCAGCCTCTGACCTCCCCTGTCCCCCCTCTGCAGCCTCTGACCTCCCCTGGCCCCCCCTCCAGCCTCCCTCCCCCCCTCTGCAGCCTCTGACCTCTGGCCCCCCCTCCTCTGACCTCCCCTGTCCCCCCTCTGCAGCCTCTGGCCTCCCCTGTCCCCCCCTCTGCAGCCTCTGACCTCCCCTGTCCCCCCCTCTGCAGCCTCCCCCCCCCCCTCAGCCTCTGACCTCCCCTGTCCCCCTCTGCAGCAGTCCCCCCCTCCGCAGCCTCTTTACCATCCGCAGCCTCTGACCTCCTGTCCCCCCTGCAACCTCTGACCTCCTGTCCCCCCTCTGCACCTCTGACCTCTGTCCCCCCCTGCAACCTCTGACCTCCCCTGTCCCCCCCTCTGCAACCTCTGACCTCCCCTGTCCCCCCCTCTGCAGCCTCTGACCTCCCCTGTCCCCCCTCTGTAGCCTCTAACCTCTGTACCCCCTTCACAGCCTCTGACCTCCTGTCCCCCCCCTCTGCAGCCTCTGACCTCTGTCCCCCCCTCTGCAGCCTCTGACCTCCCCTGGCCCCTTCTCTGCAGCCTCTGACCTCCCCTGTCCTCTGCAGCCTCTGACCTCCCCTGTCCCCCCCTCTGCAGCCTCTGACCTCCCCTGTCCCCCCCTCTGCAGCCTCTGACCTCCCCTGTCCCCCCCCTCTGCAGCCTCTGACCTCCCCTGTCCCCCCCTCTGCACCTCTGACCTCCCCTGTCCCCCCTCTGCAGCCTCTGACCTCCCCTGTAGCCTCTGACCTCCTGTCCCCCCTGCAGCCTCTGACCTCCCCTGTCCCCCCTCTGCAGCCTCTGACTCCCCTGTCCCCCCTCTGCAGCCTCTGACCTCCCCTGTCCCCCTCTGCAGCCTCTGACCTGTCCTCCCCTCTGCAGCCTCTGACCTCCCCTGTCCTCCCCTCTGCACCTCCCTCCTGTCCCCCCCCTCCGCAGCCTCTGACCTCTTCTTTACCATCCGCCTCTGACCTCCTGTCCCCCTCTGCAGGCTCTAATCCCCCTGTAGCCTCTGACCTCCCCTGTCCCCCCCTCTGCAGCCTCTGACCTCCCCTGTCCCCCCTCTGCAGCCTCTGAGTCCCCCCCTCTGACCTCCCCTGTCCCCCCCTCTGCAGCCTCTGACCTCCCCTGTCCCCCCTCTGCAGCCTCTGACCTCCCCTGTCCTCTGCAGCCTCTGACCTCCCCTGGCCCCCTTCTCTGCAGCCTCCCTCCCCTGGCCCCCCCTCTGCAGCCTCTGACCTCCCCTGGCCCCCCTCTGCAGCCTCTGACCTCCCTGTCCCCCCCTCTGCAGCCTCTGACTCCCCTGTCCCCCCCTCTGCAGCCTCTGACCTCCTGTCCCCCCCTCTGCAGCCTCTGACCTCCCCTGTCCCCCCCTCTGCAGCCTCTGACCTCCCCTGTCCCCCCCTCTGCAGCCTCTGACCTCCCCTGTCCCCCCCTCTGCAGCCTCTGACCTCTTCTTTACCATCCGCAGCCTCTGACCTCCTGTCCCCCCTCTGCAGCTCTAATCTCCCCTGTCCCCCCCTCTGCAGCCTCTGACCTCCCCTGTCCCCCCCTCTGCAGCCTCTGACCTCCCCTGTCCCCTCCTCTGCAGCCTCTGACCTCCCTGTCCCCTCCTCTGCAGCCTCTGACCTCCCCTGTACCCCCTCCACAGCCTCACCTCCCCTGTACCCCCTTCACAGCCTCTGACCTCCTGTCCCCCCCCTGCAACCTCTGACCTCCTGTCCCCCCTCTGCAGGCTCTGACCCCCTGTCCCCCCTCTGCAGGCTCTGATCTCCCCTGTCCCCCCCTTTGCAGCCTCTGACCTCCCCTGTCCCCCCCTTTGCAGCCTCTGACCTCCTGTCCCCCCCCCTCCGCAGCCTCTGACCTCCTGCCCCCCCCCCCCTCCGCAGCCTCTGACCTCCCCCCCCCATCCGCAGCCTCTGACCTCCTGTCCCCCCCTGCAACCTCTGACCTCCTGTCCCCCCTCTGCAGCCTCTGACCTCCCCTGTCCCCCCCTCTGCAGCCTCTGACCTCCCCTGTCCCCCCCTCTGCAGCCTCTGACCTCCCCTGTCCCCCCCTCTGCAGCCTCTGACCTCCCCTGTACCCCCTCCGCAGCCTCTGACCTCCCCTGTACCCCCTCCACAGCCTCTGACCTCCTGTCCCCCTCGCCGCAGCCTCTGACCTCCTGTCCCCCCCTCCGAAGCCTCTGACCTCCCCTTTACCATCCGCAGCCTCTGACCTCCTGTCCCCCCCTGCAACCTCTGACCTGCTGTCCCCCCTCTGCAGCCTCTGACCTCCCCTGTCCCCCCTCTGCAGCCTCTGACCTCCCCTGTCCCCCCTCTGCAGCCTCTGACCTCCCCTGTACCCCCTCCGCAGCCTCTGACCTCCTGTCCCCCCCCTCCGCAGCCTCTGACCTCCCCTTTACCATCCTCTGCAGCCTCTGACCTCCCCTGTACCCCCCTCCGCAGCCTCTGACCTCCTGTCCCCCCCTCCGCAGCCTCTGACCTCCCCTTTACCATCCGCAGCCTCTGACCTCCTGTCCCCCCTCCGCAGCCTCTGACCTCCTGCCCCCCTCCACAGCTTTTAATTTCCCCTGTATCATCCGCAGCCTCTGACCTCCTATCCCCCTCTCCGCAGCCTCTGACCTTCCCTTTACCATCCGCAGCCTCTGACCTCCTGTCCCCCCCCCTCCACAGCTTTTGATTTCCCCTGTATCATCCGCAGCCTCTGACCATTGTCTTATATTAGGTCTGAAGAGTCGAGAGTGGGAGTGCTGCCAGGATGGGGGTTCACGGGAGAAGTCCGACATGTATGGACTGTGGAGAGGAAACTATGGGACAAAACCAGAGCCACCAAGCTGGAGCCGAGTGACTGAAGCCCCGCACGGTGCACCTGAGAGGTGGTCAGTGACAGCGCCGCTAGGCCAGTCTGAGGGGTGGGGGAGGGGGTCAATACAATCTAAAGGTTTCCCCCTTTGTCAATAACCCCCTTTACCTTAGTGTTCACTTTCTGCCCACATTCCCAGAGTTTCCCTTTAAATCATAGTCTGCAGGATACAACCTTACAGTGCAAGGGGGCACTCTGATGTAAAGGGGAATGGAGTGGACTCTGATATAAGTGGGGTCTCTGGTCACCAGTGCCCCCCTTTATATCAGAGTTTGACCCCTTTCACACTGAGACGCTTTGCAGGTGCTATAACACTAAAGATAGCACCTACAAAGCGCCCTGAAAGAGCCTCTCTTGCCCATTGAAATGAATGGGCACCGCAGCTATACTGC
This sequence comes from Rana kukunoris, assembly GCA_029574335.1. Taxonomy (NCBI): domain Eukaryota; kingdom Metazoa; phylum Chordata; class Amphibia; order Anura; family Ranidae; genus Rana; species Rana kukunoris. The sequence goes on from CM056049.1 coordinate 185,561,866, forward strand.
CGGCAAAGCGCATGATGTTGGGCTGGTATAATGCTATGGGGCTGGTATGAAATCATTTCCAGGGCTGGTTTTTATTCCCAGTCTGGCCCTGGTTGCACCCCAATGAAAAGTCAGCCCAGTGCTCTAGAAACCCAAATTCCTTCTTCCTACACCAGGTCTTTAGCCATGCATTCAGCTCTCTAATCTCCCCCTGCCTTTCCTGTGTTGCGCATGGCACAGGCAATATTTCAGAGAATATCACCTTGGAGGTCCTTCCCTTCATCTTGCAGCCTAGTTCTTTAAATTGATTCTTAAGGAGCCTCCACCTTCCATGTATACTGGCATTGGTTCCAACGTGGACCAAGACAGCTGGGTCATGCCCAGCCCCTCCTAGTAATTTATCCACCCGGTTGAGGCGATCCTGGCGACAAATTATTCTATCAGTCCTTCTGATTATAGAATCCCCTATTACCACCAACTGCCTAGGCCTACCTGCACTGCCCTCACCACTTCTACTAGATGGGCTGCTCTCCTGGCTGTTAGGGGTAGCAGTAACATCTAGGGCTGCCACCTCTGTGTTTGCCACCTCCACATCTTCACCCAACTTGGCAAATTTGTTTTGATGCACAAATACAGGAATGGCCTTCCTTTTCTGCAAGCCCCTTCCACTCCCTCTAACTACATTAACCCATCTTCCTATCTCATAATCCTGACTTGCCTCTCCACCCTCCACGTTTCCTGAACATCGCCGGGAAGTAACTTTCCCAATCAACTATTCTTTTTTAAAGCGCAATACCCAAGGAGGCGCTACACCTGCAATACCCTGCAATACTGCAATACTCTGCAATACTCTGCCATACTCCACAATACTTGCAATACCCTGCAATACTAAGCAATTCTCTGCAATACCCTGTAATACTCTGAAATACTTTGCAATACCCCGCAATACCCTACAATACCCTACAATACTCTGCAATACTCTGCAATACCCCGCAATACTCCGCACAATAACCTGCAATACTCCGCAATACCCTGCAATGCCCTGCAATACTCTGCCATACTCCACAATACCCCCAATACTCCGCAATACTCCGCAATATCCTGCAATACCCCGCAATACCCCGCAATACCCTGCAAAACTCTGCCATACTCCACAATACCCGCAATACCCTGCAATACTAAGCAATACTCTGCAATACCCTGTAATACTCCGCAATGAAATCTGCCACTCCACAATGCAATACCCCAATACTAAGCAATACTCTGCAATACCCTACAATACCCTACAATACCCTACAATACTCTGTAATACCCTGCAAAACCCTGCAATACCCTGCAATACTCTGCAATACTCTGCAATACTCCTCCATACCCAGCCTTACTCAGCCAACCATACTCGGCCATACCCAGCCATGCTCGGCCATACCCAAAGCCATAACTTTGTGTTAAAAAAAGCTTTTTAACCACTTCCCGCCCGCTGGTCGTCATATGACGTCCTTGACTTTGTGCAGTGATATCTGAATGATGCCTGCAGCTACAGGCATCATTCAGATATCAGCTTTTTCAGCCAGCGATTCCCTACATCATAAGAATGATCATAGCGGCTGTTCCGCCGTTTGATCATTCTTACGAAAGGCAAGAGGGGACGCCCCCTCCTTCCGCTACCCTCCGGTGCTTCTATCAACTCATCGCTAGGATCGAAGCCAGGATTGTTTTTTTATTTTATTTCAGGCTTCCCAGCCTAGAAGTGAGATGTGGAGTCTTATTGACCCCATATCTCACTGTAAAGATGACCTGTCATGCCATATTCCTATTACAAGGGATGTTTACATTCCTTGTAATAGGAATGAAAGTGATCAAAATTTTTTTTTTTTTTTGGGGGGGGGGGGGGGTGTCAAAGTAAAATGAACAGTAATTTTTTTTTTTTTTAACGTGCCCCTGTCCCTGTATGCTCACATGCAGAAGCAAACGCATACATAAGTCCCGCCCACATATGAAAACGGTGTTCAAACCATACATGTGAGGTATCGCTGCAAACGCCTATGGGGATTTTTAAGTAGCGAAGTTTGGCGCCATTTCACGAGCGTGTGCAATCTTAAAGGGTGACATGTTGGGTATCTGTTTACTCAGCGTAACTTCATCTTTCACATTATGCAAACACATTGGGCTAACTTTACCGTTTTTTTTTTTTTTTAAAGCACTAAACTGTTTTTTCCCCCAAAAAATGCGTTAGAAAATTGCTGCCTAAATACTGTGTTAGATAAAAAGTTGCAACAACCGCCATTGTATTCTCTAGTGTCTTTGCTTAAAAAACATATATAATGTTTTGGGGTTCTATGTAATTTTCTAGCAAATAAATGATGATTTTTCCATGTAGGAGAGAAATGTCAGAATTGGCCTGGGTGTTCCAGAACGCCTGAAGGTGCTTCCTGCATGTTGGGCCTCTCTATGTGGCCACGCTGTGTAAAAGTCCCACACATGGGGTATCGCCATACTCGGGAGGAATAGCAGAATGTGTTTTGGGGTGTAATTTGTGGTATGCATATGCTATGTGTGAGAAATACCAAAAAAAAATTCCAGAAGGAAAAACACAGGTGGCGCCAGAGGGATCGAGGCGGAGGCGCCTTTCTCCAGCAGCCAATTAGAGGAGTGTTTCCCTCGCGGGGCAGGCTGGCGGAGGGTATTTCTAGAGCAGACGCCATTTTGTGGGGTCCTTCTACCCGTTCCTGATTCCGGGTGCGGCACCCACCTTTACGCGGAGTTCCTGACTCTGGGCCCTCATGGCCCGGAGCAACCGAAGCTGAAAAAGGGGCCTCAGTGACTTACTGAGTCCCTACATCTATGAGAAGATCCCAAGCGAGTTGTGCTGTTCGGTGGAGAGGTCGGTCTGAGATGAGCCAGGAGGCAGGTTATTAAATAGGGCTTAGACAATCCACTGGGGATCCGAGTTGCCGGACACTGACAAATTAAATGTTGTAATTTGTCAGTCGGTGATTCCAAAGAAACCAAAGTCGCTACCCGAGGTTAAATTCAGGCAACTTTACTTATTGAGAAGGAATTGCTCCATTGAACTGCATTCCAGAGCAGGGGCCTGTGGCAGAGGCACCACTCCTAATTTACATTGAGCCAAGTCTGTGGCAGAGGCTTGACTTCCTTCTCAAGGTTCTTAGTAATATTCCGGCTGCCAGTTCTGTGAGAGAGACTGTCCGGGTACACTACACCCACTCCGGCTGGAGTGGCGACGAAGCAAAGGGTACCGTTGAAGCAGGACTGCTTCTACAAATAGTTGAGGCTTGAATCTGCAACCTTCTTCTTTTCTTTACCATCTTCTCTATTCACCTGAAGTTACCTGTTTGCCGTGTTGGGCAAGAAAATAAAAGCACAGAAAACTACACCTTGCTGTTTGGACATTCCATCATTGCTCACATCATCTATACATCATCATACCCCTAGACATGCTACAGAGGTGATATGCCAATCCCAAATCTAACCAGCGGCTCCTGCGGGGGTAGCACTACACTTTTAAATGTCCTTATTTCTTCTGAGAAATGCTCACTTCCTGTTCTTCTGTCTGTAACTCACCACCGTAATGCAAGGCTTTCTTCCTGGTATGGAGAAAGCCTCTTGAGGGGGCGAGCAGGAGTGTCAGGACACCCACTAACACACAGCTCCTTTCTCTATCTGAAAAGTAGAGTGTCCTGACTTGCCTGCTTGCCCCCTCCCCCTCAAGAGGCTTTCTCCACATCCAGGGAGAGGAACTACTGCAGCTAGCATATAACATTAACCATAATTATATAGATGCATGCCAGCATGGGAAGAAAATGTGTTATCTATAATAAAAGGTTAATAATAGTACATACATCCAATGTGCAAACAGGTGATATCAACAAATGGCTCGGCAGGAGTCTTGGTGGAATTGTGCAGATATACCCAGGTATGCATACAGTAGTTATTAATAAAGACACAGCTAAATGATGGTTGCAGTTGCAGGGGCCCCTGAGGATGATAACAATGTGGCATCCATCTTGGTGTTGAAGACCGGAAGACAAAGACAGTAATAATGGGGAAAACTCTAGTTGTTGTCCAACCGGTCTGAAATGTAGCTTTCAACAAACAGAAACAGTAGTGTAATACTGTAACTCGGGGTCAGCCTATCTACCAGTGTTGCCAACCTACCAGATTAAAATTTACTGTCACGACACCCAAAATGTACTGGCGTAGCCACATTTTTACTGGCATTTCACAAAAGTTACTAAATTACATTTTGATGTGGAAATTTCAGTATTTAGGCTACAAACAAGTACGCTAGCCAAATAGCAATGTGATTTAAGGTAGATATTAAGGTGAAAAACATATTTTTGTTATTCTCGATATAATAAGGGCAAATTATTAGTCACATCACCCCCTGCCTCCATCCCCCTCTGTCACCAACACCCCCTGCCTTCACCCCCCTCTGCGGTGCCACAATCTCCCCCTGCCTCCAATCTCCCCCTGCCTCCAATCTCCCTCTGCCTCCAATCTCCCCCAGGCCCCCAGCCTCCATCCCCCTCTGCGGTGCCACCAACAACCCCTGTCTCCATCCACCACCCTCTGCGGTGCCACCATCCCCCTGGTGTAAATGTTTTGTAGTCGTTTTGTGCTTAGTGATGTAAAGCTGCCCGTGAAAAAAAAAGGCCCAGGCTAGATTTTAACTTTTTTGTTTTCTTTACAGCAGTCACTTTATTTTTGTCTGCTGCTGCAATGTAATTAGAGGAAGCCATCCTTTACAACACCCCATTGTTTACTCATTTAATATAGGAAGAGAGATCATTTGGCTGACACCAAATGGAAGACTGCTAATAAGTTAACAGCTTTACTTCACAAAATGGCAGTATGTTATATAAGAGTCAGAAACTAGGCCAAACAAATAGGCTATACTATCCAGCTATGTCATTTGCTATGTTAGTTTAACGCTTATTTAAAGTTGTTGCTTTGGTATTTTGTACTCTGCAGCTTCCTGGCCCCCTTTATCTGTTTCAGGTACCCTCCTTGCTGTATCTGAGCAGGATTCAGCTATCAGCTATCACCAGGCAGATAAGCTAGTTGCCTGTCAATCTTTGATTGGTCCTGGATATTGGGAGGGAAACGCTGTCATCCAACCAGGATTATGACTCTTAACCACTTAAAGCGGAATTCCGGCCACAATTTCACTTTTTAAATTTAAATACCCCTGTAATACACAAGCTTAATGTATTCTAGTAAAGTTAGTCTGTAAACTAAGGTCCGTTTTGTTAGGTTGTTACAGCATTTAGATACTTTATAAAACAGGAATTGACCGTGGCCATCTTAAGTGTGGGCATCCATAAAGCCAGACTGTATGACTTCCTGGATTTCAGCCTTGCTGATCTCGCACATGCTCAGTGCTGCACAAGCAATGTAATAGGTTTCAGGTCAGGTTTTCATAGCAACGGGAGTGTCAGAGGAAGTTGATGCCCCTTATCTATGCAAATCCCTCCTCCCCTCCTCCTTCCAGGAAATATACTAAATGATTTGTTATGTAGATATATTTGCACAGCGCACCGATCACACTGCACCGATCACACTGCACCGATCACAGCACACCGATCACAGCGCACCGATCACACTGCACCGATCACACTGCACCGATCACACTGCACCGATCACACTGCACCGATCACACTGCACCGATCACAGCGCACTGATCACACTGCACCGATCACACTGCACCGATCACACTGCACCGATCACACTGCACCGATCACAGCGCACCGATCACAGATCTCAGCGCACCGATCACAGCGCACCGATCACACTGCACCGATCACACTGCACCGATCACACTGCTCACAGCGCACCGATCACAGCGCACCGATCACACTGCACCGATCACACTGCACCGATCACACTGCACCGATCACAGCGCACCGATCACAGCGCACCGATCACAGCGCACCGATCACACTGCACCGATCACAGCGCACTGCACCGATCAAAGCGCACCGATCATAGCACACCACACCGATCACACTGCACCGATCACATCACACTGCACCGCTCACAGCACACCGATCACAGCGCACCGATCACACCAATCACAGCGCACCGATCACGCCGCACAGATCACACCAATCACAGCGCACCGATCACGCCGCACAGATCACACCAATCACAGCGCACCGATCACAGCGCACCAATCACACCGCACCGATCACATCACACAGCACCGATCACACAGCACCGATCACATCACACAGCACCGATCACACAGCACCGATCACACCGCACAGATCACAGCGCACAGGAGTTCTTCAGCGGGGGGTTCGGATCAAAGTTGTTGAGCGGGGGGTTGTTGGAAGTTGTTGAGCCTGAGTTTTTGAAGGGGGGGGTTCGCGGGATCACTGTATTTACCGCGAATCGCGGGTGGGGGGGCAGTTGCCGCGGGTGGGGGGGGCGGGGTTAGCCGCGAATCGCGGGTGGGGGGGGGGCAGTTGCCGCGGGTGGGGGGGGCAGTTGCCCTTTTTACCGCGAATCGCGGGTGGGGGGGGGGGGGGGGGGGGGGCGGGTTTGCCGCGAATCGCGGGTGGGGGGGGCTGATTTGCGGGATTCCTGCCCTATGACAGTGTGGTGGGGGAGGAGAACACTGTGGGGGGGGGGGGGCTGGAGAGTGTGATGGGGGAGGAGAAGCAGGGTGCATACAGAGGAAATTAGCTTTCTATATTCCTCTATACAGGCGCTGAATGCTTGATTCTCCTACCTTTTACCTCTTGCAAGCAATCAGCGCCTGTATAGAGGAATCCAGCAAGGTGATTTCTTCTATTTGCAGCCCCCCCTGCTGCACACGTAGGGCGGCATCACTGCTGTCTGAGCTGCCTGGCTGGGTCTGTGTTTTCGGCGGTGATGCTACGGTCCCGCCCCCTTAGACCGGCTCGTGTGATTGGCTGAACACAGATCACATGAGCCAGCCCAGGGGGGCGGGACTGTGTTACAGCGTCCCCGCCGAAAACACACCCAGCCAGGCAGCTCGTAATACACAGAGAGAGGAGAGGAGAGGAGAGGAGAGAGGGGTCATGTCCCAGGAGGCATAGCGGCTGTGATTGACGGCTGTGGCCGCGGCTGAGAAAATAAACTCATCTGCACAGCACAGTGAGTTTTTAAAATGACTAAAAATGACACGCCAATTCTATTTAAGGGGGCAGTATGAAAGGGGATGCAATAAAGTTAAAAAAGAGGGTGGAGCTCCACTTTAAGGACCTTGGGTGTTTTTCAGATTTGGTGTTTGCAAGACTAAAACATTATATATATATATTTTTTTCTAAAACCCTAGAGAATAAAATGGCGGTCATTACAATACTTTTTGTCACACCGTATTTGCATAGCGGTCTTACAAGCGCACCTTTTTTGGAAAAAATTCACTTTTTTTAGTTAAACGTCAAACTTTTACAATTAAAAATCTCGATAGGTGACGTTTGAAAAATTCTATAGGTTGCATCTTTTGAGCTACAGAGTAGGTCTAGGGCTAGAATTATTGCACTCGCTCTAATAATCGCAGTGATACCTCACTTGTGTAGTTTGAACACCGTTTTCATATGCGGGCGCTTTAAAAAAAATGTTTTTTTTTGTTTTCTTATTTATGTTTATTTATTTTATTATTTTTTACGCTGAAAAAAAATAATAATAAAAATGTAAACATTCCTTGTAATAGAAAAAAGCATGACAGGTCCTCTTAAATATGAGATCTGGGATCAAAAAGACATCAGATCTCATATTTAGACTTAAATGCAAAAAAAAATTAAAATGTTGTCATTTGAAAAAGTGACAAAAAAAAATTGCCTTTAAGATGCATGGGCGGGACTAACATTTTGACGTCACTTCCGCCCTGCTAAGCTATGGGGACGGGTGGGGGCCATCTTGCCCTCACTCACATCCCCACACAGTAGGCTGAAGGACCCGATCGTCTCCGCCGCTACCAACGGCTCCGGTAAGCAGCGGAGGGCACGGGAGATCGGTGGGAGGGGGGCCCTCTCCCGCCGCCAATAACGGCGATCTCGCGGCAAATCCGCCGCAGAGACTGCCGCTTATCGTTTACAGGACCGCTCATACTAAAGATGGATACCTCGGTTGTGGCAGCAGCTGCTGCCGTTACCGAGATATCCATCTTTAAAAAAAGGATGTATATATACATGAGCAGGTCCTTAAGTGGTTAAATCTCAGAATATCATACAAAAAAATACAGCTTTTGAAAAGATCCTACGATAATCTGATTGGTAGTAAACATCTTTTGTTCAAAATTTTCCAAAGGGGCAAACACAAAAAAAAATTGTACGATATCGGATCGTATGATTTTCGTTTTAATCAGTACAGTATTCGTCAGAAAATACAATACATATACATTACATCACTTCCGAAATTTTCGAGAATTTTCATACTTTAGTAACCTATTCATTTTTGATATGGAGACTAGCATGCAAAAACAAAAGCATGATCATTCGTCTCATTGTGTGTACTAGGCTTTATGCCACGTACACACGATCATTTTTCGGCATTAAAAAAACGACTTTTGAAAAAATTTAATTTAAAATGATCGTGTGTGGGCTTCACAGAATTTTTCGGGTTCTGAAAAACGAAAAAACAAAAAAATTCCGAACATGCTGCATTTTTTAACAACGTTTTAAACAATGTCGTTTTTCGAGTTGTAAAAAATGATCGTTTGTGGGCTTAAAAGATGTTAAAAACCCACGCATGCTTGTTCTGGTAAAACTACCATTCGTAATTGAGTAAGCACATTCATCACGCTGTAACAGACAGAAAAGCGCAAATCGTCTTTTACTTACAGGAAATCAGCTAAAGCAGCCCCAAGGGTGGCGTCATCCGCATGGAACTTCCCCTTTATAGTGCTGTCGTACGTCGCCGCGCTTTACTAGAGCATTTTTTAAAAACGATCGTGTGTGCGTTATAATGATGAAGTTGGAAAAAACAACCTTTTTTGTCTACATGCCGAAAAACAACGTTTTTAATGCCGAAAAATGATCGTGTGTACGTGGCATCAGGCTCCAAGCACACTAGGAGCAGAAAAAAATGCCAGAACCTCTAACAGAAAAGGGGGCATTAAAAATGTTCATAGTGGCTCGTATTGCAAAGAGTTTAGGATAGTTAATGGGCATTTGCTTTTATAAACTTTTTTCCCCAAAACATTTTCCTCTACTTATTTTTCAATGTACACTTGAAAATGCAGACTGCCTCAAAACTCCTCTCAAAATTGCACCTGTTATGTCTTTTTTTTTTTCTGCCTCTAAATTCTTGAAATATGTCTCTAATATGCATGGGCACATTAACATTGAGCTTTTTCTGCAGGCAGCAGAAAAAATGCAAAACTTTCATAGCAGCAGTGTTTTTCAAGCCCAATGTGCATGTACCTTTAATATCCTTTCCCTGGGGTATCTGTCAGCAGATAGATTTTTAACAAGCCGTCCCGCCCTCCCTTCCCTTTGTTATGGTTATTCTTTTTTGGGGGTATCGTCGCCCACTATTGTGGGTGGACATTGTGATTAAAGACATTAAATTAAAGGAGTTGTAAATAAAAAAATGTTTTCTTGCTAAAATGACTGTTTACAGGGTATAGAGACATAATAGTTAACTGATTCCTTTTAAAAATGATTAAAAATTGATAAAAATCAATCATATAATGTACCTGCAGTTTCTAGTTTCATTTTTGCATGTTGTTTCCTGCCTCTCTGCTTTACAGAGCCACAGAGCCAATACCGGGCAGTGATGGTTTGGAAAACAAAACTGATTGGTGCTGAGGGGTTTTAGACACACAGTAATCACACCTCCTTGAAGTTAGTGACCACAGAGAGAAAGCTCCCAGGGCTGTGGTTATCAGGAAACAGACAACCAGGAAGTGTGGAGATCAGGGAAGAATTACAGCAACTTAAGAGCAAAAAAAATGAACAATGAGGACATGAAAACAGCACTGCATTAAGGTAAAGGAAGCTATTAAAATAAAAAATAAAAATTCCTTTACAAACCCTTTAAGTTAAATTAAAGACAACACGTTTTGATGACTCAATTTAGGTGTTTGGTATTTATTCCCAAAAACGTTTGGTTTGTCTGTGGTTATAAAGTTTAAAGAAACTTTATTGATTTTACTTATGTGTTTTCAACCCCAATAAAGGCCTAGTATGAGTATTTTCCTAAATGATTGTCTTTTCATTTTTTTTTAATTTCTTAAGGAGGTACTTATGGGATCTGCAATTGTCTACCTCAGACCTATAGAATACAGTAGGGATGAGCCAAACACCCCCGTGTTCGGTTCACACCAGAACCTTTGAACGGGCGGTAGGTTGGCTGACCTGTGGAGAATTAGGAATCCACAGACCAGGGCGTATTCGTGGTCAGCCCCAGGAGGAAGCTGTTTGTCGCGTATAGATATGGTTTGTGGGAATGATAAAGTTCAACCATTGGTACAATCAGTTGGCTACCTACCTCGGGGGGTATCCAATCACTCCCCACTATTGTTCGGATTAAATATTGGTCCTAGGGGTAACAGGCCAACCTGGAAAATGCATCCATACTGGCTAGCACAAATTGGACCTGATGACCGTATACCAGAACAACTAGATATCTTTATTGAGGCACATGGGACCTATGCAATGGATGGTAGTGTATCGGATGCATTTAAGGCATACCTGCGGGGGGTCTTGAAGTCAACTATATCACATGTTAAACGTGTTAGTAGGCAAGGAGAGAAGGAACTGGCTAAACAGTGTACAGAAGCGGAGGATGAGTTTATATCCAACCCCTCGAGTGAAAATCAGGCAAGGTGGGAAAACCTGCGTAGGCTATATAAAGGTCAGATAGAAATAAAAGCCAAAGGGAAACAATTCTTTTTACGGCAGAAATTTTTTGAACAGGGGAACCAAGCTAGTAGACTATTGGCATTTATAGCTAAACAACAGACATCTTCAGCTATTTCCAAGATACAAAATGAACAGGGGATATTAGTTTGTACAATAGAAGAAATACTGAAATGCTTCCATGAATATTATGTTAAAATGTATGCCACCTCATTAACGTGTGCAGAGGAGGATATAGTGGGGTACCTGGAGGAAGTAGAGTTCCCCAAACTAACAGGAGAAAATGTGAAATTAATGGACGAGGAGATTACAGAGGCAGAAGTAAGGGAAGCTATCGGCTCGTTGGCAACAGGTAAATCCCCAGGCCCGGATGGTTTACCCCTGGAGGTGTATAGTCGATATGTAAATCTGATAGCTCCAATACTAACTAAGGTATATAGAGAGGCCTTTGTTAGAAGAGAACTCCCACATTCCATGTATGAAGCAACAGTAGTTTTATTATTAAAAACGGATAAGGACCCAAGTGAATGTACCTCATATAGGCCAATATCTTTGTTGAACTGCGATTATAAAATTTTGGCCAAGATATTGGCCAAAAGATTAAATACTGTAATAACATCTATAGTGCATGCCGACCAGACAGGTTTTATAATTGGCAAATCAACATCGATAAACATTTGTAGAACACAATTGGTAGTACAGATGAAGGAGTATATTCCAGAGACAGGGGCTTTGGCATCTCTTGATACAGTCAAAGCCTTTGACTCCGTAGAGTGGAGATTCTTGCAGGCAACACTGGGGAAGTTTGGATTTGGTAAAAGATTTAAGCAATGGGTAAGGATACCGTATGCAGCCCCGCGATCTATGCTATTGATTAATGGGATATTGACCCCATCAATTAACTTATTTAGGGGTATGAGGCAGGGGTGTCCGCTGTCTCCTCTTCTATTTGCTATTACAATTGAGTCATTAGCTTTACGATTCCGTCAGTCTGAAGAATATAAGGGGATAGAAATGGGCGACAGTACAGAACAGATTGACATCATATTGTATATGCAAGATACACAGGATACCCCACTTAAGATAGTGAACTCCTTTAAATATTTAGGGATCCATATAACAAGACAATCCCAGGCGGCATTGGAGTCCAATGTTTATCCATTGATGGAGTATATTAAAGTCAAGTTGAGGATTTGAAGTAAACTCCCTTTGTCAGTGGTGGGAAGAATACATTTAATTAAAATGATCCTACTACCAAAGTGTTTGTACATCTTCTCACACTCCCCAGTAGTAGTGCCTAAAAATTTCTTTAAAAAGTTGAATTCACAATTTATAAAATGTATATGGGCAAAAGGTAGATGTAAAGTAAAGCTGACAACATTACAGCGCCCAAAGACAGAGGCAGGGTTGGCGCTGCCAGATGTCTATTTGTATTACTTGGCAGGACAAATTAGACATTTACGTAACTGGTTTACACAGGAACAAAGCTCGGGAGTAGAGAAGTATTTGTTAAATATATTACAAGCTGAGAACTTTTTGGTAGTATTAGAGACAAAACGTATACATACACCAGGGGTCAAGATACCAATGCTCTCATTGGTACAATCAGTATGGCAGGAGGTCAAAAAATTAATGGGCTTCAGGGATATCCCTGCTGAGCTATCTATGTGGGATAATCCCTTGTTTGGAGAACTATATACATTCAAGGATAGTATATTTTGGAAGCAAAAAGGAATAGTAGCTTTGGAACAGGTATACCAAAGTGGGAATATATGCTCATTTGATTATTTGAAAACACAATATAAACTAGTCGATACATTCTTTTATATATTTTTACAGTTAAGAAATGCGTAAGGTGCCCAATTTGGTAGTAAAAGTATAGATATATCTAGATTCCCCCTTATAGGAATTATGAGAACTCAAGGACCAAAGGGATTAGTATCCATGTTGTACACATATTTTATGCAGGCCAAGATACGGGACTCTCCGTTTCAGATTAAGAGGAAGTGGCAAACGAGATGTCCATCTATGACGGATGAGATTTGGGGGGAACCCTGCAAATCACATTTGACAGTATCACCTGCAAGCAATAATAGATTGATACAGTTTTACATAATACACCAGATTTATCTTACACCGCATAAACTAAGCCTGATGGGGAGAGTAGTAAACGCGGAGTGTGCAAGATGTCATCTACCACGGGCCGACATCGAGCTCATGATGTGGTCTTGTCCGGGCATCAGTAGATATTGGAGACAGGTTTTGGATATACTATCAGAAGTGGTGGGAGGATGCGTCCCATTTACTCCAGAAGTATGTCTATTGGGGTTAATTGAGAGTCAAAGGTGGAATGTATATACTAAGACTTGTTACAATGAAACTTTATTTATGGCCCGCAAACAAATTGTACTTGGATGGATGCAACCTATGCCTCCTTCGAAGGAACAATGGCTTGGGGCGGTAAATCAAATCATTCCATATGAGAAACTATTGTACGAGCATAGAGGAATACCCCAGAAATATTATAGAATTTGGGATGAGTGGTTGAACTCGGGGTCAACTCTTATGCAGCGTACACACGATCACTTTTTGTAATAAAAAAAACTACGTTTTAATAAACTTCATTTAAAATGATCATGTGTGGGCAAAACGTTGTTTTATGTCTTCTGAAAAATTTTTGTGTCATAAAAAATGATCGTGTGTGGGCAAAACGACGTTTAAAACAACGTTTTTAAACCCGCGCATGCTCAGAAGCAAGTTATGAGACGGAGCTTCAATGGAACAGAGTGCCGTCGAACGTGGTGTACGTAACCGCGTTTTGCAAGAACATTTTCAGAAAACGATGGTGTGTAGGCAACGTCGTTTTTTAAAATGACGTTTGAAAAACTTTGTTTTGTTTCGTGAGATAAATGACTTTTTTTCATCACAAAAAGTGGTCGTGTACGCAGCATCCGTGGTGAATAAGTAGAAGAAGGGCACTAATAGAAGGATATTCTGATTATTGGAAGTCAGTAAAGAGGGGGGAGGGGCGCTGCAACCAGGGTAACGGGGTAGTTTGTCTTTATTGTTTTGTTTCCTTTTTGTTATCTGTTTTTTTTTTTTTTTCTTTTTCAATGTGGAATGTAATGTATAATGATACATTTTCTGTTGATTTGGTTGTATTTATGAAATGGAAAAGATTTAATGAAGAAACATAATAATATTGACGGATGTAGACATGTGAAAGAATAAAATAAAAACATAATAAAAAAAGAACCTTCGAACAGACCGAACGTTCCCGCCAACATTTAGAACCCCGTTCGAATTCAAAAGTGCTCATTTTAAAGCCCCATATGCAAGTTATTGTTGGAAAACGTCTTTGAGAACCCGGGTCTTGCCACAGGTAACATGTATCAATGGAAAAAAGTTTTAAAAACTGTGGGCCAGATTCAGGAAAGGTTACGCTGGCGGATCGAGTGATCCGCCAGCCTAACTGTGGCTTTGAGCCGGCGTTTCTGTTTTCTGTAACCAGAAAACAAGAAACGCCGGGTTGAAGTTCCGATGCGAGCAGCGTAACTGAGTTTCGCCATCGCATCGTTACTTCAACTTAAAAATGGCGCCGGGGGCGTTCCCGCCGATTTACGCTCAAAAAATATGTTAATGAGCGGAAATCGGCAATTCACGATCGAAATCCGGCGCGACGCAATGACGATACGACGTTTCCGGACGGGATACGCGGCGCATAGATATACCTACATGGGGTTGGAGTATCCTATGTTAGGTATAGGCGTCGTCATCAAAAAAAAAAACGTCGCTTGCGTAAAACGGTCATGAATGGGAATGTGACGTCATTGACAGATTTTGGAGCATGCGCACGGGGATGTTTTGACACTCGACGCATGCGCAGTACGTTGGCGGCGGGATCGCGCGTAGTTAGCATACTACACGCCCCGTACCCGCGACATTTGAATTCCGCCGGCTCATTTGTGATGCGCTGCCGCAACTTTAGGAGCAAGTGCTTCGTGAATGACAGCACTTGCTCCTAAAATTTCGGCAGCGCAACGCAAATCAGAAGCGTTACTCCAGAGCAAAGATGCTCTGGAATACGTGAATCTGGCCCTGTGTTTTTTCTGGAGTAGTGATTTTAATGATGCAGCATCATTAAAAACACTGCTCCAGAAAAAACGACCATTTAATAAAAAAAATATTCCATTGATACATGTTCCCTGGTGCAAGACCCAGGTTCTTAAAGATGTTTTCACAGGCATACTATAGACACCCAGCAGGTACAATATTTAAAGGAATTTTATTTTATTTTTATTTTTTTATTTAAGCATCATTAAAATCACTGCTCCTGAGCAGTGATTTTAATGATGCTTAACCACTTGATACCCGCCCACCGTCAAATGACGGCGGGCGGGTAACTCTATTGTCCTGACTGCACGTCATATGACGTGCAGTCATAGAAAGCTCCACGTCCCCGTCAGGGAGAGAGGAGACCGATTGTGTCCCTTGTACATAGGAACACAATCGGTCACCTCCCCAGTCACCCCCCCTCCCCCCACAGTTAGAACACAAACTAGAAGAAACATTTAACCCCTTCCCCGCCCCCTAGTGGTTAACCCCTTCCCTGCCAGTTACATTTATACAGTTATCAATGCATATTTATAGCATTGTTCACTGTATAAATGTAAATGGTCCCAAAAATGTGTCAAAAGTGTCCGATGTGTCCGCTATAATGTCCCAGTCCCGAAAAAAAATCGCAGATCGCCGCCATTCCTAGTAAAAAAAAAAAAAATCATAATTATGTTCCGTATTTTTTAGGCAATATAACTTTTGCGCAAACCAGTCACTATACGGTTATTGCAATTAAATTTTTTACATTGTTTTACCAAAAATATGTAGAAGAATACATATCGGCCTAAACTGAGATAAAAAATATATATATTTTTTTAAAATGGGATATTTATTATAGCAAAAAGTAAAAAATATTGGGCCAGATTCACGTACATCGGCGCATTTTTTGACTGGCGTAGCGCACCTCCTTTATGTTAGACGGCCGCAATGTAGCAGCGCAATCATCGTATTCTCGTTTGATTTGCACAGAAATTAGCGCCTGTGCAACGTAATTTCAGAGGCGTAAGGCGGAGTAATTCAAATTGGGAAGGACGTGGGCGTGTTACATTGAAATGAGCCGTGACCCCATGCAAATGAAGGGCCGGCCGGATCGCGCATGCGCGCATGAAGCAGACCATGGTCAGCACCTCTGTGCACATGCTCACAACTCGGGAACGGCGCAATCAGTGAAATTGGAAGTGGACCTGGGCAACTTAGTGAACTACGCAGACAGCATAAATAGACAGACACAAACGCCATTCCTTTGCAAAAGTACATCCCTTTGTATCCCTTCCTATACAGCAAGGTGCTTTTGTTCTGTTGTTTATTAGCGTTTGTTTGTTTGTTTGTGACGTGTCTTTGAGATATTTGGGGACTGTTTTGCAGAGTGATTTTTGTCTTTTATGGGCCAGATTCAGGTAGAGTTACGCTGGAGTAATTCGATATGCGCCGCGGAACTGTGAAGATGCGCCGTCGTTTCTATGTGGCCGTACCCACCAAACTAGATGCGACAGAAAACGGGCCATTTCCGATCGGCTTAACTTTCCGACGCCGGAGTCTCGTCAGCGCATAATTTCGTTTGGCGCATCAGTCGCGCCTATTGATTTCCCCTGCAAATATGCAAATGAGGGAGATTTCCCGATTCACGAACGGATTAGCACCATACGCTGGCTACATGCGCCGCGCGTATCTCGTCCGTCCGGCGCAAAGTTATTTCTACAAAAAGCTGCTTTATCTTTACTCCAGACGGCCACAGGTCAGCAGGAGAGCAGCTACAGCAGCAGCGTTACCGACGAAACTAGCAAGCTGAACAACCACACTTGCAAGGACAACACCTCTGTGTGCCAACATGCCAGGGGCAGTCGCGGTCCTAGCACTAGTACTGGGTCCCCCGGAACGGAGTAGGCGGGCACGTGAAAGGATATACCGCACGCGCATGAGCCTCTTTGGCATGGGGGATGAGGAGGTGTATCGCCTCTTCAGATTCAGCCCAGATGTAATACTTGAACTAACCACAACCCTGCAGGGTGACATCACCAGCAAGACACACCGCTCACAAGCAGTGCAGCCACTGCTGAAGGTACTGGCAACACTTCATTTCCTTGCCAGTGGATCATTCCAGCGTACAAGTGGAGTGGTGGTTGGGATGTCACAATCCTCCATAAGCAGATGTGTGCACCAGGTTGTCCCAGCAATCCTCAGACGCATGTCCAACCAGTTCATCAGACCCACCACTGAGGAGCTGCGGCTGAAGGCAATGACAGATTTCTACAGCATTGCCAGATTCCCACGCACTGTGGGGACCATTGATTGCACACATGTGGCCCTACAGCCCCCCAGTGCCACAGAGCACATATACCGCAATCGGAAGCATTGGCATTGCATCAATGTACAGGTGATAGCTGATGCCCAACGCCTCATATGGCACGTCCGTGCCAAACACCCAGGGTCCAGCCATGACAGCTTCATATACCATCAGAGCCCCATCCCAGCAGAATTCGAGCAGAACATGTATGGGGACAGCTGGCTGGTTGGTGAGTGACATGGGTGGCAGGCATGACTATTCCCTCCCGTGATGCACATCAGAAGTGGCACATGCATGACTAACATCCTCCTGTCTTTTCCCTTACAGGTGACTCTGCATATGCACTGGGACCCCATCTCATGACTCCTTTCCGGAACCCCCAAACCAGAGGAGAGAGAAAATAAAATGAAGCACACATCAAAACCCGTGCAGTGGTGGAGCAAACATTTGGGCTCCTGAAGTCCCGTTTCCGCTGCCTGGATAAGTCCGGGGGGATCCTATTGTATTCCCCTACCTTTGTGTGTCAGATCATCGGTGCATGTTGCATTCTGCACAACTTTGCCATGAGAAAAGGCCTGCAGATTGACATACGTGATGACCTGACCCCCGACCCACACAGTCCCCACCTGCCAGAGGAAAACCAGTCTGCTGATGGAAGAGCAGTCAGGAGGGTCCTCGCCGTAGGCATCTTTGGACACTAAACCAAAACATTGATCACACAGACAATGCACGCGTGTACACCACTGATGTCCCTAGATCACACACACCACATCCACATCACATTGGATTAGCCCAAGTCCAGCATGTAGGACTTGGGAGCAGCAACGCCAGCGTCAAGGCCCCAATGATGTCGCTGTCCATTCATACACCTTTCACACGTCATTCATACAGCCGTGGGGTTAACTTCACCACCACGGCCGAGGGTGACACCCCTTACTGGCAGGAGTGCCACCCTCTCACATTCACACACCATTCACACTGCAACGTGTGCAGTATAAAAAAATAAAAATCTCATAACCTGAGCATTCACAAAAAAATATAAAAAAACCTCATGTCCTGAGCATCAAACAAAAGGATAAAAAGAAAAATTATCTGGGATGCCGGGGGCTTCTTCTGGCGGCCCCTCTCTGGCTCCTCAGCTGCCTGGAAGGAGTGGGTGGGGGTGGGGGGGCATCTGGAGGTGGCTGATCCCCGGGTGGGCCACTCCTGGCAGGTGTGGCCTGCCTGCCCTACAAGGCCACGGCAATCCGGCCAAGGTAAGAACTGGTCTGGGCCTGCACCCTGAGCTGCTGGGCCTGCATCCTGAGCTGCCGGGTGACCTGATAATGCTGGGCCCGCCGACTCAGCCTCCCCTGGTCCCGGATGGCAGCACTGTTTGCCTGGACGGCTGCAGTGAGGTCCCTTAGCTCACCCTGCACCTCCCCCAGACTGGTCACCACTGCAGCGCAGTTGCAGCTCACATCCTGCACTGCCGAAGACATCTGGGCCACGGAGCACAGGCTGTCAGCCACTCTGTCCAGGTGCCCAGCAATCTCCCCCATTTGCTGGGTCTGTCTGGCGTGATCCCTCGCCACCTGGTCCTGGACCAGATCAGACACCCCCCTGGTCTTATGGGTGGCCTTCCTGGGGCCAGTAGATGTTTGTCCCCGGGGGGATGGAGTCGCCCTTGAGGGGCTTCCTATAATGGGGGAGGGGATCTGAGAGGGTCCTGCAGAAGAGGAGGATTCCTCTAACAATAAAACAAAGTCCTGCTCTGCCCCAACAGGCTCCTCCTCAACGACCTCTGCATGTGTGGTGTGGCCACTCTCCTCCTCCACCTCGGTGTCTTCACCACCCAGGGGCACAGGCACTGGGTGCCGATGGGGGGATGGGGTGGACTGGCCGCCGACAGATGATGGCCCAGCTCCGTCATCTGTGGATGACACAAAGCAGACACATGTTGGTGGTCCCACACACTTGGCACATGTACCCTCCCCCCCCCACATGCAAAACACCAAATAGGGGATAAAAAACACTTACCTGTCCTGGAGCCTTCCTCCACAGAATCAAAGCCTGGTACCCCCCTCCAACTGCTCCCTGTCCAGGCAGCGGGCGACCACCTCCTCCTCTGTGGTCAGGCTGACCGGACATGGTGGACCACCACCTGTGCCCCTCTCATGGCTCCTAATGGTGGCCACCTTGCCACAGACCTTGCGCCGCAGATCATTTATTTATTTTTGAATATCCCCAGCAGTCCGGGTGGAATACCCCAACACATTGACCCTGGCAGCAATGGTCTCCAGGATGCCCTACTTCCTCTCCCGGCTGGTCTTCCTACTTTTTTTGCCGTGGAGAAAATCATTAAACGTCTCCATAGCCGAGATGACCACAGAGACCTCCTGGGCATTAAAGTTGAGGTTCCTCCTCTCTTTAGGGGTAGCGGGAGCAGCCATGACAGCAAAAGTATCTTCCCTGGGGTGGGGGGAAACGGATATACTTTTGCGCCGGAATGGCGTTTCCGCTAGCGCTTTTATACGCGCAACGGAACACATTGCGCTGGCGTTTCACGTGAAGTGGTGCCGACGGAAGTTGTGAGCATGCGCACAGGGGGCCGAGTGAAGCCTCACTTACTGCGCATGCTCCGTGGATGATGCGCTGAACGTAAGCCTCTGCGCTGGGCTCCGCCCATCATTTACATATGATCACACCCACTTCCACTTGCGTCGGATTACGCCAGCGCATTATCGTTACTCTGGCGCAAGTTTACGCGCAACTGCTATGTGAATAACAGTACTTGCGCCGAAAGTGTCGGCGGAGTAACGTAAATGAGAAACGTTACTCCAAAGTAAAGAAGCGCCCATCTACCTGAATCTGGCCCTATGTGTTTTCTTTGTTGTTATTTTTTTTTAATTATATTTTTGCTGGGCATTTTTTATTTTTGCTGGTCAATTTTTTATTTTTTTGGGTTCTGTTTGTGAATGATTTTGGAATGTGGGGCTGACATTCCTGCCGGAAAAGGGGTGTCACCCTCATTTGTGGTGGAGAAGTGATCCCCACGTCCGTGTGAATGGTGTATGAATGTACAGTGACATAATTGGAGCCGTGGCGTTGCTGCTCACAAGTCCTGCATGGTGGGCTTGTACCAATCCAATGTGATGAGGATGTGATGTGTCTGTGCTAGGGACCACAGTGGTGTTGCATGCATGCATTCTCATTGTGCCATGATTAATGTGTGTGTTTAACGTGCAAAGATGCCTAATGTGAGCTGGCTCCTGGCTGCTCTTCCCTCAGAAGACGGGGTAGCCTTGGTTAGGGGGAGATTGAGATTGACATAAGTGATGACCTGACCCCTGAACCAGGAAAAAAAAAATCCTCTCCCGTGCCCTCCTCCGTGCCCTCCTCCGTGCCCTCCTCCTTCTTTGCTCATCTAAACTCAGTAGTATAGCTATAAGCATGGATGCCACTGGCATGTTGGCATACAGTTTGTTGGGCAGCAAGTGTGACTGCTCAGCTCCTCACTAACAGTGTTGCTTTAGCTGACATATAGACGGATTGTCTAATTTTATACCACCTTTTCTATGGTCTAATTTTAGACAGGACGCACAGCTGTTGCGCACAGCGCGTAGCCTGCGCTGCAACAACGTTCTTTTGTGGATCCCCGTAACTCCCTCATTTGCATATTTGAATAGCAAATAAATGGTGTGTCTAGCGCAGTTTTGCGCGGACGATGAGCCTGTCTATCAGAATTACGCGGGTCAAAAAAAAGTAGATTTTTTGCGTATCTCGTTTTGGGGATGCGGGGCATCGAAACGCATGCGCAAATTTAGACTTACGCCGCGCATCTCCTGTAACGCCGGTGTAATCGCTCTGTGAATCTGGCCCAATGTTTCTTTTTTCAAAATTGTCGCTCTTTTTTTATAATAACCGCACGGGTGATTAAATACCACCAAAAGAAAGCTCTATTGTGGGGAAAAAAAGGTTTAAATTTGATACAAATTAGAGATGTGTCTGGTTCAGGGGTCAGGTCATCACTTATGTCAATCTCCAGGCCCTTTCTCACTGGGAAGTTGTGCAGCATGCAACATGCACCAATGATCTGGCATACAAAGTTTGGGGAATACAACAGGGTACCATGGGGGGTTCCGTATAGGAGTCATGAGATGGGGTCCCAGTGCATATGCAGAGTCACCGTGAAGGGATAAGACAGGAGGATGTTAGTAGTGCATGTGCCCCTTGTGATTTCAGCATCATGGGGGGGACAGTCATGCCTGCCACCCATGTCACTCACCAACCAGCCAGCTGTCCCCATACATGTTCTGTTCGAAATCTGTGGGGATGGGGCTAGGATTGTATATGTAGCTGTCATGGGTGTCATGGGTGGTGTCATGTGTTGGGCTGGTGATGTCCTCCTGCAGGTTTGTGGTTAATTCCAGGATGGCATGAGGGGTGAATCTGAAGATGCGAGACACCTCAAAATCACTCATGCCAAAGATGTCTATGCGTGTGTGATATATCAAGTGAAGAGTGAGGGGCTTGTATCAGATTAGATTATTATATCCATCAAGGTTTTAAAGGGCTATTGAAAGATAGTGAGACCGTGTTTGTAATTTGTATGTATGTTATGTATTGATGTATATATGTATGGTTTTTTTTTTTGTAAAAATGTTTATAAAAGCAAAGAAATTTTTTGGGAAAAAAAAAATCCTCTCCCGTGCCCTCCTCCGTGCCCTCCTCCTTTGCTCATCTAAAGTCAGTAGTATAGCTATAAGCATGGATGCCACTGGCATGTTGGCATACAGTTTGTTGGGCAGCAAGTGTGACTGCTCAGCTCCTCACTAACAGTGTTGCTTTAGCTGACATGTAGACGGATTGTCTAATTGTATACCACCTTTTCTATGGTCTAATTTTAGACAGGACACGCAGCTGTTGCGCACAGCGCGTAGCCTGCGCTGCAACAACGTTCTTTTGTGGATCCTCGTAACTCCCTCATTTGCATATTTGAATAGCAAATCAATAGTGTGTCTAGCGCAGTTTTGCGCGGACGATACGCCTGTCTATCGAAATTACACGGGTCAAAAAAAGTAGATTTTTTGCGTATCTCGTTTTGGGGATGCGGGGCATCGAAACGCATGCGCGAATTTAGACTTAACGCCGGTGTAATCGCTCTGTGAATCTGGCCCAATGTGTCTTTTTTCAAAATTGCCGCTCTTTTTTTGTTTATAGCGCAAAAAATAAAAACCGCACGGGTGATTAAATACCACCAAAAGAAAGCTATATTTGTGGGGAAAAAAGGATGTCAATTTTGTTTGGGAGCCACGTCGCACGACCGCGCAATTGTCAGTTAAAGCGACCCAGTGCCGGAAGCTAAAATTTTGTCTGGGCAGGAAGGGGGTATATGTGCCCAGTAGGCAAGTGGTTAATTAAAAAAATAAAATAAAATTCCTTTACATATTGTACCTGCTGGGTGTCTATAGTATGCCTGTGTAGCTTTATGGTGCACACTGCAGAGGACACAGGTAATAGACCACATGAGAATACTGCAGCTAGCACAATCAACTACCTGCCAGTAAATTAGGAAGAACTAATCTAGCTAAACTATACAGTGTATAAATACAGTGCCTTGCGAAAGTATTCGGCCCCCTTGAACTTTGCAACCTTTTGCCACATTTCAGGCTTCAAACATAAAGATATAAAACTGTAATTTTTTGTAAAGAAGCAACGACAAGTAGGACACAATGATGAAGTGGAACGAAATTTATTGGATATTTCAAACTTTGTTAACAAATAAAAAACTGAAAAATTGGGCGTGCAAAATTATTCAGCCCCTTTACCTTCAGTGCAGCAAACTCTCTCCAAAAGTTCAGTGAGGATCTCTGAATGATCTAATGTTGACCTAAATGACTAATGATGATAAATAGAATCCACCTGTGTGTAATCAAGTCTCCGTATAAATGCACCTGCACTGTGATAGTCTCAGAGGTCCGTTTAAAGCGCAAATAGCATCATGAAGAATAAGGAACACACGACTACACGGATGGGCACGGATAGGCGACACGGATGAGCATGGATAGGCGGCATGGATAGGCACAGATAGGTGGAATGGATGGGCACGGATAGGTGGAATGGATGGGCATGGATAGGCGGCATGGATGGGCACTGATAGGCGACACGGATGGGCACAGATAGGCGACACGGATGGGCACGGATAGGCGGCATAGATGGGCACAGATAGGTGGAATGTATGGGCACGGATAGGCGGAATGGATGGGCACTGATAGGAGACATGGATGGGCACTTATATGTGGCACTAATGTATGTACTAATGGATGCCAATCAGTGCCAAACAATGCCTGCCAATCAGTGATGCCCATTGTGGGCACTGATTGGCATCCATTGTGGGCACTGATT
This sequence comes from Rana kukunoris, assembly GCA_029574335.1. Taxonomy (NCBI): domain Eukaryota; kingdom Metazoa; phylum Chordata; class Amphibia; order Anura; family Ranidae; genus Rana; species Rana kukunoris. The sequence goes on from CM056049.1 coordinate 185,585,485, forward strand.
GGCATCCTTTTTTTGTGAATGTCATCCCTAGTGGTCTAGGGTGGCATACCTGTGGTGGGCATCCCTGGTGGTCCAGTGTGGGCATCCTCGATTACCGGCTTTTCCTGTTTACATCGTGATCAGCCATGATTGGACACGGCTGATCACGTGGTAAGTGTCTCCGTCTAGATCGGTGTTGCGGGGTGTCAGACTGACACCCTGCAACAACGATCGCTGCGATGCGCACCCCCGGGGGCGCGCAGCGGCTCAATATCCTGAGTATGTGATATGACGTCAAGTCAAAATATTGTAACCACTTTGCCGACGTCAATCTGCAATTGGCGGGCGGCAAGTGGTTAATGATGGGATGTGGGGTTCCAGCACCTTGTACCTCTGGACCTCTTTACATTACACAGCAGCCTGCACCTCTGAACCCCTTTACATTACACAGCACCCTGCACCTCTGGACCCCTTTACATTACACAGCACCCTGGACCCCTTTACATTACATAGCACCGCACCTCTGAACCCTTTTACATTACACAGCACCGCACCTCTGGACCCCTTTACATTAAATAGCACCGCACCTCTGGACCCCTTTACATTACATAGCACCACACCTCTGGACCCCCTTTACATTACACAGCCCCCCACAGTTTGTTACACAGACACCCCCCTAACAGTTCTGGATCCACTGCATGTTACACAGACCTCCCTACAGTACAGACCCCCTACAGTACAGACCCCCTCCCTACAGTGCAGACCCCTCCTTATAGTACAGACCCCCCTACAGTACAGACCCCCCTACATTACAGACCCCCTCTACAATACAGACCCCCCTACATTACAGACCCCCTAGTCCTAAACACCCCATTTATGTATTTTATGGGCCCCTTAAATTTTGCACTTTTACTAACATTTGGTATAAAGAAATTGGTTTATCAGTTATGCTGGGCTCACAGCATCATAACAGCACATGCCCTTCTGCAACTCTCAATGCTTTAATGATGCAGAGACTACACTATTTATAGGGGGCAGGGGCCATAAAGCCCTCTCCTCCAGTGTCCTTTATCCCATAAGGGTGAAGACATTAGCTTAAATTCCAGAGGTGTTGACATAACATTTGAGTACCCTGAACTTTAGCACCCTCCCTATTCATTGTCTTGTTACTGACTACTGTATGGAACTGTGAATAATGTTTCTCGCGCTGCGTGTAATCAAAATTTCCTGTCCTCTACTTTGGCTAGTAATCCACAGGTAATGCAACCTGGAGAGGAACTGCTTTAAAGCAAATATGTGACTAAATCATTTTTTTACTGGCAATCCCGAATTTGTATATTAAAATACTATATGTTAAACAATATTTGAGATTTACAAACTGTATGCTGTGCTGTACATTACATACTGACTGCTGCACATACAGCGTGGTCATGATTGTATAATGTATAGCACAACGTATGGGGTGCAGTGGTTAGGTATATATCATACATACATATATGTCATAAATACATCCCCCTTTTTTTTACCCACACCATGCTAAAATGAGAATGAATTGCAGAAGAATACTTACCATATGCATTTTACAAGCATCAAACATCTGCAAATACACATCTCATGTACAATAACACTTGGAAGAGCTGGTGTCTTTGTCAGCATCATTTCTGCCTGCTTGTGGTCAGTTACAACTGGAACTAATGATCATAAGCTGTAGTATATTGACCACCAGTGTAAGAGGGCCATTCTCCTTGGCCAGCAACTGTGACATGGGGACACGCTCAGGTGGTAGCTCTATGACAGGGAGGCATTGTACAACACTGGATTGCTCGTACCAATGTTTATTTTCATGTATGGGATTAACTGAAAAGACCTGCACTTCAGCAGTGAAAACAAAGAAACAAAGTCCTGCTTACTTCAGCAAATACATCAGTTCATTTAGTAGGCTTTTGCTCAGCCTGAGCAAACTCACAGTTTGGTAGGTGAAACCTCCACATGCTCTTGCACAGAAAAACAGTTCACCCTCCACAGGCAGACTTTTTAAAAGTTACTGTATATATACTTGCCATCAGGCCCAGATTTCCCACAAGGCCACCAAGGCCAGGCCTCGGGGCGGCAGGGTGCCAAGGGGCATGGAGTCCCCCGACGGCCATAACATAAAGTTGAGGGCGGTAAGTTGCTGTGTGGGAGAATTGAGTGGAGGAATCCGCTCGCTCGTTAAGTGATTACAGCGATGTCATCAAAATCACTTGTCAAATGTGTGCTGCTGTCCGTTCTCCCCTACCCCCACATACCTTTCTCGGCTTGCTCTGCCTTCGGGACTCCTCTGTCCTCCCCCCAGGCGCCGAGTCTGTCTCCTGTCCCTGCCGCCGATGTACACAGTGAGAGGGGTGAGCTGTGCTCTTCCCATCTCAGCTGTGACAGGAGTTCTAGCACAGTGCTAGGACTTCTGTTTTTCAGGTGACAGGGACAATAAAGAGAACCTGTCACCTCCAATTGCTATGGCACAGGGAATTGTTTTCTCCTGTGTGATAGCAATAAAGTTAAGTGAAAAAAATTGATAAATAATAATAATTAAATTTAAAAAAGTAACTAAAAAGTAAAGAATAAGAAAAATTATTTCAAAATAAGAATTTTACACAAAAATAAAAACAAGTAAACGACAAGTTAAAAATGAATACAAATAAAAAAAGTGCTAAATTTTTTTTAAAAAAATAAACAAAAAACATTTGAACTAACCGTGCCACCCCTGTCCCCTCCGGTACCCATTCTCCGTTGATTTGGGGGAGGGGGGTTCGGTTGGTGGGGAGGGGGTGCATTGTGGAACCTGGCCTTGGGGCGGCAGGGAGAGCAAATCCGGCCCTGCTTGCCATCAATGTAACAGAGCCATCTACATAGAGCACCCATGTAAATGGGATATTCACAACAACCAGCAATGTAAAAGGGGCATTTATACTCACATAACAGGTCAATTTACACTGACCTTCAATGTAAAGGCGCATTTGCACTGACCACTGAGATTTTACATTGACTCCCAATGTGATAATGAAATTTAAAAAAGCCACCACTGTAATGATTACATTTACACTTATGTACAGAGGGCTTTTATTCGGGGGGGGGGGGGGGCAAATGTAAAGGGGAATTTCAGATTAATGGCAGCTGGTGGTAGCAAAATATGGGGCAGCTTCACACTTGTGGGGCTGATGGTGCGTTAACATAAGTGGGGTTGCACATTATTGGGGGGGGGGGGGTGGCTAAATATGCAAGGACTACCATTAGGGGGTTAAGGAAATGGGTGATGGATAATTACATAGGGAGCTTCTATTGAGGCATAATATGGTTTTTATGATAAAATGTGCTATTACAGCCTAACTTCTTGCTGGGTGATATAATTTGCTGTTACTGGTTTAACTTATGACCATTTACATAATTTGCTGTTAGGATTTAGTAAAATGTGCTGTTGTGCAGTGGTATAATTTGCTGTTGCAGTATGATGTGAATTTCCTATATAATTTATCTTATGATCATTTTCTCTTAAATACTGTATGTGCCACTCGTCACCATGAATATTGTTTCGGTATGAAACACGCAAATTAAATACATAGAAGGAAGCTGTTTTAAGGATTTGCATTCATAATTGGGAGAAAAACAATCTCTGATAAGAGATACAGTGGTGTCATCCTCCCAATTTTAGCCTGGTAATTGGACAGTCTTCTGTTAGTATATTTGCATATACAGTACTTCTTATTAGTTTATGTTTGTGCATATGTATAAAAGGATAGGGTGGAGCTGGTTTAGAGCAGGTTATCAGATTTTATTACTGTCTGTGCCCCTGTTATGGAACAGATCTCTAAAATAGGACACAGATAGCAGAAATAAACCTTACAGGGGTGTTATAACCCTCCCTTACTCCAGTCTTTTTCAACCGGTGCGCTGCGGCACACTAGGGTGCCACCAGAAGACCTCAGGTGTGCCACGGGATCATGGTAGAGAAGGGCTGTCAGATGAGCCCGATCACCAGCCAAACTATACATGGGCACTGTAAGGGAGCTCCGTCAGCCTCAGCAAAACTAAAGGGAAGGGGAGTATGCTGTGCTCTCTGCTTCTCCATACACTGCAGTACCTGGCTGTGTAAGGAAAAGTACTGTACTAGAATTTAAAGGACTTTATACATGTGTATGTGTGTACATGTGTGTATGTATGTGTGCATGTGTGTGCACGTGTCTGTGCGTGTCTGTGTGTGCACATGTGTGTCTGTATGTGTGTGTACATGTTTCTACGTGTGTGTATGTGTCTACATGTGTTTGTGTGCGCATGTGTCTGTATGTGCACATGTATACATTTGCGCATTTGTCTATGGATAGGGCACCCCTGAATGCTGCACTATGTACGTAGCACATCCCTAATACTGCATAGGGCACCCCTGAACTTTGCACTAAAGGCACTCTTGGTATTTATTGCCCCCTTAACCACTTTAGCCCCGGACCATATTGCTGGTCAAAGACCAGAGCACTTTTTGTGATTCGGCACTGCGTCGCTTTAACTGACAATTGCGCAGTCATGCGATGTGACTCCCAAACAAAATTGGCGTCCTTTTTTCCCCACTAATAGAGCTTTCTTTTGGTGGTATTTGCTCATCTCTGCGGTTTTTATTTTTTGCGCTATAAACAAAAATAGAGCGACTATTTTGCTATAATAAATATCCCCAAAAAAGATATACATTTTTTTTTTCCTCAGTTTAGGCCGATACGTATTCTTCTACATATTTTTCGTAGAAAAAAACGCAATTAGCGTTTATTGATTGGTTTGCGCAAAATTTATAGCGTTTACAAAAAAGGGGGTAGTTTTGTGGCATTTTTATTCATATTTTTTTTTTTACTAGTAACGGCGGCGATCAGTGTTTTTTTTCGATACTGCGATATTATGGCGGACACATCGGACACTTTTGACACATTTTTGGGACCATTGGCATTTTTATAGCGATCAATGCTATAAAAATGCATTGGATTACTATAAAAAGGCCATCGGCAGTGAAGGGGTTAAGTGTGTTCCTGCTTGTGTTCTAACTGTATGGGGGGGGGGGGTGGACTCACTAGGGGGAAATCACTGATCTTCTGTTCATACATTGTATGAACAGAAGATCAGCGTTTCCCCCGCTGACAGGAACGAGAGCTATGTGTTTACACACATAGCTCTCGTTCCCCGCTCTGTAACGAACGAGCGCGCCTGCCCGGCGGCGATCGCGCCTGACGGGCATGCGCGCGTGACTCAGGGGACGAGCGGTGTCGCGCGCGTGGCCCACCGGTGTCGCGCGCGTGCCCCCTAGCGGCCGCTAAAGGTAGGACGTAGAGCTACGTGCTCTCGCCCAGCAGTGCCACCGTCCCGCCGTATAACTGCGGTGGGCGGTCGGCAAGCAGTTAAGATCCTCCCACTGTACAATTTAGCCACACCCACCATTGGATGCAGTTTGGCGGGGAGTTGAATTGCTGCACTTATTCTCGGAGAAAAAAAAAGCCCTGGATACATTTATTTAATCTGATGCCTTGTACACACGACCGGTTTTTCAGTCGAAAAAAAAACCTCAAGCCTGCCTTGCATACACACGGAACTTTTGAACTATGCTTCCGAGCATGCGTCAAATTGCTTCTGAGCATGCATGTTTTTTTTCCCGTCTGAAAAGCATACAGACGAACGGTTTTTCCACTAGGATTTTTTCCTAAAGGGAAAAAAGAGATCTTGCTCTTTTTTTCACGGCAGTTGTCCTGTGGGAAAAAGTCAGATGGAGCATACACACGGTCAGGATTCCAGACAAAAAGCTCTCATCGCAGTTTTTCCGATGGGAAAACGGGTCCTGTGCACGGGGCATTACAGATACAACCGGCCCTTTGAGCACCACCATATTGCTGATGCAACCCTTAGGCTGGATTCACACCTATGCATTTTTAGTGCTTTTTGCATTTTGCTCTACGGAACGTGTTCCATAGGAAACCATGGTAAATGGACTGTAGTACAAATCTGCAAAATGCAAAACGCATAACATATACATAGGTCCAGTCTTAATGAATCAGAGCTTGATCTAGAGTTAATCTTTTGCAAAAGAAAGCCTTGTTTTCTCATGAATTGTTAATAGCTTACTCAACTTATAAGGGATAAATGATGTACTACATACCATTATTATAATTATTTTAGGCCATGTGGCAGTTTCATTGACCCTCATGGCTGAAATGAATGGTCATTATATCAAACAACAGTCCTTATAGCATAATGTTATTAAATCCTTTTCCTGCTCTCCACAATATACACCTCACTAAAATTCACATTTATTGTCACTCCAAAGCTAATGATATTTTAACAAACGGTAAGCTTTTTGATAATCTTTGCAAATTAACTTTAAAAAATGTCATGCATGCTGCAAAGTCAACTTATCTGCACAATAATGGGTCAATAAATAGAAAAATCCCCTCTTCGTTACTTAAAAGCAAAAAATATACACTATTGAAAATCTGACATGCAATATGCATTTGCGAGTCTAATATTTTGTTGCTGTATATTATCTCAACAAACCCTATAAATTCCCCACATTCGATGGAAATGAATAGGCATTGTATGCATGCGTAAGTCTAACAAGGTAATTTTTTTGCCATTTGTTTTTATTTGTCTGGCATTATCTTGTGTTATTTTCTGTTTTATTGTTTTCATTGAATAACATTAATGGGATCACAAGCAGCAATATAATATTAAACAATCACCAGAGATGTTAAATAAATAAACCACTCAAGATCATTTGGAACGAAATTGGCCGTGGCCTTTATTATTAGTTTTAATTTAATTGTAAACACGATTCACACAAAATCACCATAGATAGTTAAACCAACTTAAACATACAATAACCATGAGAGCACCGCAGAAGGACTTTCAAGTCCCCCCTCATGTCAGGGACTTGTGGTTTTGGGGGAACCTTGTTACTGCTAGGGAGGGGAGCAGTGAAAATGGGTGGAAGGTTCTGGAACCCCCTGGGGGCCCTATATAAACGGGGTACAGACAGGGTCTAGTGCCAATTGCCGGTGGACGGTATAGCTGCAGGAGCTCCCCAACCCTCCCTCCTTTGTCACAGCCTTTATAACGTGGTGGGTTACCTTTCTGTTAAGGCGAGAAGGAGGGGAGGAGCTGGAAACCAACATGGGGGAGAGGACACAGCGCCGATGCACCACATTGCCTTGTGCCTGCCACCACCGCCCCCGATGGGGCAAGTGTAAAAAGTGCGGGGTGGGTGCTGCTCGGGGGGGATTGATGGATGGTTCTCTCCCCCCCCCCCCAAAAAAAACAAAACACCAGCCGCCACTGCTTTCTATATCTGTGTATACAGTATAATATAAACAAGAGCACTGGAGGCTTCTTGCACCCATTTGGTCCTTCCGTCAATGTTCTCTTTTGTGAATGATTGTCTCCAGTTTTATGTGAGTAGTACTGGAAACTTCCAGAAAACAGACAAGGTTACCCTATCATGGCTCATGTAACACCTCTTCACTCTGCTCCTCAGTCTTGCACCCACGTACATATAAACTCCTTGGCAGTGTTGCCCTCTCATGTTTTTTTTATGATTCTCTCTCTCTTTTTTTTATTGTCTTCCTGTTCCTTAAAGCAGTATTAAACCCAAAAACCAAAATGTTATATATTGCAGCTTACCAATCATTATATGTGTTTGCATTAGTTTTCTGTTTTCAGACTTTATTCCCTCTGTTTTCACTTGGTAATCTGGCTGATAACATGCCTCCTGTATTTGAGTGCCTCCACACTGGAAGAAAGAGCACAGCGGGCACCGTTGGACAGCAGCATTGTCAGTCTGGGGAAGGAGAGTGTTAAGGCCCGTACAAACGGTCTGACTTTTTGGCAACAAACTTCAAAATCTGCAAGTTTTCAAATTTTTCCGATCGTGTGTACGCTCCATCGGACCAACTTTTTCGGGTTCCATCGGACAAAAGTCCGATGGTGCCTAGTCTGACCGTATGTACAGCAAGCAATCTGACTCATGCTCAGAAGCAAAGACCAGCCTGAAGCGTTCTGTCTAGTAAAACTTGCGTTCGTATTTGAAAGAGCACATTCGTGACGCGGCAAGTTCTGAAATCAGCGCACATTCTCTTCTTCTTTATAATGTGATAATACTAAGTAAGTGAGTGAGTGAGTGAAAAAACGTATATAGCGCATCACATGCGAACTGAATCTCCTCTGGGCGCTTAATATCCATTTCCTGAGTAAACTTTTTTGACCTCAGAAGAGATACGTTTTTATCTTTCTTCTGAAGGCCACGTGGTTCAATACTAAAAGCTGCTTTGCTGGTGATACTGACGAAGTAAAAACAAATGTCTTTACTTTGGATTAGTGTATTTTGGTTATATGAATCAAACATATTTTTTTTTTTTTTTGGGGGTCAAGTTAGCACAGCCCTATTGCGCAACATGTCTGCTTGATGAACGGACGTTCAAAAACAAACAAAATTGCACGAAAATGAAAATTGCAATTGCACACAGACGAAACCTCTACTAACTCTCAATTAGCAGAAGGAGCCCAAAGGGTGAAGCCGGAGAATTAAACTTCCTATTTTAAACTCTTGTCAGTACGTGTAAACGTTACTACGTTTGTGTTTGTTGCCGAAAAAGTCCAAGCGTGTGTATGCTATGGGTGTGACCGGACAACTCCCTTCGGACAAAATCCATGGGAAAGTTTGTTTGATGTCCGACCGTGTGTACGAGGCTTTAGATGTACTAGCAAATTTAGATGCACTAACAAAAAGAAAAACTGAAGCCAACACTTTATAAGTAGTTACAGCAAAAGTTTTATTTTGGGATAAGGCCCCCTTCACACTAGGCTGATCAGTTGCAGCGGAGTCCACCAGCTCCCGCCAGCTCAGTGGGGGATCTCCGCTGAGCCGGCGGATGGCAGGTCCCTCTCTGCTCACTGAGCGGGGAGGGGCTTGTCCAGCGCCGCTGTCTCCTGTAGAGAGATCCATTATGGACGGATGGCGACGTATCGCCATCTGGCTGATTTTAGCGGATCGGATTGGGTCGGATGTCAGCAAACATGTCTCCGCTGACATCCAATGCTCCATAGAGATGTATGGAGCAGCCGTTCAGGTCCGCCGACAAAACTGACAGGCGAACCTGAATGGTCCGACCGTGTGAAAGGGGCCTAAAGGTTTTATATAAATAAATAAATGCAGTGGTAAATGGTTTGTCTTGACACTCTTAGCCGATACATTTGCAGTAGGGTGTTTTTGTTATTATAAAAAAAAAAAAAACATTATTTATTTTTTATTATTTATTGCAATTATTTTTTTAATCAGCCCTCTTGGGGGTCTTTGGAGAGATATCAGGGGTCTTAACAGACCTCTGACATCTCCCCTTTAAGAAAGAGAAAGGGACTAAGGACGCAGAATCCCCAGTCCCATTCTTACAAGCCTCAGCTGAAATGAATGGAGAGAAGCTCCATTCATAAACTGAAGAATCGTAATCACAGGTTACGATGCTCAGTTATGTAAATGGACAGAGTCAGTGATCACTGACTCTGTTCATTCGGAAAAGGTAGGAGCCGGATTTAGCGACTCCTACCTCCGGCACAAAGGGGGAGAAGACGGCACGGAGGGGGCAGCACACGGAGCATGGGGGGGGAGAAGGCAGCACACGGAGCACTGGGGAGAGACGGCAGGACACGGAGCACGGGGGGGGGGGGAGAAGGCAGGACACGGAGCACGGGCTGGGGGAGAAGGCAGCACATGGAGGAGGCAGGACACGGAGCACAGGGGGGAGAAGGCAGGACACAGAGCACAGGGGGGGGAGAAGGCAGCACATGGAGCACGGGGGGGGAGAAGGCAGCACATGGAGCACGGGGGGGGAGAAGAGGACCGGAACACATGGGGGGGAGAAGGCAGCACACAGAGCACGGGGGGGGGGGGGAGAAGGCAGCACACGGAACACGGGGGAGAAGGCAGCACGGAGAAGACTTGCAACTCTCCTGCCACACCGATCACCCTGACTGCCCAGGCATCGGGTGAGGCATCGAAGCATTTCCTCCGAGTACAAGTACTAGTATCGGTATCGGTACATCCCTAATTTGCAGGGCAGCTTATTCTGTAAAGTAAGTCAATAAAGCCAATACAACCATCACATCTAAAGCCTCATACACACGGCCGGACTTCAAACAAACTTTTCCGTGGATTTTTGTTTGAAAGGCATGGCCGTGAACTTGGTATGCATACACACGGCAGGACTTTTTCAACAAACTTTCCCAAAATCACATGGTTTTTCAGCTCTTTACCGCCACCCTTTGGTTAACTACTGCTATTTTTGGTTGATTTTAACATTGGTTCTGAGCACGCGTGCTTGTACTTTGGACTAAAGTCTGATGGACTTCTGTACACACGATAGGACTTTGCACGATAGGACTTTTGTTGCCGAAAAGTTTGTCCGTTTGCAGGGCGAACTTTTGTTGATTGAAAACCGGAAAAGTTTGTTTGTACACACGGTCCGATTTTTTTGAAAACCTGCTCATTTTGAAGTTTGTTGTCAAAAAGTCTGATCGTGTGTATAGGCATTAAGGATTAGAAATCTGTAATATAATAAATGTTTGTTTTGGGGTTTAATACTGCTTTAACTTTGCAGACTCAAGCAGGCCTGGAGTGGCTAATCGGGAGAACCGGGACAATTCCCGGTTGCGGGCCGGTACCGCGGCTGCCTTCCGGCTCCCTTAAAAATGTAGCCCCCGGTGCGGGGGCCTGTAGTGTCCGCATTAAACGGCCGGTGATTGGCCAGGCCGCGTGCATGTCATACCTGTCAGGATCAACGGCTAAGGTGACCAGACACGTAGCTACACAAGGGAACCAAGACCAAACAAAGGATATATATGTATATTAAGTGATATTTATTTACAGTGAGAATACACCAACAAACATACACAGCAACCAATGAAAACATAAACCACCCCAGCAAACAAGAATAACTAATAAACCTAATAGCTAACCATATACAATATCTACAACAAGGGAAAAGGCAACAGGGATGCAAGGAAAAGGACACGGCTGGGGACAAGAGCATGGAACAAGGCAAGAAGGATCAGGACAAGGACAGGTGGGCAGGTTGGCAGGCACAAGCTGGTAGCAGGAAGGGACCAGAATCTTGACGCACTGGGGGAAGGGAGGAGTAACCTTAAATATCCCGGCAGCTGGAGCCAGGTGTGGCTGATCAGATCCTGCTGGTATTTGGGAGACACCTGCTGGTGGACACTGGAACTGCAGCAAACAGCGCAGCAGGATAGTGCCACCAGCAGGTGAACTTATACCCAACATATTCCCCACCTTAAGGAGCGGCCTCTGGACGCTCCATGGGGCCCCACCACCAGGATCTGCAAGCTGACTGAGCACTCCAGTGTCTGGAGGCCTGGTGAGAACCCCGCTGCCAGGGTCCCAAAACTGTCTGGGTTCTCTGTTGGTCAGATCCCTAAGGAGGCGCAACACCAAAGGTATATTCTTAAAAGCAGCCTGTGTTCCAATGCTGTGACACCAAAGGACACCCGACTGCCCAATGCCAGAGTTCCTGGTCCGTGCAGGTACCCCGATGTCAGAGCATTCCTTCACAACTGGACCTTTTCTCTCTCTGTTACTAGAGACCAATCTGCACTGTACCTGTCCCTCGGTTCTACCTAGCGCATAGGTTACCCCACCCGGGTCCCCAAATGCACCAGGGATCACAGACATGACCCCTGGGTCAGGACAAGGCTCAAATGGAACACTGTCCTTTACCATGGGACCTCTACTACCGGGGCTGTAACAGCAGATTTGGCTCTCAAGTTTAGATGGAAGATCTGGACCATCTAGCCTTGGCACAACAGGATCCTCTGGCTGCAAAAAGAACTCGGGAGGAGCAAATGTAGGGATCTTGACCCACCCAGACAACACATTTAGGACACATAACACTGGATTTTTAAAAGCCTTAGACACATCATTAGGTTGGTGTTTAACCCAATCAGTAACCAGTTTGACAGCAAGTAGAGGTTTGGCATAGTCCGGAGGGGCGGCAGCCCCGCAATCAGCATAGTCCAGAGGGGCGGCAGCCCCGCAATCAGCATAGTCCAGAGGGGCGGCAGCCCCGCAATCAGCATAGTCCAGAGGGGCGGCAGCCCCGCAATCAGCATAGTCCAGAGGGGCGGCAGCCCCGCAATCAGCATAGTCCAGAGGGGCGGCAGCCCCGCAATCAGCATAGTCCAGAGGGGCGGCAGCCCCGCAATCAGCATAGTCCAGAGGGGCGGCAGCCCCGCAATCAGCATAGTCCAGAGGGGCGGCAGCCCCGCAATCAGCATAGTCCAGAGGGGCGGCAGCCCCGCAATCAGCATAGTCCAGAGGGGCGGAAGATACCAGATCAACAGGCTGGGCAGCGGGCACATCAGACTGGGCAGCAGCCCGGGGACCAGCATAGTCAAGCTGGTCAGCGGCAGCCCAGGAACCCGCTGTGGCAAGCTTGGCAACAGATTGCAGATCACCCGCAGCAGACTTTGCAACAGACGGCAGCATGGAGAAAGCATGGATCGCATCGTCAAGCAGCAACATGGAGGAGGCCTGGATCGCATCAGCAGGCGGCAACATGGAGGAGGACTGGATCGCGTCAGCAGGCGGCAACATGGAGGAGGACTGCGTCAGGCGGCAACATGGAGGAGGACTGGATCGCTGGGCGGCAACATGGAGGAGGACGGATCGTCAGCAGGCGGCAACATGGAGGAGGACTGGATCAACATGGAGGAGGACTGGATCGCGTCAGCAGGCGGCAACATGGAGGAGGACTAGGGTTGCCACCTCATCCCTTTAAAACCGAACACATATTAATTACACAGGTTCTGTGGCTGATTAAGGTGATAATTAAACTCACATGGCTGCCTTATCTGCATTAAATTAGCCATAGAACCTGTGGAATTCATATGTGTTCGGTTTTAAAGGGATGAGGTGGCAACCCTAAGGAGGACTGGATCGCATCAGCAGGCGGCAACATGGAGGAGGACTGGATCGCGTCAGCAGGCGGCAACATGGAGGAGGACTGGATCGCGTCAGCAGGCGGCAACATGGAGGACTGGATCGCGTCAGCAGGCGGCAGCATGGAGGAGGACTGGATCGCGTCAGCAGGCGGCAGCATGGAGGAGGACTGGATCGCATCAGCAGGCGGCAGCATGGAGGAGGACTGGATCGCATCAGCAGGCGGCAGCATGGAGGAGGACTGGATCGCATCAGCAGGCGGCAGCATGGAGGAGGACTGGATCGCATCAGCAGGCGGCAGCATGGAGGACTGGATCGCGTCAGCAGCATGGAGGACTGGATCGCGTCAGCAGGCGGCAGCATGGAGGACTGGATCGCGTCAGCAGGCGGCAGCATGGAGGAGGACTGGATCGCATCAGCAGGTGGCAGCATGGAGGAGGACTGGATCGCATCAGCAGGCGGCAGCATGGAGGAGGACTGGATCGCATCAGCCACCGGATCAGTGGGAACAGAATCAACAGGCAACATGGATAGTGGCACAGATATAAGAGCAGGGGATGAACTTTGTTTCTTTTTCTTAGGCTTAGATATTGGATCACTGCATGTGGTTGCCTTGTGCTGACCAGACTGTACTGCTGATGGTGGGAAGGTAGTAACAGTACTAGGGGGGATAGAGGGAAGAGTATCAGAAATACAGGAAGAGGCCTGAGATGTTGCCATGGGTAACGGCACTGCAGGGGGAGCTTTCAATTGATTGCATACAGGGGAAGTGTGCCCTCTGGTGGCAGGGTATTTATGTGACTCATCTAGCACTGGGGATATGATCTTTGACCAAGCTTGTAATAGAGGTTGAACTAAAGTCAGTCTGTCTCTCCCTTGCTCTATTAAACGGTGCACAGAGGCGATACATTCCAACACCACCTGTTGTGAATAGGCTGCATACTGCTGGAGAAACGAACCTGCACAATTTTTCAGCAACCATCCCAAAAATCCAGCCTGGTACAAAGTAAATGGAGGAGTGAAAACATCATGGCCCTGAGAGGTAACCTGAAATAGTAGCTCAGAACAGACCTGAATGAAAGGTTGTACTTGACCAAATGAAAATCTTCCCTCCACGGCTAAGGCATGTGCAGTCAGAATGCTTCCAAGCAGCTCCTCCTCAGTTAGATCCTGCCACAGTGAATGACAAATCCTTATCCCCTAATGCAAGTTGCACACGGCAAATAACCTGCACTCTCAACATTGTGAAAGGAAAAAATCAACTGGCTCTCAGTCCCCAAGTGTAGCAGATCTGGTCGTTAGTGGGCGTCAAGATTATGTCAGGATCAGCGGCTAAGGTGACCAGGCACATAGCTACACAAGGGAACCAAGACCAAACAAAGGATATATATGTATATTAAGTGATATTTATTTACAGTGAGAATACACCAACAAACATACACAGCAACCAATGAAAACATAAACCACTCCAGCAAACAAGAATAACTAATAACCCTAATAGCTAACCATATACAATATCTACAACAATAACTACAACAAGGGAAAAGGCAACAGGGATGCAAGGAAAAGGACACGGCTGGGGACAAGAGCATGGAACAAGGCAAGAAGGATCAGAAGAAGGATCAGGACAAGGACAGGTGGGCAGGTTGGCTGGTAGCAGGAAGGGACCAGAATCTTGACGCACTGGGGGAAGGGAGGAGTAGCCTTAAATATCCCGGCAGCTGGAGCCAGGTGTGGCTGATCAGATACTGCTGGTAATTGGGAGACACCTGCTGGTGGACACTGGAACTGCAGCAAACAGCGCAGAGCAGGATAGTGCCACCAGCAGGTGAACTTATACCTAACAATACCAGAGGAGGAGGCTCCGCCTCTGGTATGACATGCACCCGGTCTGGCCAATCAGCGGGCGCTTAAGAGCAGAGAGCTGCACGAGTGGGGGCTGTCCGAGTGTGCTCGTCTGTGAAGAAGGGGAGGTGGGCGGGAAGATTAAAAACAGGCATCTACACTGACTGCTGAATGAACCAGTGAGCCAGCCCCGGGAAACATTCCAAGTGAGTGAGCATGTTCACCGACCAGACCCTGCTCCCTCTCTCTCCCCCCTCTCTCACTCTGACCCCCCCTCTCCCCCTGAGCTCTCTTTGACCCCCCCTCTCTCACTCTGACCCCCCCTCTCCCTCTGAGCTCTCTTTGACCCCCGCTCTCTCACTCTGACCCCCCCTCTCCCCCTGAGCTCTCTTCGACCCCCGCTCTCTCACTCTGACCCCCCTCTCCCCATGAGCTCTCTTTGACCCCCCCTCTCTCACTCTGACCCCCCCTCTCCCCCCTGAGCTCTCTTCGACCCCCGCTCTCTCACTCTGACCCCCCTCTCCCCCTAAGCTCTCTTTGACCCCCCCTCTCTCACTATGACCCCCCCCAGCTCCCCCTGAGCTCTCTTTGACCCCCTCTCTCTCTCTCTCTGACCCCCCTTCTCCCCCTGAGCTCTCTTTGACCCCCCCTCTCTCTCTGACTCCCCCTAAGCTCCCTTTGACACCCCCTCTCTCACTCTGACCCCCCCTCTCCCCATGAGCTCTCTTTGACCCCCCTTTCTCACTCTGACCCCCCCATCTCCCCCTGAGCTCTCTTTGACCCCCCCCTCTCCCCCTGAGTTCTCTTTGACCTTTCTCTCTCTCTCTACCTCTCACCTCTCATCTCTCTCTCTACCTCTCTACCTCTCACCTCTCTCCCTCACCTCTCTCTCTCCTCTCTCCCCTCTCTACCTCTCATCTCTCACCTCTATCTCTCTCTCTCTCACCTCTCTACCTCTTATGCCGCGTACACACGGTCGTTTTTTGCGATGAAAAAAAACGTTGTTTTTTAAAACGTCATTTAAATTGTTTTAGGGATATTGTCTTGCAAAATTGAATTGACGTTTCATATAATCAATAGATGAAAAAAAAACAAGGAAAAAGTTATTTTTATTCCTTTTTTTTTACACTTATTTACAAATACAATAAAGCCTTTGGGCCAGATTCAGAAAGAATTAGATTCCCGCAGAGTATCAGAGATACTCTACGCCGCCGTACTTTACCTGGCTCTAGGAGGAATTCAGAGAGATTTTGGCCCGTAAGGTACGGTGGCGTAGTGTATTTCTCCCGGCGGAATCAAACTACGCGATTAGGGGGCGTGAGGCATTTAAATTAAGCGCGTCCCCGCTGCGATCGAACTGCGCATGCTCCGTTCAGAAATTTCCCGCCGTGCATTGCGCGAAATCACGTCGTTACGTCATTTTTTTTTGAGTAGCGTTGTTTACGGACATTCCTATTCTCGGACGACTTACGCAAAAAAAAATAAAAAAATTGAAAGTCGACGCAGGAACGACGACCATACTTAACATGGGCCGCGTAACGTTAGACCAGCTAATAGCTGGTTTAACTTTACGTAGCGAAAAAATGACGTACGCGATTGCGAACGACGCTCGTAACTTTGTGGATCGCCGGAAAAAGCTAATTTGCATACCCCGACGCTGAAAACGACGCGAACTCCACCCAGCGGCCGCAAAAAGATTGCAGCAAAGATCTGAAGGCGTACGAAGACGTAAGCCTGTCAGATCGAAGCCCAACGCCGCCGTATCATGGTTTGAGGATTCAAACTAGTGATACGGAGCGCTTAATTTGAAAGTACTCCTGTCTAACACCAGTTAGACAGGCGTAATGGCTCTCTGAATCTGGCCCTTTATTTCTTACAACAGCTAATACACAGTACAGGCATTTGGGTGTCATCAGCAACCGTTTTACAAGGCATCATACACACAGGCACAGTAACAGTAGCCTCGTTATTTAACATAGGATTAAAGAAATGTAATTTGCCATGCTCAAGTGGTATAAGAACAATCACAATCAAATAAATTCGGCTCTAGTAACAACATTCTTGCCTGTTGTCTTGTTTACACAAAGCGTTACCCTATAATTAAAAAGCCAGTAAGGTAAAAGTGAACGATGTTGCCAGAAAAAGGGAAGGAGAAAAAGCAAGGTATGAAGGGTAAATCCTCCAGAGCACTGCATTTTTTTTTAAATACAACACTAAAATAATTGACAAACAACTTAAATAAAAACAAAAACAAGTTTAAATATTAATTAGAAAATTAGAAATACAAAAAAAGTAACAAAAAAATAGCATTTAAATAATAAAGGAGTTCTAAAGTCACGGCATACACTTCCATTTTAAAACATCAGCATTATAATAGCAATACAAACAACAGTAAGTATTGACAATCCAATATAAGCTTACTTGAAAATGTTTCTTTCATGTTGTGACTGCTGTCTATCTACTGGGTATCTCTTTCCACTGCCTCTGGATTCCCTGCATGCTTTGCAGCTTCTCTTCTGCTGTTTACTTTCAATTTCTAAGAACTACAGTTAGGTTCATATATATTTGAACACAGGCACAATTTTCATACTTTTGGCTCTGTATGCCACCAGAATAAAATTAAAACGAAACCATCCAAATTAATTTGAAGTGCAGGGGCTCAAATGTAGATGGAAAATTAATATAATCATAAATAAAATATGTTCAAACGGATGCTGGGAATACGGGGCCATTCTGGCGAAATCTGAACTGTAGAGAGATACTGCAACTCAGGGGGTTTAGAGATTGGGAAAGGACGGGAATATGCTTTAGAATATCACAGTTATATAACAGTCCAAAACTCAAATCTTTTATCTTTTATTTTTCGATATTTCACGTAAACACTTTTTCAAATACCTGCTCTGCCACTTTGGTGTCGGTATCTGCCTCTCAAAAATAATCCCATTTATATTGGCTACAGAGGGTATACAGAACTCCTGTGCAACTTCATAGATGGGGGAATCGTAATACCCCCTTCTGCCTGAAGTGCGAGAGAGATCATGACAACCTCATTCATATGCTTTGGAAGTTCCCCAAGCTTTTCTGCTACTGGAAGGAGGTTCTTGACGTGATCTCTCAGGTTTTTATGTTTATTATTCGGCGACGGGTGGAGCATGTTAATAAATTATTGATACGGGAAAAGTTGATATACCAAAAGAGAAATGTCTCACATAACTTCTACTCAATGTGGTAGGCCTGGCTGGATGTCCCGGGATTAGCACTAATTAGAGACAGACTCCTACAGGGGTGAATGATATGAGTAAGTGAAAGAAGTCCAGAATAGTGGCTGACTGGGTCCCATACCACACAGGATCCCATATGGCATTGGTGACTTTGATGGGTCATGTTTGTTTGTTTTTGCTTTACCCTCAGGGTTTCTGAGGCCGCGTACACACGACCGGTTTCCTCAGCAGAATTCAGCAAGAAACTCGATGGGAGACGTATTCTGACGAGGAAACCGGTCGTGTGTACACTTTTCGCCGAGAAACCGTCGAGGAACTCGTCGAGCCAAAAAGAGAGCATGTTCTCTATTTCCTCGTTGGGCAATGGGAAAATTTGGCTCGACGAGTTTATTGACTGCCGAACAAGGAACTCGACGGGGAAAACGATGTGTTTCGCCCGACGAGTTTCTCGGTCGTGTGTACGCCGCCTGAAGGTTTGGATAGGTTGAACTGTTAGGCCGCGTACACACGATTGGATATGTCCGCTGAAACTGGTCCGCCGACCAGTTTCAGCGGACATATCCGATTGTGTGTACGACCTAGTGGACAGGTTTTTCCAGCGGACAAATTTCAAAGCATGCTTTGAAATTTGTCCGCTGGAAACCTGTATGTCGGACATGTCCGCTGGTTAGTATGCCTAACCAGCGGACATAAATCTCCCGCATGCGTCGAATGGATTCGACACATGCGTGGAAGTATTTTACTTCCTGGAGTGGCGACGTGGCGGCGTCAACATCACCGCCACGTCATCGCGTCCTCAGTCCGAGGGGATTTTCGTCCGATGGTGTGTACATGCCATCGGACCAAAATCCGAGGAGACATGTCCGCTGGAAACGGTCCGTCGGACATGTGTGAGCGGACATGTCTCCTCGTCTGTACGCGGCCTTAGTCTTTCTTTAGTTACACTATGCCTTCATATATATGTCAATCTTTGTAATTCTGGTTTATATGGTTCTGTATGCACTGTACTAACCGGTAGAATATCATTGAATGACCAATGCTATGCTCTTTTTTCTATTGCATACGGAATGGCATTTATCCTGTATTGTGAACGACAAAATATTTTTTTTTCTGATTTAATAAAAATAAAATGTTAATTTTTAATATTTTGTTGAGAATCCTTTACTGGCAATGACTGCTTGAAGTCTGGAGCCCATGGACACTATCAAAGACTGGGTTTCATCCTTTCTATTGCTTTGCCAGGCTCTAACTGCAGCTGTCTTCAGCTGTTCTTTGTTAGTGGGTCTTTCTACATTTAGTTTTGCCTTCAGCAAGTGAAATGCATGCTCAATGCCGAGATCAATGAAGTTCAATAGGCAGTTCGGCCCTTCTGCTTGATTCTGAGCATGTGCGCTTTTTTGCGCGTCGGAATTGCATACAGACGAGCGGATTTTCCAGTTAGGAAATTTTTTCATCTAAAAAATAGAGAACCTGCTCTCAATCTTTTGTTGGCGGAAATTCCAACAGCAAAAGTCAGATGGAGCCTACACACGGTCGGAATTTCCATCGAAAAGCTCACATTGCGCTTTTCTTGTCAGAATTTCCGATCGTGTGCACGCGGCATTACAGTTGAACAGTATTGTATCATATGTAGCTTTCAGGGATTATCAAATGCTATCAGTTAGCTATGGTATTGTTTCAGCTGGCATTTTACTGAGATGGGTTTCACTCAAAATCATTGATTGTGTTTGCCGAGCAATTGTTTGCAAAGCAGACTATAAAATGGATAGTATACACTCTATTAATCCACAAGATAGATGCATTTTCATGATTATTAGACAGGCAATAAAATACATTTTCATACTTAGTTTCATTTATATGAAGTATATTTTGTACTGGTGTTTCCAACTGTGGCTGCTGTTGAAGTATTAATCCTCCTGCTGCAGTTAGAGATGTCTCATTACTCCTGTTTTATTTACTATAACGTAAAACAGATTATCAATTTAAGAAAAAGAAGAAGCACTTACAAAGGCTAGTGAATGATTGTTGCATCAATATTCAATTCGGACACTTGGCCAACCAAAGTCTTAGAATAATATAAATGTATAAAATCACATTGAAGTGGGAATGTCTGTGTAGAATCTAATGAGTCCAGGTTTTCTCTGGGAATACTGTGTTGTGAAGAAGGAGCTTTGCTGCATGTTGATTTGAAGCCAGTGACTGTGTGCAAGAATCTGGCATCCTGACAGCAGCTCTAAAAGTTGAATGTGCTTGGAAAAGGTACTGCAGTCTGTGTGTAAAGCCCTCATCCCTTCCAAGTCACAGAAGAAAACCTCTCAGTCTGCTTTGGCATTGCTATACTTTCTATATTTGTTTTTAAAATGGAAAACAGATTTTCATGTTTGATGATAATTTTGAGGATTAAAAACAAGAAGAAATGCACACAAAAGAGAGTTTTAACCACTTAAGGACCAGGTCTATTTTTTACACTAAAAATCAGTTTTTTGTTTTTTTTTGCTAGAAAATTACTTAGAACCCCCAAACATTATATATATTTTTTCAGACACCCTAGAGAATAAAATGGCGGCCGTTACAATACTTTATGGCACACCGTATTTGCGCAGCGAACTTACAAACGCAATGTTTTTGGAAAATATACACCTTTTAAATAAAAAAAATAAGAAAACAGTAAAGCTAGCCCAATTTTTTTTAGATTGTGAAAGATAATGTTACGCCGAGTAAATTGATGACCCAACATGTCATTCAAAATTGCCCCGCTTGTGGAATGGCGACAAACTTTGACACTTAAAAATCTCCAAAAGCGAAGTTTATAAAATTGTACATGAATGAATGACTTGTATAGCGCAACGCATGCGAACTAAATCGCCTCTGGGCGCTTTTTCCAGCCATTGTCTGCTTGGCTGGTGCGGTCATTTTACCCCGTAGGATCTTGACACACTTGGGACACACAGTCATACACACATATATACATATATACAGGGCCAATTTGGACAAGATCCAAATTACCTACCAGCATGTTTTTGGAGTGTGGGAGTACCCGGAGGAAACCCACGCAGACACAGGGAGAACATGCAAACTCCAGGCAGATGGTGTCATGGTTGGGATTCGAACCAGCGACCCTTTTGCTGCTAGGCGAAAAGTGCTACTCACTGCACCACTGTGCTGCCCCTTACAGGTTACCGGTTTTGAGTTACAGAGGAAGTCTTTTGCTAGAATTATTGCTCTCACTGTAGCGATCGTGGTGATACCTCACATGTGTGGTTTGAACATTGTTACATATGAGGGCGCAACTATGTGTTTGCTTCTGCATGCGAACGTGGTGGGAAGGGGCGCTTAAAAAAATATTTTTTTCTTATTTATTTAACTTTTTATTTTTACACTGTCCCTTTAAAAAAAATCCTATGGACAAGAATGATGGGGCACTATTCCGTCCACTGACACCAATGATGAGGCACTATCCCACCCACTGGTGCCAATAATGGGGCAATATTTCTCCCATTGACACCAATCAGGGCTGTCTTTAATATTGATTGGACTCTGGGAATTTTTTTTTCTTGGGAAGCCCCTCCCCCTCCATGCAGTTTCGCGCTCCACCTGCTCTGAGCAATATAATAAATAGCAGCTAGACTCAAAATCTGTTTACTGAAAAAGATCAGGCAGCGATTGCAATTGCAGAGGTTACTGATTGGTTGCTAGAGGTTACAGCACATCATCTCCTCACTGCCTGCACACCATGGACTGGAAAGATGAGCAGACCCATCAATGGACATAAAACTCCTAGGGATCCTGGTATCAGTGGCAGTGCTGGGGGGGAGGGTGTGATCAATGACAATGATTTTTTTACCTACTACCAATATAAAGAGGAGTTTCAACACTGGTCACCAAAGTAATAGGGGTTTACACTGACCACTAATGTAATAGAAGCATTTACAGTAATCACCAATGTAAGGAGGACATTCACACTGGCCACTAGTGTGAATTAAAGGATTCTACACCAAGCACCAATGTAACCAGACATTTGCTTTTTTAAAAAAAAAAAAAAGGCAAGTGAAGAATGAAAAAACTACATTATTTATGGAAAGGACCAGAGGAGGGGAATATAGGAGCATGTTGCTTTTGAGCATTTCTGCAGTGCTTTTTGCAATTTTACCACGATTTGCATTTTGAGAATTTGTGTGTTTTTTTTGGATTTTTTTCATTCATTGTATATAGCTTCTTGCTAAGGAGCGGGTTGGGAAGCCCACTGTCACGTCCTTAACAACGGCTTTCCTGCTGACAGCTGAATGTAAAAAAAAAAAATTGCGGGGCTAAAAAATTCACGAAAAAACATTTGTTCAAGGGGACACCCCCACGTCAAAACTAAAAAAAATTGCGTGCCCCCCCCCAAAACTAGGCCAGACCCTTATTCAAACATTCAGCTCGGTAGTTTAGGAAAGAGGGGACGAGTGAGCGTGCCCCCCCCCCCCGAACCATACCAGGCCACATTTTGTGCGGGCCGTTGTGCCTGCGTTTCTACAAAAAAGGGTGCATGCAGAACTGCTAACCACTAAGCAACAGTGCTGACAACAGATTACTATTTCCTGTGTAGTCCTGGCTTTAGTAGCAGAGCTAACTTGATGCTTGTTTGAATCCTGACCAGGGAGCTATCTGCATCGAGTTTACATGTTCTCTGTCAATGTCTTCCAACACTGCAATACGTGCTGTTAGTTTCATTTGCTCCTGTCAAAATGGGTCCTATTATGTGTATGTTAGCATGTGAGATAGGGACCATATATTATATGTACCTTGTGGGCAGGGGCTCATAAGAATGTATGAAGTGTTACATAAATTCCCGTGGTTATATTAGTTATAATATTGAGAGATTATAGCTGTTAGTCCGGCACAGTTATACAAGCCCCTCTGGGAAGGTAATGTAGCGCCCCCTTACTTTCTGTAGGGTCGTTACGCTAAAGTTAGTGGTGAATGGGAGAGTTATGTGGCTCCCATTCACAATTTGTCAAATTTAGGCTGCTGTCATTCCCAGAACTGTCCTGTGGGCCGGTCTGCGCTCCAGGGGTGTGTTTCCACCCCTGGGCGGCAGCTGGCGCTAGAGGGGTTCTGGCGGACTCGCTTTCCTCAGCAGCCAATCAGAGGGGTTGGTTCCCTCGCTAAGGCATGCTAGGGAGGCTATATCTGGGGCAGCCGCCTTGGCCTGGGGGCCATTTTTGCTTTCTGCGGGGTCCGAGTCCCAGGTGCGGCATCCACCTTCAGGGTGCGGCTGTCAGGCCTGTGGCAGGGGTCTGTCCGGGGGCACTTTACCCATTCCGACTGGAGTGGCGACGAACTGAGTTTATCATTGCTGAGAGCAAGACTGCTCCCTTCTTCTTCATATCCAAGGCCTGATACTCAAGCTCTCTCTCTGCTCATCAACCTTTCCTGTCCTGTACCATGTTGATGTTGGCCATGATGGGCCTTGGAATAAAGCATTGAAGAAAACCCAACTGAAGACTGGACATTCGCTCTCTTCCTCAACTCACAAGTATCACCCCTAGACACCTGCCAGGTAACACAACACGCCAATCCCACTTATACTCAGCGGCTCCTGAATGGGGTAGCGCTACAGTAACATATGAGTTAAATACATTTCATCTTTTAACATGGACAAATGATCTCATAACAAACACAATGATTTCTGTGAGATGCAAATTAGAGTAACTGCCAACAAGTGATTCCCTAGCCTAAAGGATTCATACCATTCCACTAATATCCTTATGGGCTTCGGTGATGACAATTCAGCCATCATGGACATCATATTAGAACATACCATAGAAAATGGTAGATGCAATATTGTATAATAAATTCTTATCAATATGTACAATACATGCCAATAAATAACCTATTATATAATACAATAAACTAATCTGCTTCCAAAAAATGTTCGTAAGAGATTAACAAATTCGTAATGTCATTTAATAATAGCTGCAGAAATTAATAATAAAGTCTTCTAATAATAGCTGCATAATATCCAATGGATCCTTGCAAAAATGTGTCTTAGTAGATGCAAACCAAAAACAAATGTGCTCGAGTAAGAGAAGAATTAAATGTGCAATTTATAGTATTTGAATTTGTCAAGGGGGCAATGAGATCAGCGTATACTTTTCTAGTGCTAAGGATTGCTCATTTAGCTAGCTAGAGGGACCCGTCACTGTGTAGGAGTCAAGTATTCACTGCTGGTACATAGAAAATGACATGTGTCTAAATTTAAACATGACCTATTCGGCTTGTGCCATTGTAAACAGGACTGAAGCAGAGGCAGAGGAGGCACCTGCCTTGGGCACTGTGCTGTGGGGGGTGCAGCTGGGGTGAGAGCTTCATCTGCCTTTGCATTGTTAGCTATCTCCTGCACACTGTCTGGGGCTGAGCTGTCAAACTGCTAGTTTTTACCAAGAGGGTGATTTTCTCTACAATATCAGAATAGGAATTCTGGGGATGTCAACATTCTGGTAATGACCCAGCAACCAGAACTAAATTCCAGTATTGTCAAATACTGTAAGATTCCAGGTATGTAAGGACGAAAAAAAAATGTCAACCGCACACGAGTCACACTGCGCTCTCCCAGTGGAAGGCAATCTTCTGGGACCTGTCACGTGTCCCAGAAGAATACAGAGAGGTAGGGGCCGCCTAGGGGGAGAGGAGGACCCGCATAGGCGGCCCATAGGAGGAAGCAGGAAGTGGGACAGGAAGTCCCACTCAAAAGCAAGCACCCACTCCCCCCCCAAAATGACATGCCAAATGTGGCATGTAAGGGAGCGAGGAGTGCTTAAAACGGAAGTTCCACTTTTGGGTGGAACTCCGCTTTAAGGCCACTGCAGAAATTACAGTTGGGTGGCACGTGCACCTGTTAATAACTGTGTGCCAAGCACACATTGGACAGCTTTGTATGCAGATACAGTGTACAGAACTGACCTGAGTGGCTCTGTAGCGTTTGCTTGCTGTAATAATCAATCACAGCATTCACAAATGTAAATATTCTGACTCCAATAGTTGTAATAGTGAATTACCGTTTCCTAAGATCCCTATGTCTGGCCTGAATATAGCAGGCAATCACTGAAATCTTCGTCAGATAGCTGAACTCACCAAACACTTGGCATCTTTGAATATCTTTATTGTATGCAGAACGTTGAAGCAAACAACATGATTTAGAGGATGGACACTAAAGTGTTTAGAACAGTCAAAACAAATATTAGCTTTTCGATGTGTGCCTTGTAGGAAAGATACAGGAGCTCACAAAACATACATCATACCTAGTGAAGATCACGCTTGAAAGAGGGCTTCTTTTGCACCTCTTGTCCCACACCCCATGTAGTGGTGACAGGGGGTGTGATGACACACAGTGGCGCGAGGGCCAATGTAGCAGGAAGCACCAGCTGTTGGTTGCAGGATACAGATGACTGTGGATCACTAGACATGGACCATAGGTTGGAACACAGTGACACTTGATCAGCAAACAGGAATGAAGCCAGGATGCAAGCCAAAAGCGCCTCAACAGCTGGGCATTAAGGCATAGGAATATCAAGCAGTGGCAGAGTCGGAATTATAATTATTATTATACAGGATTTATATAGCGCCAACATTATGCATAGTGCTTCACCATGTAGGGAGACCCTACACCAACAATACAATTTAAAACAAGAGGGTTAAAGGAGCACTGCTCTTGCAAGCTTACAATCTAAGAGGGAGGGGCTGGTGAAACAAAAGGTAGGGACTGTGAGGGATAAACTAATGAGGGGAGTAGAAGATTCGGTTGTTAGCTGGAGGCAGGATAGGCCACCCTGAAGTGATGAGTTTTCAATGATAGCCTAAAAATGGACAGAGTAGGAGATAGCCGGACAGATTGGAGTAGTGAGTTCCAGAGGATGGGAGAGGCTCTGGAGAAGTCCTGGAGACGAGCATGTCTTGGGAGGAGCGGAGAGGACGGTTTGGGTGATATTTGGAGATAAGATTGGTGATGTAGCTCGGGGCAGAATTGTGAATGGCTTTGTATGTTAGTGTTTTGAATTTTATTTGTTGGGGAATGGGAAGCCAGTGGAGGGATTGGCAGAGAGTAGTGGCGGACACTGAATGGTTGGTAAGGTGGATGAGTCTGGCAGCGGGATTCATGGTAGACTGAAGAGGAAAAAAAGAAGGGGTCGGTTCACGGCTGAGCAACGAGGTACAGAAACATAAGGTCACAACAGGTAGGCAGGGATCCAAGGACAGATCAGAGACACGCTAGCTTGTGCAAAGGGTGGCAAATATAGCAGATCAGGGCACAGGAAAAACAGGAAATAGCTAAAAAGTCTGGGCCAGATTCTCAGAAGAGATACGACGGTGTATCTCCAGATACACCGTCATATCTCTGTTTCTGAGCCCTCCATCTATGCGACTGATTCTTAGAATCAGTTACACATAGATTTGGCATAGATCCGACTGGCGTAAGTCACTTACATCGTCGGATCTTAGATGTAATTCTACGCTGGCCGCTAGGTGGCATTCCCGTCGATTTCAGGGTTGAATATGCAAATGAGCATGATACGCCGCTTCCCGAACAAAGTTGCACCCCGTCGACATAGTTTACGTAGTTTGCGTACGCGTAAGATTACCCCTGCTATATGAGGGGTAACCTTGCGTAGGTCCGGCGTACACCATGTTAGGTATGGACGTCGGGACAGCGTTGTGTTTTTCCGTCGTTTACGTAACTCGTCGCAAATAGGGCTATACAATAATTATGTTGCCGTCGAAATCAATGTATTTGCGGCGTACAATGGAGCATGCGCAGTGGGCTACGTTTAGGGCTGGCGCATGCGCAGTTCGTTTGGCGCGGGGGCGCGCTTAATTTAAATACAGCACGCCTCCTCCTTCCCTATTTAACCACTTCCCGCCCGGCCAATAGCCGATTTACGGCCGGGAAGTGGTTATGAAATCGTGACTAGACGTTCTCAAACGTCTAGCACGATTTCATGCCGCGCGCGCCCATGCGGGCGCGCAGCGCGGCGATCGGTGATGCGGGGTGTCAGTCTGACACCCTGCACCTCCGATCTCGGTAACGAGTCTCCTGATCACGGCTGATCACGATGTAAACAGGAAGAGCCGCCGACGGCTCTTCCTCACTCGCGTCTGACAGACGCGAGTACAGGAGAGCCGATCAGCGGCTCTCCTGACAGGGGGGGTTCGCGCTGATTGTTTATCAGCGCAGCCCCCCCTCGGATCGCCACACGGACCACCAGGGAGTTCCCACACTAGACCACCAGGGAACTTAGAAAAAAAAAAAAAAAGACAAAAAAAGACAAAAAAAAAGGGGGCAGTAAAAAAAAATGATGCCAATCAGTGCCCACACATGGGCACTGATTGGCAACATTGATCCATCAGTGCCACCCCTCAGTGATCATCAGTGCCACCCCAGTGTCTGTCAGTGCCACCCCACAGTGCCAATCCATGCCCAGTGCCCACCTATCAGTGCCCACCTGTGCCACCTATCAGTGCCCACCTGTGCCACCTATCAGTGCCCACCTGTGCCACCATTGTGAGGACACTCACTGTTAGTGTTAGGACCACAGAATTATGGGGTGCCTTGGCGCGGCTCTGTGGCTCACGCATGCGTTTGCAAATGCGTGCGGACAAAACCCCTGTTTTTAACGCACATTGTTAGACAGGTTAATTGGTTGTTCTGCTAGCTGGTCGGTAAGTAGGCTTGGTTATTCCCTGGGCATTCCCCAGGTTCTTGTTGTTATCACCTATCAGTGCCCACCTGTGCCACCTATCAGTGCCCACCTGTGCCGCCTATGAGTGCCCAGTGCTGCCTATGAGTGCCCATCAGTGCCGCCCATGAGTGCCCATCAGTGCCGCCCATGAGTGCCCATCAGTGCCGCCCATGAGTGCCCATCAGTGCCCCATACCAGCGCCGCCTATCAGTGCCCATCAGTGCTACCTAATCGGTGCCCATCAGAACTACCTCATCGGTGCCCATCAGTGCCACCTCATCGGTGCCCATCAGTGCCACCATATCAGTGCCCGTAATTGAAAGAGAAAACATACTCATTTACAAAAAAATTAACAGCAAAAATAAAAACGTTATTTTTTTTTCAAAATCTTCGCTCTATTTTTAGTTGTTGCGCAAAAAAAAAAAATCGCAGAGGTGATCAAATACCACCAAAAGAAAGCTCTATTTGTGGGGAAAAAAGGACGCAAATTTTGTTTGGGTGCAGTGTAGCATGACCGCGCAATTGTCATTCAAATTGCGACAGTGCTGAAAGCTGAAAATTGGCTTGGGCGGGAAGGTGCGTAAGTGCCTGGTATGGAAGTGGTTAAATTACGTGGCCTTACGTCGTTCCCTTTATGCTACGCCGCCGCAAATTACGGAGCAAGTGCTTTGAGAATACAGCACTTGCCCGTAAATAGTGCGGAGGTGTAGCTAAAAAAGGGCAGATCTACGAGAATCTGTCCCTCTGTTTACATCACAAGTCAGCTTAAATAGGCCATTTGACACTAATGCCTAGCGAGCATACACACTAATAAGTTTTCCAAAAGTCTTCCAGTTCTGGACTTTTCTTACAAATGTATTTATAGGAAATTAAGGAATTGATTAATGTATTTTTTATTTTATTTATTAAAACCCTTTTACCATCCCCCCCCCATCTTCTACATTAACCCCCTCATTGCTATCCTGCCACTTTATATGACCTGTACATTAAATCCTTCACCTCCTTCTCTCTCTGTGTATAAACTATATATTAATGTATCTAGCACACCAAGCTCCATGTTTTAACCACCTCAATCTCAGCACACGTGTTTGTTTTCAACAAATAAACCTAGACATCTTGGGGTGCCTACTTTCCAAAAAGGGGTAATTCAGCAGTAGCGTAGCGTGGGGTGTCAGCTCCCGAGGCAAGGTAAGTAATTTGCGCCCCTAACCCATGGATTTGCAGTGGTCCCTTCCATTAGTACAATAGTACTGATCTACCAGACCACTACCCAGACCTAGCTGACACCTACACTCACCTACCTGCATTCTACACTGACTTACCTGACCTACTTGATTCCTACACTAGCCTACCTGACACCTACAGTAACCTACCTGATTCCTACACTGACCTACCAGACCACACCTCTGACTTACTTGACACCTACATCTACCTATCTAATTCGTACACTGACCTACCTGACCACTACACAGACCAAACTAACACCTACACTGACCACTAAACAGACCCAACTGATACCTACCTAACACCTACACTGACCTACTACCGGACCTCTACACTGACCTACCTCATTTATCAGTGCCCATAAATTTCACCTATCAGTGCTCACCAATGCCCCCTATCAGTGCTCATTAATGGCATATATCTGTGCCACCTATTAGTGCTGCATATCAGTGCTCAATGCGCATCAGTGCTGCCAATCAGTGTTCATCAATGCTGCCTATCTGTACCGCCTATCAGTGCTCATCAATGCCGCTTATCAGTACCTCCTATCAGTGATATTCAATTCTGCCTATCAGTGCCACCTGTCAGTGCTCATCAATGCGGCCCATCAGTGCCATCTGTCAGTGCTCATCAATGCCACCTATCAGTGCCCATAATTCCAGCCCTTGAGCGCTGCCTATCAGTGCTCATCAATGCTGCCTACCAGTGAAGTATATCAGTGCTCATCAGTGCCACCTATTAGTGTTCATCAATGCCTTTATCAGTGCCCCCTCATCAGTGCAGCCTATCAGTGGCCATCAATGCAGCCAATCGGTGTTTAATGTCCATCAATGCAGCCTATCAGTGCCCATCAGTGCCACCTATCAGTGCTCATCAATCCCACCTATCAGTGCCCATTAAGCCCACCTATCAGTGCCCATCAGTGTCACCTATTAGTGCTCATCAATTCCACCTATCAGTGTCCACCAGTGCTCATCAAGCCCACCTCTCAGTGCCCATTAGTGTCTTCTATCAGTGCTCATCAATCCCACCCATCAGTGCCACCTATCGGTGCCCATTAGTGTCTCCTATCAGTACTCCTGAATGCCGCGCCACCTGCCTCCTCAACATAGCTCTGAGCTGATAGCGTCTCTTTCATACAGCTCAGAGCCAGTGTTCTATCAAATACTGCCAGTGCCTCCCATGCTCCACCCCAAACTCCATGTCTTTATGGACCTTGCTTTGTGCACTGGTGCGCAGTCATGTTGAAACAGGAAGGGGTCATCCGCAAACTTTTCCCACAAAGTTGAGAGCATGAGATTTTCCAAAATGTCTTGGTATGCTGACACCTTAAGACTTCACTGGAACTAAGGGGTCAGGCCCAAACCCTGAAAAGCAACCCCACATCATAATCCCTCCTCCACCAAATGATTTGGACCAGTGCACAATACTTTTGACAATACAATGTGCGTGTGTGTGTGTATAAAATATATATATATATATATATATATATCACCCTTCTAGATAGGCTGCCAGGATGTGTTAGTAAACTTAGTTCCTTTTGGCTCCTCTGTAACCATTGGAACAGCAGCTGATTTCTCTGCGCTGTTCTGGGCTTCAAAAACTGCAGGTTTGATGGTTTTCCCCCTGCATTCCAGAGGCTTCCAAAACCCAGGGGGTGGAAAAGTCAAAGCAGCAGCCTGAATATGTATTGCTCTTCAGCAATTCCCTGTGGAGGAGTGCCCAGTATGTGGCTGGAGAGGGACATAAATAGTCTGAGACCTTGAGCAGATCTGGTCTGGAGAACTCACTGGCTAGTGCCTGGGTGAAGCTGTGAGGTGTGCAGCTGCCCTGAGACTAGTCTACATTTGTGCTGACAGTTATGTCGTAGTTCTCAGCCATGAGAATACAGACTTCTTCAGTCTGACAAATATCTTAAAGTACCCGGTTGTCAGACATAGATCGCTGAAGTTCTTTGTCAATTGTACTTAAGTGTTTTGAAGTGGGATGGGATATACCCCTTCAAACTCTCCCTGCTACAAGTAAACTTTTAAAAGACATCCCCTATGAGTGAATGGACTGTTGCTGTGTGTCTGGCAGCCTCTGCACTGTTTTGGGAAAGAATCAGTTAAAGCAAAGTTCTGCCGGATTTATTTTTTTAAATATTGCAGCTGCTGACTTTTAATATTAGGACACTTACCTATCCAGGGCTCCCGCAATGTCCTCACCCGAAGCCATTCTGACACTCGGCTCCCGGGTGCAGGTGCCGGTATCTTCAGTAAGGGAATCAGGAATTGAAGCCTTCCGGCTTCACAGCCTGGTTCCCTAATGCGCTTGCGCTAGTCGCACTGCACGTCCTCACTATTCCCTGCCGTCTTCTGGGACCTGTGTGTCTCCCAAAAACAACAGGGTGACGGAGGAGGGGCAGGACATGGCGTAGATCGCAGCGGAGTCTGTGGCAATCTACCTGAAAGGTGCCAAATGTGACACCGGAGGGGGGGAGGAACCGGAAAAGCAGAAGTTCAATTTTTGGTTGGAACTCCACTTTAAACTCAGCGGCTCCAACGAGGGTATCGCTACATGTATAATACATTTTTTATCTAAGCATAGATATATGTTTATCCTAAGCAAGTTTGAATCCACTTAATGTTGCCATCATCAGTAAGATTCAAACTTGCTTACACTACATCTGCTGGAAGTCTATTGCAAACCACTTTTGGTTGGTCATCAGCAAAAAAAACATACCTAACCATCCAAACCTTTAGCTATATAATTTAAAAACAGATTACATAGAACAGGGTCTAGTACCACTAGTGACAGGTCAACTGTTCCAAATTAAATAAAGTTAAATGAAAAAAAAAAAGTAAAGGCAATGTGTCACTCAGGGCACATTTATAGCTTGTAAAGGCTTTTAAAGCACACCTATAGTCAATTGCACGCATAATTTTATTCTAATGGATTCTGGTTTCAGAAAATATATAATTGTTTGGGGGTTATAATTCTCTAACAAGGAATACAGATTTTAACACGTGGGGAAAATGTAAAAATTGCCCCAGACAATAAGTGGTTATTATTTTTTTTAGCCCTTATTAAAGTGGTACTAAACCCCCACAAATGTAATATATGTCAGCTTACCTATCCTTAGATGTGGTGGATGCATTTGTTTTCTTTTTAGTATTTTTTTGCCCTCTATTTCACTTGATGATCCATACTTCTTGTCTTATGCCTAGTACACAGTTCAATAAAAACTGTCCGGCATTTGGCCCATGTGTATGTCAGCTGGTCTTCTGTCAGACGAGTATGCTGGAAAACCAGCAGCTGACTGGTTCCCGTGCTTTCAGCCAGTGGCAGAGGGCGCTAACCATAGTGTTCCACAGTCGGGTTCCTACTGTCCATGGGTAAGTCACGTGATGCTTTCTGAATAGCCCCATCGTCTTCTGGGGGACACAGAGGTCCCAGAAGGCAATGGTGGGAGAAGGAGGAGGACTCGCATCATTGGTGTCAGTGGGAGGAATAGTGCCCCCTCATTGGTGTCAGTGGGAGGAATAGTGCCCCATCATTGATATGGGTGCAAAAAATAATGTTCTATCATTGATGTCAGTGGGAGGAATAGTGCCATATCATTGGTGTCTGTGGGAGGAATAGTGCGTCATCATTGATATGGGAGGGAAGAATAGTGTTCCATCATTGGTGTCTGTGGGGGTAATAGTGCCCCAACATTGGTGTCTTTGGGAGGAAAAGTGCCCCGTCGTTGGTGTCAGTGGGAGGAATAGTGCACCTTTGTCGATGCCAGTGGCAGGAACTATACCCCACTGTTTTTGTGGGAGGAATATGCCCCAAGGGTCTGATAAAGTCAAGCAAGCCCAGGGCCGCAGTTTGCTCTAAACAGAAGGCAATGTGGGTGTATGTACATGTAAAATGAATGGAAAAATAAAATATGGACAGCCGCACTCCAAAAAACCTTGATGGTTGTCTATTTAAAAAAGTAAAATTGCACTACAAGTCACATCACATCACACAGGAGTAAAACCACTGACGCGTTTCGCACTATAAATTCGTGCTTAATCATAGCATTTATAGTGTGAAACGCGTCAGATGTTTTACTCCCGTGTGATGTGCTGTGACTTGTAGGGCATTTTTCCTTTTTTAAATAAAGACAACCATCAAGGTTTTTTGGAGTGCGGCTGTCCCTATTTTCTTTTTCCATTTGTTGCCTTGTGCATTGCCAGCACCCTTGATCTCCTGAGACTACACTGATCATCCTAACACAATCCACCTGGAGCGGTAACTTTCTTTCTTACATGTAAAATTAATCGTGAACATTAAACAAAAATAATTGAAAAAATACGCTTAACACTAAGGTTTCGAGTATAAAGTCATAAAAAACAGATTAGTCTTTATATACAGATTTTTTTAGAGTGTTTTGCTGCAATCCTCAGATCTATAAATGTCTTATGCCTCAAAGTGATTTTACAAAAATGCGTCATCTATAAAACATAAATGCACAGTGGAGCTGGCAACCTTTCTCCAATGTGTGTTAGTCAACCATTGCTGTCATATATTGCCATTGTTCGTATAGGGAAATGGTGCTTATAAGCACTGTGCCTTTTGCCTAAAATGTATAAATAGATAAAAGCACTATTGATTGAGCAAACGTCTAAGAACGGGCCGACTGTGCCAGGCATGTGTCATCCTACTGCAATTTATAAATAACAATTCTGCTGTTTCCAGCACAATCCTTGCTTTGCTTGAAGAAACTGAACATGCAGTACAGCCGAGAGAACAAATGCAGGTATATTATATATGAAACAGTCTGACTCAGGCACTGGCACAGCTTCTAATTTGGTTTAAGATACAAGTACATTTTTAATAGCTTCAGAACAGGTCCTGGAGAAACAGTTCTTTCGTGTGTTTAGAATAAAATTATAAATGACTACAATGACCTTTACAAAAATCAAATGCAGCCCTGCAGGGAACACAGCATTCTCTCTCTAAACAGTATCCCTATGAACCTTATGAAGCCTCCTGTTGTCCTAATGCTCAGTGGTGTACAATTCATTTATAAGTGTCCAAAGGAGGAACATAATATGTTGTCTACCAAAACCAGTTACACTCTGTCATTTTCCCAGCCAGTTACTCTCAGTACAAGAAGAAGCTGGTTGACAATGAAAGTGATATTAAACCCAAAATGTATTATATTGTAGCTTACCAGTCATTAGATGTAATTGCTGCATTCAGTGTTTTTTTTAATGCTCCCCCCCCCCCTCTGTTTTCAGCTTGTTAAAAAGGGGGGATAGGGTTGGGACTTTAGATTAAGGAATATGATGGACACTACCACAGGCCTCCATCCATGTAAATGTATAACAAAGGGGGGGGAAGTTGGGACTTTGAATTTTTAGCAGTATGCGATTAAATATATATATGGAATATAAAAAATGTTTCCATAATGGCCAGGCTCAAAATTACCAACCAAAAGAGCACTAAACCAAATGAATCTGTCTAACTGTATGTAATTAAAAACAGAGGTTTAGTTGCATGTATTTGCAAATATCTGTGTAAGCTGCAGGCCAATGTCAAGGCACTCTGTGTACTGCAGTCCTAGGTATAATTTTTAAAGTCTCCTAACAAGGAGCACAGGTGTGCTAATAAATAGATAGGGGGCAGGTGATCACCTAAACCCACCCCTACCTATAGTTGGTCTGGTAAAAAAGAGCAGTGGAAAAACAAAAAAATGCAGGAGTGGAACCAAACTTGTCTACCAAACCAAAATACCACCAAACTAAAGGCGGACCACATCAAACTGGGTCAACTGTTGGTGGTAGATCAGTGGAGGCACTCTATTCCACTCCTGAAAACGCATCTCCATCCCTGGATAGTATTTGTAGCGCCCCCTTGCTTTTCGCATGGGCATTTTTCCCAAAAGCTAGTTTGACTGGGAGAGTTACATTGCCCCCAGTCGTGATCCGTCAGGGTTAATGACCTGTGTTATTCTGGAAAGGACCACTGGCTCGGACTGCATTCTGAGGATGTGAGTTCATCCTTGGCCGGCAATGAGAGCTAAAGGAATTTCTGGCAGATGGAATCTTCCCCAGCAGCCAATTAGAGAGGGTTTTCTCTCGCTGGGCATGCTGGGGAGGGATATATCTGGGACGGTGGTCAGGTGTTCGGGGGCATTCTGCGGCGTGGGGTCCCAGAGTCGGGGTGCGGCACCCACCTTCAGGGTGTGCGCATCCAGGGACCCTGCCGGCGTGGCCTACCTGGCCGGGTTTCAGGCCTTATCGAGTCTCAACCGGAGACAAAACTGAGGGGACCCCAGTGGCTCACTGGTTCCCGTTGCCGTGGAGAAGATCCGGCGTCCGGGCAATGGACAGGTATGCTTTTCTGTCACCCGGAGATCTTTTCCAAAGAGGAAGTTACTGGGAGGATATGCTCTGTTCATACGTTTTGAATCTTTTACATTGTATTGGCCCGTGGCAGGGGCTTAGAGTGGAGTCAGCGAAACTTGTTCCTCCCAGCTAGAATTTAAGGTGACGTCCCGGCTGCTGTCAGAGAGAGAGACCGGCCCTGGAGACATCTTGCCCACCCCAGGGCGCCGATTGGCAACGTGTGGGCTCCGTGTTCTTTTTTCCTTGTCAAAATATCTTTATTTATGTGATAAAGAACGTACATGTGCATAACAACGATGAGAGAAGAAAAAGGGTACAATAGAGGGTATACATCATAAGAGAAACTTCTTGACTTGTAAACCTAAACATCATTGGTTACAGTGAGACAATTTACAGGTAATTAAACAATGCTTATGAAGTCATTAGTGGCAAAGTAAATATAGTAACTGACTAACTAAATGACTAGCTAACTAGCTATGTGACTAACTGTCGATCCTGGATCGCTTAAGGGCTAAACCATGTAGCCAGATTGGTCTGGGCTAAATCCAGGGTTATGTCCTGTTCTAGGATTCTGCAGTACAGGTTCAAGAAATTTCAACAATGTACAACTTTGTATCAACAAACATGAAAACAGGAATTGTTAATTTGAGAACAAGAGTTCAAAGGAGGGGGAGAGAAAGGGAAGGAGGGGGAGAGAAAGGGAAGAAGGGGTAGGGGGAGGGGAATCCGCAGGAACGACCTCAGCACCACCGCCGGAGAGAAGCTTGAGCAGGGGGGTGCCAGGTTGGCTGGACTACCATGGCAAAACAACTTTATCATTAAATGCGTTCGGAAAAGCATATGTTATCCAGGGCTTCCATAGACTTTTAAATCCGGCGGTCGTGTCCATGTCAATAGCCATCATCTTGGCGTGGGACATTGCTGTGTTCATTCTATTTGTGACTTCATTTAGTGATAAATTAGGAGTTTTCCATGCTCTCGCAAGAGTTTGTTTTGCGGCAGTAAGAAGTTGTATGATTAGTTTGAACTGCTTGTGTGGGAGATTATCAGGTTTTAGATTTAGTAACGCAGTTTTAGGATCATGGAAGCTGATTTAGTGCCGTTCCAGATCGGTTTCCACTCAGAAGGTTCTAGTTCTTGTTCTAGGTCCCTCTCCCATTTACTCTCCCATCGACGGGCAGAACACATCGTTCCGCCCGTCGACTTCCCGGCCGTCGACACCCGCCCGTAAGGAATTCTTCCAGCGGGCCGTCGAGGAAATCCCACTGATAGAGCAAGCACACGGCCGAGAACCTGTTACGGCGCCTGATAGAGCAAGCTGGGAGTATAAGGAGGATATTATTCCTCTAGCGTGGGGGTCATTCTTACAGAAATTCTCAAAAGTGGATATACGTGTTGGCGTGGGTGAAGCATCAACAAATGGTTTAAAGAAATGTTTAATTTGTAGGTGCCTAAATATTTCGGTCTGTGGTATGTTGCGCGCTGCACTGATAGTGGTGAAGGATAGAAAGGAAGAAGAGTCTGTAAAGTCATGTAAGCATGTACATCCTTTTGACACCCACTCCTTAAAGGTATTGGGATAGATCCAGGCAGGGTAGAACTCAGGGTTTTTATGAAACGATAAAAGAGGAACATGGGGGGATTGGAAAAGATATTTAGTCTTTATTGTGTCCCAGAGGGAGAGTGAGTGTTTGGTGATGGGATTCAGTAAGTGTTTACAAGCTTTGGGGGGGATCCATAGTACATTAGAAATTACGATGGGGTCAGACTCTACCGCTTCAATTGATACCCAGAGAGGGGGCTCACATTTGTCGTGATATTTTACTAGGTTTGCAAGTTGTGCCGCTTTATAGTAGTTTATAAAGTTGGGCAGCCCCATTCCACCATTATCCTTAGATAGATGCAGGATTTGGGGTTTTATTCTAGGCCTAGTGGATCCCCACGTAAAGACGGAGACTCTTCTTTGTAATATCCTGAAGTAATATGATGGGATAGGGATGGGGAGCACTCTAAATAAATATAATAATTTCGGTAATATAATCATTTTGACCGCGTTGATTCTGCCAAACCATGATAGGGGTAGATGGGCCCAGGAATTCAGGAGGCTTGATATCTGTTTTAGGAGAATAGGGTAGTTGGAGGAGAATAGATCCGTTGTTGATGTTGTAAGGTGTGTTCCTAAATAGGGAATACTCTTAGTTGCCCATACGAAAGGTAGACCGGATTTGGCTGCATTTAACTCTAAGGAAGTGAGCTAAATGCTTAATGCGAGACATTTTTTAGGGTTGACGACTAGACCTGAAATGGATGCAAATTTTTTAAGAATTAGCATAAGGTTGAGTCCCGTTACCTGGGGCGATGCAAGGAAAAGGAGGATGTCATCAGCGAACATGCATAGTTTATGTTTGTGTCCGCCTATTTCTATGCCCAGTATTGTCGGGTCTGACCTGATCTTTTGTGCAAGCGGTTCTATGAGGAGGGCAAATAATAAGGGGGAGAGAGAGGGCATCCCTGTCTCGTGCCCCTGTTAATGGAGAAGGTGTCCGATCTATATCCCGCATACTTTACATATGCCTTCGGGCTATTGTATAATTCTAGAATCCATTTCATAAAGTTGGGGCCAAAGCCCCATTTTTGAAGGGTATACTTCAAGTAGGACCAGGATATAGAGTCGAACGCCTGTTTTA
Organism: Rana kukunoris; assembly: GCA_029574335.1. Lineage (NCBI taxonomy): Eukaryota > Metazoa > Chordata > Amphibia > Anura > Ranidae > Rana > Rana kukunoris. Next base: position 185,623,531 of record CM056049.1, read on the forward strand.
TGTCAAGAGAGAGGAAGCAAGCAGGGATTCCTCTCTTCTTGGCAATGTGAGCCAATAGGCTCGCCCTTCTGATATTATCTCCTGCCTGCCGGTTGGGAATGAAACCTACCTGATCTCGATGGATCAAGGTTCCAATTATGTTGTTTAAACGATTCGCCAGAATTTTACCTAGAAGTTTGATATCCGTATTTAGCATAGATATGGGCCGGTAATTTTCACTGAGGGTATTGTCGGTCTGTGGCTTGGGAATCATGCAGATTGTGGCCAAAAGTGATTCCTGTCTAAATGATTTCAGTTTTAAAAGGTCATTGAAGGCCTCCGCGAGCCTCGGGGAGATTAGTTCAGAGAGTGCTTTATAGTATCGGGCTGTGAATCCATCAGGTCCGGGCCGCTTGTTTAATTTGAGTTCCTTGATCGCTCTATGTAGCGGAGTACAATATTAAACTCCACGATCTCCGCTGGTAACCAGGGTAAATCCACAGTCAGCATTGAAAAGTAAGGCAATTTCCCAAATCTCCACAGCTCTGAGAGTCAACTGACTTTTTATTCACAGGCTTCCATATTTATAGAATTCCCCATGCAAGGGGTTTCCAAACAGCCAAATAGATTTAACAGGGGTAATACAGGGAGGACCAGATGGGGAACTTAACATTTTGGATAATTCTCCCATCAGGCATTGCTGCATGAGGGAAAAGTCGGTTGATAGCTGGGGTCTGGGGTTATGTGTTGTGGGAGTTCAACATAAAACAAAGTACTGGAATGCTAGTGGCTTACGGCTGCCAGCATACCAATTACTATGCCCACATAAGACCCAGCAGAATACACAGCCTATGATACAGACAACCTTTTAACATGTAACGTCCAGCGTTCTAGAAGTGGCTAGGTTTGCCACAATGCTCCCCCAGAACCAAGCCAGCATACACAGTCTGATCCCAACGGATCGGCTTGGGGATGTCCGGGGGTGTACTTTCACAGATCACTTTTCAAGTTCAGTTTGTCTAGATAGCCCGTCGGTGTTACCGTTTTGCTTCCCTGGTCGGTAGTGGATTGTAAAGTCAAACGGCTGCAGCGCCAAACTCCAGCGCAGCAGCCGGGCATTGTCTCCCGCCACACGGTTTAGCCACACCAACGGGTTGTGATCTGTGAGTAGCGAAAAAGGTTGTCCATACAAATACGGCTGCAACTTTTTGAGGGCCCACACCACGACCAGGCATTCCTTCTCAATGGCGGCGTAGCTTACTTCTCGTGGCAATAACTTTCGGCTCAGGTAAGCTACGGGGTGTTATCCGCCATCGGCTCCCACTTGGCTCAGCACTGCTCCCAATCCAAACATTGAAGCGTCTGTGTGGACAAGAAATCTTTTAGTTGGATCAGGAGCAGCATATACAGGGGCATTAGTTAGAGCAGTCTTTAGTTGTTGGAATGCCTGATCACACTCTGGGGCCCAGACAACCTGTCGGGGCAGGTTCTTGCGTGTCAAGTCAGTTAAGGGTTTGGCCAGGGCACTATAATTGGGTATGAATTTTCTATAGTACCCCGCGGTACCTAGAAACGCTAGCACTTGGGTTTTCGTCCTGGGGGTGGGCCATTTAGCTACGGCTTTAACTTTAACTGGTTCGGGTCTCTGTCGCCCGCTCCGCACTTCGGCCATCCCTATATGACACTTGCTGGGTTTCAGTGTTAACCCTGCCTCTCCAATACGATCTAGAATGGCCCCTATGTGTTGTAGGTGCTCTGCCCAGGTCTGGCTAAATATGGCGATGTCGTCTAAATAGGCACATGCGTATTCCTGGAATCCGTCCAATAACCGATCGACCATCCGCTGAAAAGTTGCCGGAGCGTTCTTCATCCCAAATGGCATGACCCGAAATTGATACAGGCCAAACGGGGTGACACACGCTGACTTGGGGATGGCCTCCTCAGCCAGTGGAATCTGCCAGTATCCCTTACATAAGTCTATGGTAGTGAGATACTGGCCCCGTGCCATCTTATCCAGCAGCTCGTCTATCCGGGGCATCGGATAGGCATCAGACACCGTTTTGTCATTTAGCCTCCGGTAGTCGACACAGAAACGTGTCGTGCCGTCCTTCTTTGGTACCAGCACTACTGGCGATGCCCAGGGGCTATTGGAAGGTTCAATAACCCCCAGCTGCAACATCTCGTCAATCTCAGTCTTCATATGCATCCTGACTGCTTCAGGGACACGATATGGGGTTTGGCGCATGGGTAGCTGTCCCGGGGTCTCGACTCGGTGAGTGGCCAGTGGAGTGTACCCAGGTAAATTGGAGAAGGTAGCTTTCTTAGCTACAATCAGCTCTTGTACCTGGGCACGCTCCTGAGGGCTTAGCCGCTCCCCCAGCTGAACCCCCTTGGAGGGCTCCATCTGTCCCTCCTGTTCTAAGAGGTCAGGTAGTGGCAGATTCTCCTGATCCTCCGAGGTGGAAGCGCATATGGCGGCCACATCCTCTATCCTCTCATGGTATGGTTTGAGCATATTCACATGGAGCATGCGTCTCTCCCCTACCCCTGAGCAGGGGCCAATCACATAGGTGGTGTCACATCTATGTTCCACCACCTGGTATGGGCCTTGCCAGATGGCCTGCAGCTTGTCTGTGTGGACCGGTTTTAAAATCAAAACCTTTTGTCCCACCTGAAAGCTGCGGTCTCTGGCTCCCCTATCGTACCAGCGGCGCTGACGTTGTTGGGCCGCATGGAGGTTGGTGCGCACAACCTGGGTTAGCGCCTCCAGACGGTCCCTGAACTCCAGAATGTAGGATACAATAGGGGTTCCGTCTGGGCTACTCTCCCCCTCCCAATGCTCTCTAATTAGGTCTAGTGGCCCTCGCACCCTTCTCCCAAACAGTAATTCAAAAGGGGAAAACCCTGTTGACTCTTGGGGTACCTCTCTATAAGCGAAGAGCAGATGGGGTAGAAAGCGCTCCCAGTCTTTATGAGCCTCTCCAAATGTACGGAGCATCTGCTTCAGCGTACCATTAAACCTTTTGCATAGACCATTGGACTGGGGGTGGTACGCCGAATTTACTATTGGCTTAATGCCACATATCTTCCATAGTTGTTGGGTTACCTCGGCGGTGAACTGGGTGCCTCTATCGGATATGATTTCTTGGGGAAACCCCACCCTGGAAAATATTTTCATTAAGGCCTCTGCCACAGTTTCGGCATGAATGTTAGTGAGGGCTATAGCCTTGGGGTACCGGGTGGCATAGTCCACTACAGTTAAAATATATCTTTTCCCGGAAGGACTGGGTTTTGGTAAGGGCCCCACTATATCTACGGGCACCCTACTGAAGGGTTCTTCAATAATGGGAAGAGGACATAACTTGGCTTTGTGGCGGTCACCTCGCTTGCCTACTCGCTGGCAAATGTCACAGGAGGTGCAGTATTGCCTCACATCCTTGGAGATCCCTGGCCAGAAGAAAGGGTGGTTTAACCTGTATCGGGTACGTGTCATTCCCAGATGCCCAGACAGGGGAATGTCGTGGGCAACCCGAAGCAGTTCTTGCCTATACTTCTGGGGAACCACTAACTGTTTAGTCATTACTGTGGCCGACCCTCCCACTTGTCTTTCAGCAATGCGGTAAAGTAGCCCTTTCTCCCAGGTGTACCGCTCCCCCTCTAGCCCAGCCTGGTCAGCGTGTACCCTGTCCCTGTATACCTGTAGCGTGGGGTCTGACCTCACCTCGGCCTCAAACTTAGTCGGGGTATCCCAGGATATAAGTGTGGTGTGGGGGTCATGGTCTCTTACCGGAGCCTCAGAGTGTGTCGGTGGAACCATGGTGCGAGCCTGTTGCCGTGTGGTCACTGGATGGGCTTCCTGGTATGGGGCCTGGGGTACAAAAGCAGAGGTCATCTGGCCCAAGTCATTTCCCAGCATAACATCTGCTGGTAAATTTTGCATGAGGCCCACTTCTACCGTCCCCCCTCCCACACCCCAATCCAAATGTACTTTGGCAATGGGTAGTCGGTACACTGCTCCCCCTGCCACTCGTACTGCCACGGATCTGCCAGTGTGTGCCGAGTCAGGGACCAAATGGGGTGCTATCAAGGTTAAAGTAGCTCCTGAATCCCGAAGCCCCTGGACTTCTTTCCCCTCCAAGGTCACTGGCTGTCGATGATGCTGCCGGTTATCCATGGCTCGGACTGTCATCACCTCATGCAAGATTCCCAGGGGTTCTTCCGCTGGAATGCTCAACATCTCTTGAGTGGCCGGCTCCCGTTGATAATGATGGGCAGCAGCCCTTGGTGCCGGGTTCGGTCGGCCTTGGTTCCAGGCGGGTCTGCCCCGGTTTTGGGTGCACTCGCGTGCCATATGTCCCCACTGTTTGCAGGTGTGGCATTGGATGTTGGCACGTCCGTTATATCTGGAGGGTGGTGGTAAAGTCCCTTGGGATTGACGAAAAGGGGAGGCTGTGAGAGCGGGGGGTGGTAGAGTACTGGGTGGTCCCGTGGGTCGAGGATAACTCTTGGTTAGGGGCCCATGATGTCTCCTCGCATCAAAATGCTGATCCGCTAATCGAGCCGCTTCGGTTAGGGTGAGAGGTTTCCTGTCTCGCACCCATTCTTGTGCCTCTGGGGACAAACCGTTGAAGAATTGCTCCAACCGCATTAACTGTCTCAGTTCCTCCATAGTAGTGGCTTGGCTGGCTTGTATCCACCCTTAGGAAGCTTGGTCCAGCTTGTGTGCCCATTCAGCATGTGAATCCTTCTCTGGTTTGCGCAGGTTTCTAAACTTGCGCCGGTATGCCTCTGGAGTAATGGCGTATCTCTCTAATATCGCTCGCTTCACTTTATCATAATCCTTGCTGTCCTCACTGGGTACAGCGCGATATGCTTCTGCTGCCCGACCTGCCAGCTTGCCTGCTAGCAATGGGACCCATACTGTCTGTTCCAAGTCATGTAAATCACACAGTCTCTCAAAATCCTGTAAATACCCATCAATCTCATCCTTCTCCTCGCAAAACATTTTAAAGGCATGATAGGGAATTTTGGGTTTTACCTGGTTGTAGAGTGACCCAGTAGTGGATTCTGCTCGAGACTGTGTATACTGCGGACTGTGTGCCATCACGTACTCCTGCACATTCGCCATTACCATGTGCAGCATGGCATCTGATATAGGCTGTGGCAAAAATTCCAGCCTGGTCCTCATTTCTCTCTGGTAGAGGGTTTCTTCCATGGCTGCTGGTGGTGTAGCGATGCAGGCTCTGTCTCCCTCCATCAGCTCGGCAGTTAGTACAGCTTTGGATTTGTTGCTGGCTACCTTACCCCTGGCTTCTAGCAGTTCCTTTAATGTCTGCCGCTTTAGCCTAGAATAATCCGTCTCCATTTACATCGGTAGTTCACATTGCATGAATTGCGCTTATCGGCTGTAAGGTTGGATCCCACCGCTGCCACCAATTGTAGCGGAGTACAATATTAAACTCCACGATCTCCGCTGGTAACCAGGGTAAATCCACAGTCAGCATTGAAAAGTAAGGCAATTTCCCAAATCTCCCCAGTAACCAGACGACACACAGCTCTGAGAGTCAACTGACTTTTTATTCACAGGCTTCCATATTTATAGAATTCCCCATGCAAGGGGTTTCCAAACAGCCAAATAGATTTAACAGGGGTAATACAGGGAGGACCAGATGGGGAACTTAACATTTTGGATAATTCTCCCATCAGGCATTGCTGCATGAGGGAAAAGTCGGTTGATAGCTGGGGTCTGGGGTTATGTGTTGTGGGAGTTCAACATAAAACAAAGTACTTGAATGCTAGTGGCTTACGGCTGCCAGCATACCAATTACTATGCCCACATAAGACCCAGCAGAATACACAGCCTATAATACAGACAACCTTTTAACATGTAACGTCCAGCGTTCTAGAAGTGGCTAGGTTTGCCACACTCTAGTTACGTCTTCCTGCGAGATAGGCGCATCTAGTTGTGTCTTTTGGGATTCAGACATTTGGGGCAATTGGAATTGCGAGAAAAAGGTGTCGGCTACCGATTCATCAAATGTATTCGTTTCCGCATATAGTTTTTTCAGATGAGTAATGAATTTCTGCACAATTTTAAGTGGGTTGCTGGAGATAACGTTGTTAGCTAGTTTCAATTTGATTGGTGTATAAGATTTGTTGATTGAATTGAGTGTCCTAGCTAGGTTTACACCAGTTTTATTAGCTGTTTTGTAGAATGTGTGTTTGGATCTGTCTAAAGCTTTATTTGCCGAGTCCGTGAGATATAGGTCAAATTCGAGGCGTGCTTTATCTAGGCGATTTTTAGCGTGGGGGGAGTGGTTATTTTGAAAAGCTAGGTGGGCAAGGTTGAATTCCGCTTCCAATTTCAGTGCTAATTGTCTACGTGCCTTTTTGAGGATCCTAAGTTGTCTTTGAATTGCCCCTCTCAGTACCGGCTTATGGGCTTCCCAAAGCGTGAGAGCAGATATTTCTGGGGACATATTGAGATCTAAGTAATCTTTTAGGGACTGCTCCATTTCCTGACAGTAGGAGGGATGTTTGAGCAAAATATCAGGCATATACCAGGTCGGGTCGGTCTTTTTAGGAATAGTTGATGCTATTGTTGTGTATACAGCATCATGATCTGATCAGGGAATGGGTATTATAACAGAATTGAGAACTTCTGGCAGCATTTCAATGGACAATAATATGTGGTCTATCCGGCTATGTGATTGGTGGGGGTTGGAAAAATAGGTGTAGTTACGTTTCGTGGGGTTCAATTCTCTCCAGGAATCCACTAGGTTATATTTAGACAGGAGAGTGGACAGAGTCCATTTGGTCTGGTGTTTCGGTGGTATGTAAGGAGATCTGTCAAAAAAGGGTAACAGAACCTGATTTGAGTCTCTGCATATTAGGAGAGAGCCCATTTTATGGGCATTGATAGTTTGAAGAAGGTGTGATAAGAACGGCATAGGGTTAAGGTTAGGGGCATAGTATGATACTACCGTTATTGGTGTGTCTAGGATATATCCTGTTAGGATCAGGTATCGACCTTCAGGGTCTCTGAGTACCGTGCTCAAGGTAAATGGGGTAGATCAGTGGAAGGCAATCAGGGTACCTCTCTTCTTAACTGGGGCTGAAGCCGTATATACTTGTGGGTATGCAGCGTTGAAGTATTTAGGAGTTGTGTTAGGGGTAAAATGAGTCTCCTGTAGGCAGACAATGTGAGCCTTTTTGGATTGAAAGAGCCGAAAGGCCTTCGTACGTTTTTGCGGTTTGTTCAACCCTTGTACATTAAGTGAAATCAAGTTTAAGGGTGCCATGGCAGCCAAACCAAAAGTTTTATCTTACCTTGCCTCCTCGAACGGGGATAGCCCAGGTCGCTCCCTGCAGATGGGGTGAGGGAAGGGAAAGATGAGGGTCCAGGATAGGTAAACTCAAATGAAAGAAAGAATACATTGTAGATTAATGCATATTTGAACAACAAATCATAGAATAAGCATTCGGGGTGTGCCCGTAGTGAGGGAAGAGATCCTTCACCAGGGGATAGAGGGTCCCTCCCAAATCCCCACACATTAGTTTGGGGATCTGAGGTGGACTGGTTGAGACGCGTGTTTTTTCCACGAGTCAGAAAGCCGCATTCAATAATATAATATAGAAGTGTATTTTAAATGCAAAGTAGTCTCGAAATTTGGCAGGGCCTTTTTTAGCGTCTTGCAGGGTATGTAATTCAGGGGGGAAGATGTAAGCAACGTGGTTTTCCCCTTCAGTTGTCAAGGCCATAGGGTCACTCCAGGTGATAGCCAACAGATTGGTACATATGATCAGGGGTTTAAATAAGGGTCTCAAATAATAGTTTAGACGGAAGTATGCGAGAGTGACAATAGGGCACTTGGACAACTGTGAGGAAGAGTTTATAGTGGATCGTGCGGAAAGGAGAGGCAATACCAGGTTATCATCATGGACAATCGCCCGTGGCATATAATATGGGACAACTAGGAGTAAACATGTTATATTAAGGGCAAGACATAAGCACTAATTTCTGCCGAGGTTATAACAAATGAATGATCAGGAAGGTGGTTATATTACCTTATACTGGTGTCAAGACCTAATATAAAGAAAAAAGCAAAAAGAGGTGGGGTTGTCTACGGGGGAATAGGACCAACACAGTACCTGTTGAAGGACATTTACTTAGCCTAAATTGAGAGGAAGAGTTAAGTGGCAGTGTGAAAAGTTCAGTCCATTGTGTCTTCTTGATCCTGGGTCTGTGGTGCAAATCTGCCACGCTTGGTGGATTGGTGGGGTCCGCCATTCGGTTCTTGTTGATTGGAGTGGTTGTTAGAGGTTGGTGCTGATCTTCTGCATGAGGTAGAAGCCGAGGAGGGTTGATCAATGATTTTAAAGTCTACTAGGGCCTGGTGTAGTTGGTCGGGCGTTCTGCAGACTATCTTGGTCCCTTGATTAGTGAAACGAAGGGAGAAAGGGAAACCCCATTGATATTTGATGTTACGCTGCTGCAATTCGATCAAGAGAGGTTTCATTGCTCTTCTCTTGGCAATGGTCAGTTGTGATATGTCTGCAAAAATTTGATAATTGTAGCCTTGGAAAGACAGGATCCCTTTCTCCCTTGCTGTCGCCAAAATTTGCTCCTTGGTTTTGTAAAAATGGAACTTCGCTATTATGTCTCTGGGGGGGCCATCTACCTTTTTAGGGGAGAGTGCCCTATGTATTCTGTCCATCTCCAAACCTTCCACTGCGATGCCTGGAAGTAGTTCTTGACATAGGGCCATTATGGTGGACTGAAGGTCCACCACAGACTCTGGGGTGCCCCTAAATCTTAAGTTAGATCTCCTGGCACGGTTTTCGAATTCTTCTAATCTGCTCTGTAGCAGTAGGTTCTCTTCTTTTAGGGAGTCTATTTCTGTTAGGCATTCATGGGTGTAGGTTTCAATGTCTTCCACTTTGGTTTCCAGTGCTTCTGTACGAGTACCCAATTCTCTAATCTCCTTGGTGAGATTTGAGGTAATCTGGTCAGATGTCTGCTTAAATGCTTTGCGGAGCATTTTTTCAAATTGATTAATCAATCCCGCAGTAACTGTGTTGTCTTGTGGTACAGTTTGTGAAATAGCAGCCGTGTCTTCATCCTCACTGTCGGAGCTGAGGTTAGTCAGAGAAGCCATAGGTTTGGCTGTTTTAGCTGTTTGTTTCTTCCCCTTACCTGAGGGGAGCCGCTCTGAGGTGACTGGCGCCTTAACTGAGCCTTTGGTCAGCCGCGCGCCGCTGACAAGTGACGTTTTAGCTCTATTTCTTGAGCCACCCAGCACCATTGTACATTAAAATGTTCCCCTCACTTTCCTGTAGTTAATGACCGGGTTTTTGTCCAGTTGTGATCGGTTAGGAAGCGAGTTATCCGCGGCTTTCTTTCCTCATGAAGCGGAGCACTAGGCTGACATGACTGTCCCGCTAGAGCCGGCGCGCGCCTCCCCGTGTTATTTTTCAAGAGGGAATCTCTGCTACACCTATATCCAGGCCTGACATCTAGAGTTCTTTCCTTCTCATCAACCTGTTCTCCTTAATCGAGTTGATGTTCGGCAGTGTTGGCCTGGAATGAAAGCATTGAGAGAACCTTTATTCACTGTGTGGACACTCTATCATTATCTGGTATTTCTGGTGCATCCCTAGACAAAAGTGAGAGTGACTTAATTTGCCGATCCCATCGTCAAACCAGCGGCTCCTTCGGGGGGAGCACTACATATTAAAAAGGGGGGATAGGGTTGGAAACTATTATGGAAACATTTTTTATGTTCCATATATATATTGCATCTTTATGAGCAGTTTATTAGCCATCTTGTTAAAAAAAATTTTTTAGGAGTTTACATTTAGTCTATGCTTGTGGACAGAAGTTTCTTGTAAGTTTGTAAATGTCCCATCTTGAATTCTCCCAGGTTATAAATATTGAGAATTCTTAGTCAAATAAACAAGAACCATGAGCTTACAGAGACGTTTTTTTATATTTAATATGCATAATTAATTGAACAATGTCACATTTTGTTTTCTGCATTTTTTTATATATATATTTTTTTTTCTGTAAATATTTACCAGTGCCCATGAAATTGACTTGTGCCCAATATGCAGCCTGACTTGTGCCCATTAAATGCATGGTGCCCATATAGTAAAAATTTATTAAAATGACTTGTGCCATAAATAGCATGTGCCCATTAAATGCAGCCTGACTTGTGCCCAGAGCACTTGTGCCCATTAAATGCAGCCTGAACTGACTACCTTGTGTATAAAAAGCAGCCTGTTCTGTGTTCAATGCAGCATTTCTGTACTGGCAAGGACGTCATCACAGTCGCCTGTCCATCTGTCACTCAACAGAGCAGCCCGAGCGGCAGTGTGGGGCTGCTCAGTTGTGAGTGACATAAGATCGCCCAGCGCTTAGACGGCCGCCCTGTGTAACTTTTGTTAGTATTCACTCTATAAGGCACAGGTATTTCTCCTCATATTTTAGGAGGAAAAAAGTGCGTCTTACGAAAAATACGGTATGGATATAGTAAACATTTATTAAAATGAATATAGCATGTTTGTAAGACATAGAAACTATACTTGTGTAATAATCCTTGTATTTTGAATAACCAGGATGTTTCTTGTACCATTACTTAACTTTAAGGCCAGGTTTACACTCTATGGAGCCAGTTCACATATCTCCGCAGCGGGTCCGGTGCGGTGTGACGGAAAAACACATGCTTTTTTTGGTGCGTTTCAGGTTCGATTTCAACCCAAAATATGGGCTGAAATCAGACCTGAACTGGGGAACCAGCACGCACCGGACCCCTGCTGTGAGCCGCATGCGAGGATGGTGTGAACTCGGCCTCAAGGTATGTGAGAAGTTACATTAATGACCTTATCCACATTGTCTCTTAAAGCGGAGGTTCACCCTCATAATAAACTTCAGCTCATTCAGACCAGCACACAACTACATAAACAGTCCGCTATGCAAACATTTTAAAATCATTTCAATACCTTTAATTGGGGCGAAATTAGCAGCCACTTCCGGGTATTACTCCGGCGGGAGTGGGCGTGTCACTTAATTCCCAGATCGCAATGTCTCCTGGGAGCACAGTGTCTCGCTTCCCAGGAGATGATGTATAACACTGTATCAGTAAATATCGCAGGATTTTGTGATCAGCTGCAGTGCTTTGTGAGCTTGTGCTGATAACACTGCCCATGCGCGGGATAGAATCCCGGAAGTTTGCTTGTGGGCTTCACAGTGCCCACAAGCAAGATGGAACATGACAGGACAAATTTTTTATAAATATTTTTTTCACGGCCGAATGTGCATGTGGATGGCTTTTTTATAAATATTTCTTCACGGCCAAATGTGCATGCGGATGGCTCTAAAATTCAGAGACGTAAGTACACTTACAACTATGTTAAAGGCAGTAGATGCACCTGAAAAAAAAAACCTTTTCCAGCAGAACCCCCGCTTTAACCATATATCCTTGTTTCAGATGCAAAGTCTACCAAGCTTGACATATATGTTTGACATTTCATGGTACTTTATAGTTTTTATTTAAGCTCAAGTCAAAAGGTTATTCAGGAAATAAAGTACATTTTCAATACAACACCGCCCCCTATTGGCCACTGTGAATAGAGGTTCAATATTGCCCCTTTAAGTTTTGGGCAGGAAATGACATGTGTGACATGTGTTTGACGTCACTCATGACGTGAAAGGCATTTACACACCCATTCCTGGGGGAAGATAAAAAGTGTATATACATAGTCGAGAGGGGCACTGAAAGGAAGGAGGACGGAGAAATGTAGAAATGGTAGAAATCTCCTTTGGGGGATATACAACTGATATCTCTAAAAACAAATGTATTCATTTTTTATTCTATTGATAATTGGATTATATTAGCATATACATGACTAAACTAAATAAAATGTTTGTAGCATTGTGTTGAAATAGTTTTATTTCTAACTGCAGTACAAAATAATTGTTTCAAATATTGAGAAATAAACATTGTAGTATATCTCAACAAAAACTGACTTTAAAGTCTTAAAGGTTTTGTTATGATATATATTTAAACATAATATTCATCAGAGAATTATCTTTACTGTAAAGATACTGTTACTGTTAAAGTTACTGTAAATAAAGCCGTCATAAAGTGTTAAGACGTGGTATTTTTGAAACAAGAGCCTGTGGTAAAATTTCTCATCATTTGTATCACCCATATAAATTTGATATTTGAAGTTACCGTATATATTTTTTTATTATCACCAATTATATTTGCTATTATTTTGCACTGAATTTTTAGTTAATAAATATATATATTCTAGCACATCACTGTATTCATTCTTGTCTTCAAACTAGCATGGATAAAACAAATTTGAATTATTTGGTTGATTTGTGGAAAGATGTGAAAATCTCCTGAACCATAGATTTTTGCATATTTCCATAAATATAATACTGTTAATATTTCAGTAGAAACATCTAACAGTGTGATAGTAATCCTCTTACTTCAGTAACTGTCTTAACTAATTCATCAATGGACTTTCTCAAATAGAATCTCACCTTTACACATTAATCACATTATCCATTGCATCTAAACAGAATAGCAAATGGTTATAGCCGGTTACAGAGCTTGACCTGGCAAAGTAAAGGAGGACTACAAAAATGTCTCCAGACTCCTATCAACTTAATCCTTAAAGGAGGGGATGTCCTCAAAAGAAACATTAGATTCATTATTCAATGCAAGAATTGTCAGGTCCACAGTGGAACAGTGAATTTAATTTTAAATTACACTTTCATAGGGTACAAGGCAGCAAAAGTAAATAACCTCTTAGAGTTGGGCTAATCAATGTATAAGGTCCAATTAGCTTGATCAAGAATATGGAAAGGCTTTCTAGTAATAGCAATCTTTTTTGAGGTCATAGGAATATGTGGGAGATGTGCAACACTAGGTGCATCTAGCTAGATACTAGCGTGCACTGGCGTAGCGGGGGGGGGGGCAGGGGGGGCTCCAGCACCGGGCGAAAAATTGCGGGGGGCGAAATCCTGGCGTCCGCGGAATGCGCCGCCGCCGCCTTAGGAAAGGCCGCGGCTTTGGCCTAGCTCTGGAGCTGTCGGCCATCTTGGTACACCCGGCGGCGGCGCGCCTGGTTGGCTGGTGGAACTGTCTGTCTCCCTTGATGTGGGAGTGGCGGGAAACACCAGCCAACCAGGCAGAAGGGCGCGCTGATTGGCCTGGAACATGTGTTTACAGCGCGGCGGCATCTCCATCTCCAGCAAGGTAAGTGGGGGGGGGTCGGTGTAAATCTAAAGGGGTGCTCTGCCTGATCTCCACCTATCCACCTCAGAGCCTGTCATTTTAGTTAAACTGCTGGGACTTGTAGTTCTCCATCTTCTCCTGGGGCTCATGGAGATTGGAGAACTACAAGTCCCAGCAGGTTATACATTATCATACAATAAGGCTCTGAGGTGGATGGGTGTGGATTGCATGCACCTAAACCCCAGGAGAAGATGTAGAACTACAAGTCCCAGCAGGTTATAATATAAGGCTCCGAGGTGGATGGATGTCCGGACACCCATCTATCTCGGAGCCTTATATTATAACCTGCTGGGACTTGTAGTTCTCCATCGTCTCCTGGGGCTCAGGTGCATGCGATCCACCATCTATGGGACTACAAGTCCCAGCAGTAAGAAAAACTGAAAAAAGATGGTGGATTGCATGCACCCGAGCCCCAGGAGACGATGGAGAACTACAAGTCGCAGCAGGTTATAATATAAAGCTCCGAGGTGGATAGATGTCTGGACAGTGACAATTGGTGGCACAGTGGTGACAATTGGTGGCAAAGTGGTGACAATTGGTGGCACAGTGGTGACGATTGATGGCACAGTGGTGACGATTGATGGCACAGTGGTGACAATTGGTGGCACAGTGGTGACAATTGGTGGCACAGTGGTGACAATTGATGGCATGGTACAGTGACTGCATTTGATGGCATGGCGCCCTGTGATTGGGCGTATGTGGTTATGCACTAGCGCCGGGGGGGGGGGGCGAAAAAAAAGTTCTGCCCCGGGCGCCCATAACTCTGGTTACGCCACTGCTAGCGTGCACTACCTCAGTTAATGATTCCACTGAGGCCAGCATTTGTCGAGAAGCTGAAGAAGTACCATAATTTCACAAAATTCTGTTGGTGAAATATCTTTAACAACCTCCAATAAAATGTCAGTTTCCCATCTACCTTACATAGTTAATACGGTTGAAGAGAACAGTCCTTTCAATTCAACTTGTATTGGTTTGTGTTTGTGCGCGTGTAGAAAATAATTTTCCGTATATTGTGTTTGCCAAGATACACGTCCAAAAGTTTTTTCTGCTGACACCACCGATGTTCCACATCCTTACTGGCCTGACAGTGAAAACCCCCCTGCGCAGCTTAACAACTTAAGGACCCGCTCATGTACATTTATGTCGGTACTTTAAAGATGGATATCTCGGTAACGGCAGCGAGATCACCGTTATCGGTGGCGGGAGATGGGCCCCCCTTCCCACCGCTTCTCCCGCCGCTTACCGGAGCCGTTGGTAGCGGCGGAGGCGATCGGGTCCTCTTTCCTGCTGTGTGGGGATGCGAGTGAGGGCAAGATGGCCCCCACCCGTCCCTATAGCCAAGCAGGGCAGAAGTGACGTCAGTTCCGTCTATGCTTCTTAAAGAAACATTTTTTAAATGTAATTTTTTCAAATGACACAATTTCCATTAAAAAAAAAAAAAAAATAGCATTTAAGTCTAAATATGAGATCTGAGGTATTTTTGACCACAGTTCTCATATTTAGGAGGGCCTGTCATGCTTTTTTCTATTACAAGGGATGTTTACATTCCTTGTAATAGAATACAAGTGATCAATTTTTTTTTTTCAGTGTAAAAAATAATAAAATAACTAAAAATAAATAAGAAAACAAAATATATATTTTTTTTAAAGCGCCCTGTCTCGACGAGCTCGCGCGCAGAAGTGAACGCATACGTGAGTAGCGTCCACATATGAAAACGGTGTTTAAACCACACAAGTGAGGTATCACCGCAATTGTAAGAGCGAGGGCAATAATTCTAGCCCTAGACCTTCCCTGTAGCTCAAAAGATGCAACCTATAGAATTTTTTAAATGTCGCCTATCGATATTTTTAAGGCTAAAAGTTTGAAGCCATTCCACGAGCAGGCGCAATTTTTAAGCGTGACATGTTGGGTATCATTTTACTCTGCGTAACATTATCTTTTACAATATATAAAAAAATTGGGCCAAATTTCTTGTCTTATTTTTGAATTCAAAAAAGTGTTTTTTTTTCCAAAAAAAGTGCGTTTGTAAGACCGCTGCACAAATAAGGTGGAACAAAAAGTATTGCAATGACCGCCTTTTTATTCTCTAGGGTATTAGAAAAAATGACCAACCTTTTTATTCTCTAGGGTATTAGAAAAAATATATATATATAATGTTTGGGGGTTTTAAGTCATTTTCTAGCAAAAAAAAAAAAAAAAAAGAAGGTGGTTAAGGTTAAACCCTTTCTCTTTCAGTCTCATCGTGTGGCCTGTGTCTTCGTACATTCCCTGGGACTGAAAAGTTTCATACTTGTGCTGGGATCACCAATGAGATATTTGTAAATCGCTATATCTCCTCTCAAACGTCTCTTCTCCAGGGAGAATACATTTAGGCTTTGCTTGCTGCAGCTTGGCATTGCATGCGATTGCTCAGTCTGTCTTCTACTAGGCCTCCTAGATCCTTCTCCCTCCTGAAATTGCCCCAAGGGTTCTCCCCCTAGTGAGTAACTTGCACTTATATTTTTAACTTCCAAGTGCATTACCTTACATTTTTTAATGTTAAACTTCATTTACCATCTAGTTGCCCACTCCATTAATTTATTCAGGTCCTCTAGTAACATTTCTATATCGTGCTGCGATGTTATTGCCCTACTTATTTTTGTGTCATCAGCAAATACTGAGATTGAGCCAATTAGTCCACCCTTTTCATAATTTATAAATAAATTAAACAGAAGTAGTCCCAAGATAGAGCCTTGGGGTACCCCACCAATTACTCTAGACCATTCCAAGTGCATGTTATTTATTGCCATCCTTTGGACATGCCATGTAGCCAGTTTTCTATCCAAAGACAAACCTTATGGTCCATACCCACAGACCTCAGTTAGTAGATTAAGCTTTTGTGGGGGATTGTGGGGGATTGTATCAAAAATGTTTGCAAAAAATTCTTCCTGCCTACGTTTCTGCATATGGCAGCTCATCTCTTTGTAGAATGTTAATAGGTTGGTTTGGAAAGAGCGACCTTTCATAAACCCATGTTGATTACTACCAACGATACCGTTTTCATCCGAAAATTCTTGGATATGGTCCCTTACAATCCCCTCCAATAGTACAGACTACCGATGTCCTTCTCTAAATGAAGGTGCAACTGGCAGTTCAGGTTGTAGGACATGAAAATAGGGGGGAGAAAGGGCAGGAGAGCTTACTGGTGGCCAATTTCAGAAGGGGCAATAGCCTTTGGAACAGATCAGGCATAGCGGCAAAACAAATCTGCTTTAGCCATACAGGTTGCATGTTGAGCATATGCAAGGGAGACCCATTCAGGGGGCTGGAGCGATGGCTGTGTAACACCTTGTACTGGAAGTGCCATCAACATGACAAGGCTGCAACCAAATCCCTGCTTTGTGTCCAATGTGCTCCCACTCCCAAGTGCCTGTAATCTGCTATTGCTAGGTAAGGCTCTTCCCCTGCATGATACTCCCAGAATGGATTCTAACTGAGGGGGTTCAGCATGTCTGGTATGAAGGACTTACAATAACACAGGCACTAACCAAGTTCCTGGGGCTGTTTCTCTGGGGTATCAGGCAACAGGTGAGACAGCAGGGAGTAGTGAGGTAGAAGTAAAGACTGCCAAATTTAAATAGGTGAAGTATTACAGGCTGACCCTGCTGCTGCAGAGTCCAGGTATGGGTACTAAGATACATCAAAGGTAATTGATCTGGAAACTGCTAGTGAGCCATATGCAAATCAGATCTTGATAGAAGTGTCAGTCCAAAAGGGAAAGGGGAAAACCAGTGAATAAAAAAAAAAAAAACGAGTTAAAACGAGTTTTGGTTTGATTTTTCTTAGCAAAGCTGAAGATACCTAACCTCATCAGACACTAGCAAGAGTCTGAGGCGTTAAGGCCTACAGATTTTTTTGTGTCTAATCCTCCTGTAGGTAAGAGTATAAACAGACAGTATATTACTGCCAACATCCCCCTCAGTGGATGAGAAAGAAAGCTACATTTGTCCAAATAAGATTTGAAAATATTCTATGTTAGCTCGAATCTCCCCTAAATATCTCCTTAACCACTTAAGACCCGGACCAATATCCAGGTAAAGGACCCAAGGTGTTTTTACAATTTGGCACTGCGCTGTTTTAACTGGTAATTGCGCAGTCATGCAATGTTTTACCGAAACAAAATTTGCGTCCTTTTCTTCACACAAATAAAGCTTTCTTTTGATGGTATTGGATTGCCTCTGTGATTTTTATTTTTTGCGATATAAACAGAAAAAGACCGAAAATTTTGAAAAAAAAATGATATTTTCTACTTTTTGTTATAAGAAAAAACGAATAAACTAAATTTTAGTCAAACATTTAGGTCAAAATTTATTCAGCCACGTCTTTAGTAAAAAAATGTATCGCAATAAGCGTATATTTATTGGTTTTCGCAAAAGTAATAGCGTCTACAAACTAGGGTAAATTTTCTGGAATTTACACAGCTTTTAATTTATGACTGCCTATCTCATTTCTTGAGGTACTAAAATGGCAGGGCAGTACAAACCCCCCCCCCCCAAATAACTCCATTTTGGAAAGTAGACACCCCAAGGAAACTGCTGAGAGGCATGTTGAGTCCATTGAATATTTTTTTTTTTTGTCCCAAGTGATTGAATCTGTCGATAGCGCCAAAAGTCCATGGGGAAGGTCCCGTGTCGCTCTCTAAGTGTCTCTAGGGGTAAAAGCTTACCATCTCGCAGAAGCTTACCACAGCTCGCGCCACCATCCTCGACCCATGGCCCAAAAAAGGCTGTCTGCTCCCCCGGTGGGAACCACAGAAAGCCGCCCAGCTGGGCTAGTGGGGACACCGGAGGGGCCAGGTCCAGCCGAGCATTGAGCCGGTCCCAGATCCTCAGGGTCTGGATTGTTAGCAGGGAAGCAAATTCCGACAGCCCCCTATCTCTCCGGGACAGACACGGGGCATGAGAGAGGTTCCAACCTGCCATACACTTTTCCAGGGAAACCCAGAGCTTGGAGGTAGTGTAAAAGTGCCAATTCAGCATCCTCTGAAGGATGATCGCCATGTGATACCTCTGAATATCCGGCAGGCCCAAGCCCCCCGCCTCCCTCGGGCGTGTCAGTAACCTAAGCGCAGTTCTCGGTTTCCAGTCATGCCAAATTCATTTTGATATCATGCTGGATATCTGAGTGAAAAAACCCCTAGGGAGGGACATGGGTATCATCTGCATATAGAACAGAATGCGTGGGAGAATGTTCATCTTTACTACAGCCAGCCTCCCCAACCAGGTGAAGGCAGTCTTAGTCCAAGTGGCCAAATCGTTTTTCACTGGTAGCTAACAAGGGGGGAAATTGGCTGCATAAAGGGTGTCATATCTGTCCATCAACCTAACACCTAGGTATTTCAAAGAGGACTTAGCCCAAGTAAACCGGAAGGCGGTCCGTAGCCGGTCAGTCAGCGAGGGTGACAATTGTACAGGGAGTATTTCGGACTTTGAGTAATTGATTTTAAAATTAGAAAGTGACCCAAAATGGTTGAGTTCCTGCAGCAGATTTGGCAACGAGATTAGGGGTTCTGTCAAGTGAAATAGCACATCATCAGCGTAAGCCAAGAGTTTATGCTCCGTATGGCCCATCATCAGTCCTTTAATGTTGACATTAGCCCGGACGGTGCGTAAGAATGGCTCTAGCACCAAGGCAAACAGGATAGGCGATAGCGGACAACCCTGTCTTGTGCCATTTCTGATCGGGAATCTATGGGAAAGAAAGCCGCTAACCTTAACTTGTGCACTAGGGTCCGAGTACAAAGCCATAATCCAGGTCAGCATGTGTGTGCGGAGACCCATAGTTTAGTTTCAAGTACGGCACGTAAGTATGTCCAGTCCACCCGGTCAAATGCTTTCTCCGCATTGTTAGAAAGAATGAGATACAGGGGAGAATCTGTGGAGGCACACGCCCAATGAATGAGCTCTGACAGAGTTGTCTCGGGCTTCATGGCCCGCAACAAACCCCGTCTGGTCAGGATGAACAATTAACGGGATCAGATGCTTCAGTCTGGTGGCGAGGATCTTTGCTAAGATTTTTACATCCACATTGAGGAGAGATATGGGTCTGTAACTTTGGGGCAGAGTCTGGTCCTTTCCGTCCTTGGGGATGACTGAGATATGCGCCAGCAGCGCCTCACTAGGAATGTAGGCTCTGTCTGCTATGGAGTTGATGTAGCCACACATCGACTCGGACAGCAGAGGCAGGAATTGTTTATAATAAGTGTCATGGACCATGAAATACTGAAGTGTTTCTACATGAAATCCTAATTCATGTATTGCAGAAGATGAGACATTGTGGAGTACATATTGCAAGAGATACTGGAAGTGGCTTAATTTGTCCTGACTAGGTCACTAGTAGTGATGAGCGGAATACGCCATATTCGATTTTGCGATATTTCGCGAATATTTCGAAGAATATTCGTGAATATTCGTTAATATCGAATATTCGTGATATTTTATAAAAAAAAAAAAAAAAATTGCGAATTTTCGCCAATGCGAAATTTCGCGATTTTTATTTTTTTTTATAAAATATCACGAATATTCGATATTTACGAATATTCGGTATATTTTATTAAAAAAAAAGCGAGATTTCACATATGCGGTCGCGAATATTCGTTAATATCGAATATTCGTGATATTTTATAAAAAAAAAAAAAAATTGCGAATTTTCGCCAATGCGAATTTCCGCTATTGCGAAATTTCGCGATTGCGATTTTTTGCGAAATTTATTGCGAAATTTGAAAAATGTGAATATTCGAAATAGCGAATATTCGCCGCGATATTCGAGATATTCGCGAATACTCGAATATGCAATATTCGTAGCGAATATTCGCAAAGCGAATATTCGTGAGCAACACTAGTCACTAGGACAATGACCCTTCAATGCTTGGCTCCGACTAGTGAAATAAGTGGAGCCGGGCTTGTGAGAGACATTTTATTATCCAGTGTGTAGAGGTGTTAATTGTTGTTCTGATTGCTTCATTGTAGTAATTACCCCCTGGGGGCTTCTGTCTCAACACACGTATTCAGGCTATTCAAGCTTTGGGACCAATCTCTGCTCAGACATTTTGAAGTCCTCATTTGCATGGAAGAGGACCTGAGTGAAACCACAAATGTACTTTACAATTGACCAATAGAAAAGCGGTTGTTGGGGACGGGATGTTCCAAATTCTGTATAAAAGTGTGCTGTGTACTTTCAATAAAGGGTGTCCTGTTTACATTCAGCATTAAGCCTTGGCTCATGTATGGATTATTCGGCGATTCCAGGGATATTCCTACTCATGGAATATTGGGTGATTTCTTTTATGGGAGAAGGGAAGGCTTGACGGGGATATGTTCTACTACCGTCACAACTGGTTGGCAGCAGCGGGATTTTCCCTTCTACTTTCCTTTACACCAGGATTCTAAGCAGACACTGGGAACAGTGAATGGAAGACTGGTACACCCGGCTTAAAAGAAATAGACGGAAAGGACTACTGGAAGTTCGTGGAAGGATTGCTAGCAACAAAACCGAGCGTGTCATCATAGCAGAATTAATGGAGCTAGACCAGGAGAACTTGGTTGCAGCAAGGCCAGCAGTACAAGAGATGGAGACACCAGTGATTCAGGAGGAGGAATCACCAGCCAACAAGCTAATAAGAGAGAAACTAGCATGGTTCGGTCCGAACCCAACGGCGGATGTGGTGCTGAAAGTGATGACCCCGTTAGCGGAGGAGGCTAAACAAATAAGAGACGCAGAGCTACAGTTAAAACTGGCAGCAGTCCAACAAGCAGCCGCACATTCTCCAAACAGTGAGTACAGCACAGCAGACACAAGGAAGATTCCGTTTAGCGCTTTTAAAGCTTTTGATGAGAAAGAACGAGAGCGGCAACATGAGCTGAGAATTGCAGAAATACGACGATCGGTGACAACGCCTAAAGAAGCAGCACCAAATGAAAGACGAGGAGAGGTGCAGATGCGGATACAGCACACAGGACCAGAATCAGAGGAGGTCCTGCTGGGATGGGCGGATGTGATTCGGTGCCAACTCTGGAAGGAAGCGCTAGCTCTGGAGCAGCAACACCAAGGAGAGGTCCTGCCCTACATCTATGCAAGGTACTGGCCGCAGTATGACGTACGAATGCCGTTGTTGGGGGAACAACCGAAGCAGGAGTGGATAGCGGAATTAAGCAGGCTGATCCGGGCAGAGATGCAGCTGGATGAGAGCTACAGAGCCCTCCGGTGGTATGTAGCCCAAGAGTGCCCGTGGTCAGCAGATGACAGCCCCACAGAAGGCTATGACTATGATGGCCTGGGATTGTTGTATTGGAGGATGTCCAGTAATCCCGCCTTTGGGGATGATCGGGAGTGGCGCTTGGAGGACATAATGGAGCACAGAGAGAAAAAATGTAATATCTCAGAAGCGCACTGGCTACAGGAAGATTTGGAATTTCTGGCCGCTCGGGAATGGGACCTGGAGATCGCCTACAAACAGCTGCTAGACTCTGCTCAGCACCAGGGCCGGGCTCCCTTTGCCTGGGACTATCAGGAAATACCAGTGGACAATGCTGAAATCCTGGCTGAAGAATCGTCCATGTGGCAGGGTAACAGTGTGCTTTGCCAACCTGCCCCTGCAGCTATGGACCAGGAGGTTATATGGCGGATGCAGCAAGTGCCGACTGACCTTGATGATCCCGTTTCTGCATGTGACGATCTTGAATGGAGGAATGTGCCTGTCCAGCAGTGGAAAATCTGGAGATTGCCATTCCCAAAGCTGAAGTTCTGACCGCAGGGCCGAGCTCTGCTAACCTCTGCTCAGTACCTATAGCATCTTCTGGGTTACATGGACAGGATATGGTGAACCTCTATCCCCAGACACCAGTTGCAGAGACAGGGGATTTAATAGATTTTTCTGCTGAGGAAAAACAACCTGATGGGCCTCCAGCAGAAGAGCTGGGATCAGGGCCAAACTTCACTGTGCTCTGCCCAGCACCAAGAGCAGTATTTGTGGAGTTACAAGGAACTTCCCCAGCTGAAATGCTGGTCACCGAACAGAGGGTTCAAGACCTTTGCCCCACCCCTGTGGCAGTTTCGGAGGCTCAGGGTGAGAAGATGGCGATCACTCCCCAGCCACAGATTACAGAATGTATGGACTGTTCAGAGGATGTTATGAATTATGCACCCCCAGCAGAAGTGCTGGCAACAGGGCAGAGTGCCAGCCATCTCTGCCCAGCACCAGGACCAACTGTGGAGTTCCAGGGAGCCGGGGCGGTTGGCCCCCCTCCCCAGCAACCAGCTGAGGTGGTAAAGCTCTTACTCCCAGCTGAATCACTGGCAGCAGGACAGGATGCTACTGGCGGCTGCACCCCACTACAGCTTGAGTGGATATCGGTGGATGGGACTGTGGTCTCCACTCACAGCAACCCAGCTGGCAACAGAGCAGAGTGCCCCGGGCCTCTGCTTTCACCTAACAGAAGAAGGGGTTCCTGGGGTAGTGGATGGGACTTCAGTCTCCACTGGCACAACCCCAGAAAATGGTACAGGACTGAAACAGGAGGATGTCGGCTTTGCTTTGCAAGCACTGGGGGATTTTCACCTCACACCAGTGGATGGGACTTCAGTCTCCACTGGTATACCCCATAAATGGTGGCCAGTTGGCCCAGATCCCCAACAGCATGATGGACTGAGCCCAGCCACCCTGTCATCTCTCCAGCGGCTGAAAGGACTCCAGGGAGAAGGGCTAGTCCAGGCCTCTCCCCAGCGGCAGACGTGTACCCCGAGAGAGGCAGAGGATGGCAGGGTGAGTAATGCTCGGTTTGGAGCAAGTGATTTGGGGTACTGTATGGATACCGGCATTGGGGGACTGGAACTACTGACTAAATTCAGAGACAACCCATCTGGTGTCTCCTACTGGGTTAGTCCCCTGCCAAAAGGGGAGATGTGTGACAGGCCTAGCCGGGACAGGGGCTTTTGGAGAGGACTGAATGCGAGCCTCTTGCCGTCCGATTATGGGCCAGGGCCTCAAACCAGGAAGGCGGATGGTTCATCCCGGCAGACAGTCCTGGAACCTTAAGACTACTTGCCCAACATCCTTGAGTGACCCGTTTGGGTCCCACTGTGGATGTTGAACTATTTCCGAGGGGGAGTAATGTCATGGACCATGAAATACTGAAGTGTTTCTACATGAAATCCTAATTCATGTATTGCAGAAGATGAGACATTGTGGAGTACATATTGCAAGAGATACTGGAAGTGGCTTAATTTGTCCTGACTAGGTCACTAGGACAATGACCCTTCAATGCTTGGCTCCGACTAGTGAAATAAGTGGAGCCGGGCTTGTGAGAGACATTTTATTGTCCAGTGTGTAGAGGTGTTAATTGTTGTTCTGATTGCTTCATTGTAGTTATTACCCCCTGGGGGCTTCTGTCTCAACACACATATTCAGGCTGATCAAGCTTTGGGACCAATCTCTGCTGAGACATTTTGTAGTCTTCATTTGCATGGAAGAGGACCTGAGTGAAACCACAAATGTACTTTACAATTGACCAATAGAAAAGCGGTTGTTGGGGGCGGGATGTTCCAAATTCTGTATAAAAGTGTGCTGTGTACTTTCAATAAAGGGTGTCCTGTTTACATTCAGCATTAAGCCTTGGCTCATGTATGGATTATTCAGCGATTCCAGGGATATTCCTACTCATGGAATATTGGGTGATTTCTTTTATGGGAGAAGAAGGGAAGGCTTGACGGGGATATGTTCTACTACCGTCACAATAAGCTTTAGTGAATCCGTCAGGACCGGGGCTCTTACTGTTGGGCAGAGACTTCACCGTTGCCTCTATCTCAGCAGGGGTGATAGGGGATTCTAGATTGGCGCTTTGGTCGTCCGTCAGCGGGGGAAGGCCAGACGCCGTCAGATAGGTTCGAATGTCAGCGAGTCTCGTATCACAAACCTCAGGGGAGCGTTTCGAGTCCAAGTCATACAGAGCAGCATAATAATCACGGAACCCAGAGGCTATTTGGGAGGACCTTATGAACCAGCATTTGCTCACGCTTCTTCCTGAAAGCTCTCGCGAGCATACGGCCAAATTTATTGCCGCGCTCATAGTATTTGTGTGACATGTAGCGCAGTTGTTTACGCGCCTGGCGATCTAGCAAACGCAAAAATAATTCTCTCAGTTCAGTCGACTCCCGCAAGGCCTCTGGGTTGCCGGTATGCTTATGTCTGAGTTCAGCCTTTTAAAGGGCTTGTAGCACCCTGTTGAAGTCCGCCTGCTGGGCCTTTTTTAGTCTAGATCCCTGGGAGATCAATTCGCCCCGCACAACCGCCTTGTGTCCCTCCCAAACAATTCCCTTGCTCACCCCCTCCGTCGTATTTTCCCGAAAGTAGTGGGACAGAACGTCCACCACTTTCGAGACTGTCACCTCGTCGTCCAATAAGGACTCATTCAACCTCCATGACCAAGCCCTACGGGCATCGGGTTGCAAGGTTAACGTAGTCGTCACAGGGGCATGGTCAGATATAGTGAGATTCCCGATAGACGAAGCCTGCAATACTTTCAGGGCTAGGTGATCCACACAGATGAGGTCTATACGGGTATAAACATCATGGACCTTCGAGTAGTAACTGTAGTCTCTGTCGGAGGGGTGTAGTACACGCCAGCTGTCAAACAGACGGTGGGACTGAAGGGATCTACGAAAGTGCTTAACCACTTAAGACCCGGACCAATATGCTGCCAAATGACCCAAGGGGTTTTTGCGATTCGGCACTGCGTCGCTTTAACAGACAATTGCGCGGTCGTGCGACGTGGCTCCCAAACAAAATTTGCGTCCTTTTTTTCCCACAAATAGAGCTTTCTTTTGGTGGCATTTGATCGTCTCTGCGATTGAAATTTTTTGCGCTATATACAAAAATAGAGCGACATTTTTGAAAAAAATCTATATTTTTTACTTTTTGTTATAAGAAAAATCAAACTAAATTTTAGTCAAACATTTAGGCCAAAAGTAAAAAAAAAAAAAAATCGCAATAAAAAAAAAATTAGCTACCTAGCGGGAACAGCGACACTAATACAGCGATCAGAAAAATGATCGCTTAGTGATGCTGGCAATAGGGAGTGAAAGGGTTAACTAGGGCGGTGATCAAGGGGTTAAAACTTTATTAGGGGGGGTACGGGGGCTACCCAGGACCTAACACTAACTGACTGTCACACTGACACCAAATACAGTAATCATACATGTATGATTACTGCATTCAGTGACACTGAGACAGGGGGAGGCGATCGGGGGGGTTAAATGTGACTATGTGTAGTGTTAGTGCAGTGTAGTGTTAGTGCAGGACTTACTGTGTTGTGATCTCTCCTCGCAGAGGGAGAGATCACATCGTATATATATGTTGATGTGCCATTCTGCCGACGTAAATGTACATGCGGCGGTCCTTAAGTGGTTAAGGAAAGTGTGCGAATGGGAGGGAGGGTCGGTTGCGGGAAGTGTCAAGCTGTGGATCAGGATTAACATTAAAGTCGCCCCCCAGGACCAGAGAGCCCTCCCTAAAGTCCACCAGGCCATCGAGAGTGCTGTCCAGGAATGAGAGTTGGCCCGAATTAGGGGCGTAAATCGTGGCCACAGTGAGTTTAAGACCCATAACTGAACCCTTCAAGAAAACGTACCGACCTAAGGGGTCTATCCTGCTCTCAGCAACCTGGAAGGGGCAAGATTTATGTATAGCAATAGCCGTGCCCTTAGACTTGGTGTCTGGTGAGTTACTTGGAAACCATTGGTTATATAAATGGGTTGGCGGTTTGGGCAGTGATCGGGGAGTAAAATGCGTTTCCTGCAAAAGGACCACCTGCGCCCCAGACCTCTTCAGTTCCCACCACAGTTTACTACGCTTACATGGGGAGCAAAGACCTCGAACATTATAAGAAAGTACCTTAAGGGACGCCATCAGAGGATCCGCTTACGAAGGGGAATCCGACCACTGGGGTGGGTGCAGTGCGGGGGGCGGAGGCGGAGGTCGTTCCTGTGAGAAAAACACTAGCAAGAGAGAAAAGGCAGAAGGGAGAAAAAGAGAAATGGTGAGGAGCAGAGAAACAAACACTCATTACATACAGTAGTAAGGGGGCGAAGGCCCCATACAAAAACAACAACAGGGGAATGGGCCCTGGGGTCCACCTCTGAAGGGAGGGGTCCCCAGGACTCATTCCCATTTCCTAAAAGGAAAATATACCTAGTAAGGTACGGCCTACAGGGGGAACGTAGACCAACAAAAGAGGGCAGGGCGCGAGGGTCAGCCCCTGCACACCACCGCCTAGTGAACAGGAAACATTCGGTTAGGAGTGGGGATCAGCTCAGTGAATCTCCAAAATAAAATAATAAAATAAGCAAAAATTACACCAATAAAGTGAACAGAACTCAAGCTGGGATGTCAAGGGAGTCACCTGTTGGGATAGGCTCGGACAGGGGCAATACCTCAGTTACAGTCCACCAACCGCGGCCGGGGATAGGGAGTTTAAAACCAGCCAACAGCACCAACTGGGGCCCCCAGTCCCTGTAGCAGGTCATACAATAGCGCATAGCGCAACTATACCAAATCCCTCCCACCCAGAATGGAGAAAACTTGGGCACGGAAGAAGCTACACAGGTAGCAATGGATGAGGACAGGGGGTAGTGCAAACAGCAGCTTGGGAGCAGCAAAAAGATATGAGTGGTCTGAGCGCTACCAGAGTACCCAGGGGAATCAGGCCCCAGGGGGAGTTGGCAGACGGGCGTCTGCGGTCGTGCCTGCGACTCTTGTGGCCAACCGACATCCATGGTTAAGGAAGTTGCAGGTGTGGATGCTCAGACAGGCCCCTCCAATCAGGGAAGTCCACCGGCTCCAATCCCAGGGTATCCAGAAAATGCAGGAGGTATTCCTTGTTGCGTAGCGTGGCCTGCTTGCCATCTTTGGTGGCCTGGAGGTAGAAAGGGAACCCCCCAGCGGTAATTCAGTCCCGCTTTCTGTATAGCTTCCAGCAGCGGGCGAAGGGCACTGCGCTGCATGAGGGTTCGCCACTAGATATCCTGGTAGAAGGAAAGTTTGGCCCCATCAAAGTCAAAGTATTGCCTTCCACGCATCTTCTGCATAATCCTGTCCTTCAGAGTGTATTTGTGAAGCTTGCATATTATGTCCCTGGGATTATCCACATCCTGGGAGGGGGGTCTAAGGGCCCTGCGAGCACGGTCTATCTCAATGATTGCCGTTGCAGGCAGACCCAGAATCTCCCTGAATACATCCTCTAGCGTAGGGACAATGTCTCTGGGAGCAGTGGCCTCTGGCAGGCCGCGTATGCGAATATTCGCCCTCCTGCTGCGATTCTCAAAATCATCTAGCTGGCAGAGTAATGCTTCTATTTTCTGGTCCTGGGCACTGCATCTGTCCTGTAACAAGGAAATTACTGGCAAGGCCTCATCTAGCCTCTGTTCCACCGACATTCTGGCCCCAGGTGATTGGTATCTGCTTTAAGCGGTGCTATGTCTGCAGTGAAGGCCTTCTCCACCCTGGCAGTAAATCTTTCTAGATTAGCACGTGTGGGGAGAGACCAAATATGGCGCTTCAGATCCCCATCACTCAGAACATCAGCCATGGCAGGGCCCTGGCCATGGAAAGTGGAGGATCCCAGGGAGAGAGGGGGAGCAGCATCACTCAACAACTCCGGAGAGGGGATCTGGGAGTCTGCAATCTGTTGCTGCTGGGCCGCAGCCTTCTGTGCCGCTTTGGAGTTCTTAGGCGTCGGCGCCATCTTGGAGGCTTCAGGGCCCAGTCCACGGGGTCCGCCGAAAAAGGCCTCCAGCTGCTCCTGTCGGGACCCATCCGTCCTCGCTTGCTGGGAGAGTGCACACCGTCCCTGGGACATCGTGTGTGCTGTTTAGGGAGCGATACACCCCTCCGTGCTGGCGATTCCTGCGGCTGTGTACGAGGAGCTGAGACAGCGCACGTCCTCACTCCTCCATAGCCAAGCCACGCCCCCCAATAATCTATTTTTAAGTATGTCTGCTTGCAGTTGGTAATCTTCCAAAAGTAGTGCAATTTCTTCTCATTCGTATAAACTGGCTTTTTGGGACCGATTTTAGCCAGTTATCATGATGGCAGCTTCTCACAGGTATGAAAGAGTTTCGATCCGTTTTTTTTAAAACCGTCTTTGTTCTGAACATATCCTTATCCTTACTAATTGTTAAGTCTAGGAAATTAATTGTTTTCTGACTAGTTTCATAAGTTAGAACACACTATATTGCCCAAAGTATTGATGAAATAAAAAAGATGATCTTAGGCCGAGTACATGGATACCAAACATGACATACTTTAAAATTGCGCACAAACGCGCAGTGGCGACAAACTACATACATTTTTAAAAGCCTTTACAGGTTACCACATTAGATTTACAGAGGAGTTCTACTGCTAAAATGACTGCCCTCGATCTGCCCTTCGCGGTGATACCTCACATGCATGGTACAATTGCTGTTTACATATGACTCCAGACCGACGCTCGCTTTCGCCTTTGCGCAAGAGCAGGGGGGACAGGGGTGGTTTTTTTTATATTTATTTAGCTTTTTTTTATTTTATTTGTAAACGGTTCCTTCCATTTTATTTATTTTTTACCATTTTTATTGTGACAGGTACTCTTTTTTTTTTTTTTAAATGGGGTCTATTAGACCCTAGATCTTTCCTCTGCCTTCAAAGCATCTGACCACACCAAGATCGGTGTGATAAAATGCTTTCCCAATGGTGCTGCTTATATTTAGGGGGGCATTCCCTCCCACTGAATGTAAAAGCAGTCTAGAGGTTAATTAGCCGCTAGGACTGCTTTTACATGAAAGCCGACTGCTGGCTGAAAAGAATGATACCAAGATGATACCTAAACCAGCAGGCATCATTCTGGTATAACTATTCAAAGTCCAGCAACATACCAGGACGTTGATGGTTCTTGTTGGACATGTATTGTAATCTTTTTTTTCATGCAGCCTGTTGGCTGAACGAAAAAAAAGATTGATCGGTGGGTATGCCCACCATTAGAATACCTCCCTTCATCCCCCCACTTCTAATGATGGGCATACATGCACCACAAAAAAGTTATGCCGCGTACACACGGTCGGACTTTTTCACGGGAAGCCTCTGTTGGAACATCGACCGTATGTACGCGGCATAAAAAGTAATGCCGCGTACACACGGTCAGACTTTTCCATGGGACAGCCTCCGTAGGAATATAAACCGTATGTACGTGGCATTAGGAGCAAAATCGCTCCTCCGCCCCTAATGCCACCATGCTCCTACAGCACTGGAGTCATGGCTTTATATATCGTGGGAGCAAACGCTGTTGCTGTCAAGATAAATAAGTCTGCGCAACAGCTGAATGGTGTACCTGAAAACAGTAAAGTAAATTACATACCTGAAAAGAAAGCATTGGAACTGTTGACCTAGGCCTTCTGGGAGAAGGTCATTAATTTGCTCAAATCACAACTTACACATTGGACTTTTCCCCTGCAGTATCTTTTACACCATACTTTGTCCTCACCTATAGAAAATCCTTGATACTCCATCTCATAACGGAAAACAATGCATTCCTCTTTTTTGGAGAAGACTAACCCTCCTACATGGCTGATGGATTGACCGTGTACAGCGGATTTCTGAGATGGAGGACTTGATTCACCAAGCCAATGATAATCGGAAATATAGATCCACCTGTTGTTGGATTCCTTTAGGAATCTACGGTTTACAGACTTATTAGGCACATTGTTCCTTGTATTTACAATTGATCCTTTCATTTTTCCTATTCTTCATTAACGTAGGTCACCTCGGGATTAGAACCCCAATATTCTTTACCGTCTGCCTTGTACACATTTTCCCTTTGAAATCTTTACACCTTTATTTTGATTTATGAAACATTTTGCTATGTACTATGTTCCACCCATATTTTTGAGACTCTCTGATGGGTGTCTCTATTATCGCTTTTTTTTTTGTGTTGTTGTTTTATCGCTTCATTCACATCAGAGGCTCAATTGAATTATCCTGTATTTTCTGATTCGTCTGTGCTTTAGTCTTCAAGACTAACTAAATGTACGATTTTCATTTCTGCTTTATATCTCATTATATTTGATATTCTGATACTTGAATATATAATGACAAGCTAATATGTTGTCTCTCCATTTCTTTATTTTGGTTCAACATTTATTGTACATCCCGTATATGATACGCATTAATTGTATTTTATTTAAACTTTAATAATTTTGAAAAAAAGAAAGCATGAAAAAAACATCAATAAAACTTTGCAGATTAGAATACAGTAAAAAAAGAGCGAAAATGAGAGAGAATAGAGAGGGAGAGAACAATACGACAACTATTTTTGTTTTTTTTTATTTTTATTTTTTTGTGTTTTTATTTTTTTACTAGAAAACGCTTCCAAAAAAAAACTTAGACAGGGATCAGGCCTCCTGCGAACGCTAGTTATGCGAGTTGTGTTTTGTATGACAGTGATCGATACTCACTTGGGTGGGTTGGGCGGAGGGGCAAAACGCAGGTTAGCGGGTCTGGGCTTTCCGCTAACAATCGTTTTTGGGTACGCTGGGTACCAGATACAACCACTAAGGGGGGTGTATGCTTTGCGCGTGCTGTAAGACACTGGCAAACATGGGGCGACGCACACCATAATTGACGCTAAAATTTATTGTATCACCCGGGGCGATCAGGGTGTTAAACTTTTATTTGGTTATATACGGTGGGTGCCCTGACTATAAACCGAACTCGCTAACCAGCGTCACTAACACTTATACGGTGATCTTGAAAGGGATAACTAGGGTGCACGGGTTAAAACCTTTATTAGTTATATGGGGGTACTGATGCTAAAAAAACCTGGCGGCGAACCTATAACTAACTGGCTAACCAGGTCACCAGGCTTATACGGTAATCACTGTGAAAGGGTACCAGGGGCATATAATTAAACCTTTAAAAAAATTATGTAGGGGTACCAAATATAAAAACCTGGCGGCGACTCAAAAAATAACTAGCTACCTAGGCACCAGCAATACTAATACAGCGATCAAAAAACAATCAGTGACGCTGGCAAGGGGGTGAAGGGTTAACTCTAGGGGTAAAACCTTTGTTTAAAAAATTTATAGGGGTACCCAACGCTATAAAAAACCTGGCGGCGAACCTCAAAAAATAACTAGTTCAGCGGCACCAGCGACACTAATACAGCGATCAGAAAAACGATCGCTTCGTGGCGCTGGCAATAGGGGGTGAAAGAGTTAACTAGGGCGTAATCAAGGGGTTAAACCTTTATTAGGGGGGGTATGGGGGCTACCTGACCTAAAGGGCAAGAATAACTGCCCTGCAACTTAAGCACACTGCATAAATGCAGTGCTAAAAAAATTATCCTGCAACCAGTACCAACAGGGGGCTCGGGGTGGGGGGTTAAGTGTGCCTGTGTGTTACTGTGTACGTGTGCTGTTGTGCAACTCACTTCGTGATGTCTTCACTTCCTCTGCCTGTGTTTACATTACACAGGCAGAGAAAGTACTTTGGCGGAAGGAGATTGGCTGGGAGCGATCGCAAGGGGGTGGCCAGAAACGAACAGCCGCCCCCTCATCCCAGAGGCTTACCGACCACCGCATGTACCGGGGGGGTCCCGATCGGACCCCCGACCTGCGGGAAGGCAGGCACGTACATGTGCCTGTTCGTGACATTCTGCCGACGTATATTTACATGCGGCCGTCGTTAAGTGGTTAAGAAAAGAAACACTTGCACAATGTCAATCAAACTTTCCCTTAAGTTATAGAAATCGAGGTTCCATCTAATCTTGGGATCCAATTACCCTCTCAACTGTCTGCCTTGTATGCCACAAATTACCTCTCGATACGCCAGAAATCCAGGAGGACCTAAAATCATGGGCAACAAGCCTCTTTTCTTGGTTTGGTAGAGCATCAATAATTAAAATGAACATCCTCCCGAAAATGTTATATGTTCTACAGACAATTCCCATAAAATGTCCTCAGGCTTTCTTTGCTTCATACCACAAGCGTGCACAAAATGTGTGTGGGGCGATTCGCACCCCAGACTAAGCTTTGACGGGTGTTAGCTCTACCCAAATTAAAAGGTGGCTTAGGGTTACCAGATATCACCAAATACCACTGGGCATGTCAATCAACAAGAATTGTAGACTGGAACGTTCATGCTCATACTAAAGCATTGACGAACATTAAAAGTGCATTTGCTTCCATACCAATCCTCCAACTTCCATGGATAGCCTCTATACATGTCCCTCTAAACTGAAAACATCCCTTAATCAGCAATACCTTACAAATCTTCAAGAAAGCATGCCATGTGCCTAAAATTTCCATATCACCGTGGTCACTAACTTCAGTCCGTCAAAACCCGGAATTCACACCAGGTCTACCAGACACTCTTCTCTCAGACATCTGGCCTTACTCAGACATACAAGTCTACTGGATTCGCTCTCTCCCTGTCGATTGCTAGAGGTCCGGTGACTGCAATCCCACTAGAAAGCATCTTATCTAGAGACAGTAGACTACAGGAAAGACACCATGCGCAGTGAGCAGACGCTACACTACTCCACACCCCAACATTCTCCATGACACATGCCTGGGACCTACACAGATTAAGCAGAAGCAACCCATGGTTCACAATGACCTAAATCTACATTAATGAAAAAGCTCACTGGAAAAAAGCAACAGAGAAAATGCAACCCATTAGAAAAACATAGTAATCGTGGCAACTGTATAATTACTCAGGCAAATTTAGGACCAGTCGCCCACGATGTTGATGGTCTCCTGTTACACTCTAAGCATAGTGTATGTCTCCTATTGTGATTTCAGATATTGTGTGATCTTAGATTGTACAGAATTTCATGTAAATTAAAATTCTATTCTTTTTATGTACTTTATCTCTGTATACAATAAACATCGTTTCGAGGGGAACAAAAAAAAAAAATCACTGGAGGACACAAGCAAAAAAAGAATGCCCAATATTCAGCAGAAACCTTTTATGAAACCGATACTATTTAATCTTCCTCTCTCCTCTGCAGACCTCATGCACCTAAAGGTAATGATACTGGGGGTACATCAGAGTGTCCGATCAGTGGGATGTAGGGGGCATGACCGGATGTAGGAGTGAGCGTTGTGAGTGAGTGAGCAGGTGCGTGTGTCCCTCTGCTCGGCTCTCCCTTGATGCCATGTCCTAGCAGACTATCAGACGTCTGGATCAATGATTGCTGGCTCAGCGGCTTTCTGACATAAGACCATCTCCCTCTACCAACCCTGCACGGACCCTGCACGGACGGACTGCTGCTACCTTGCCGGGAAGTATCTCTACTAAAACCTTAGCTCGGTAAACCCTAGCTGCGGACCGGTTTGATTGAATCTCCTCCAACACTAGGAGGAGCAGATCGTTACTCCCTCGCTCCGCTTTCACACCTGGCTCCTGGCTCCTTACCTGGACCGCTCGGGAGTACCCTTGGGAGTAAGGTGGTGCGAGTGCAGGTGTGTGCCGGCATCTGAAGTCCCGAAGACCTGAATAGGTGGACGCGAGACCCGGGGACTCCCTCCAGCGTGCTGCCGTGAGCACGGAGCTCCCTGGTCACGGAGGTATTGCAAGTCTCGCGGGAGCCGTGCACAACGGCTTACAGGCTTACAGTTTCAGAGCTAGACTCTGAAAAACGAGGGACTTGTGGGGTACTAGTCAGCACACAAACTAACAGCGCTAAACGAGCCCCAACAAACAACCCCATAAGATCCTATAAGATCTGCCCTTACTCTTTTGCTCACTATCCACCACCCCAATTTCCATACTGCTATTGAAACTGAGCTAACTTCCAACACAGAGGGTGGTGAAGGCTTCCTAAAAACCCCCTGTTCTGCTCTGTCTGGTGTTATCCTTAAGGGACAGTCATAAAGCCATTTTGAACCTGAGCGCTGCTTACCAGTGCCTACCCAGAGGCTACCTATACTTGACCGTCTTGACTCTCTTTGATTGGCCCTTACCAACCTTACTAACCAAAGAAGCAATACAAAATCTGGATCTAGAAATTTGTCAATTCTATTAAGGTTCACCAGTGGAGCTCTAACCTGCCTTTATTTCCTGGATTAATCCTGTAAAGAATGTCTACTACCAGATCCACCAAGGGCAACCAGGCCGCTGCCGCCAAATTGGAGCGCTTCACACACACTCCAG
Source organism: Rana kukunoris (assembly GCA_029574335.1). NCBI lineage: Eukaryota > Metazoa > Chordata > Amphibia > Anura > Ranidae > Rana > Rana kukunoris. The sequence goes on from CM056049.1 coordinate 185,658,034, forward strand.
CTGTCTCGCCGGCAAAAGGTCACTCACCTGCAGCAGTATCGCAGACTAAATCGCAGATAGGATCATCTCAGGAAAGAAGAAGCCTCGGTCAAGCAGCTGTAAAATCCTCAGGTACGCCAAGCCTAAACAACGCCAAAACCGTGAGTACTAAAGGGCTGGGACCTGAGGTCCCTGGGACTGTGAATATACCTGTAATTCCGGGGATGCAAGGTGATTCTGACCATTCAACAGCCGGGCTGGCACTAGAAGGTGAACCAACTCTTAGAGATGTATTATGTGCTGTGAACTTATGCAGGGACTATATGGTTAACTTTGATAAACAGCTAGCAGGTTTAAAAGAACTATTATCCACGAGACAGGAATTGCATGGGACTGTATTAAGAACAAATGCACTGGAGGAAAGACTGAGTGCAGTCGAAGATGTATTATATCCACTGCAGGGAGACTTAAGGGGGCTACAGGGGCTGACAGATCTTCAAACGGCCAAATTAGATGCGCTGGAAAATAGACTACGCAGAAACAATGTGCGGGTGGTAGGCCTACCTGAGGGATGTGAGGGCTCAAACACCATTACCTTCATGGAAGGCTGGTGTAGGGAAATTTTTGGCCCTGACGCTCTCAGAGTTTTTTTCAATAGAGAGGGCCCATCGGGTTCCCTTCAAGGCCCTCCAGCAGGGGAAGCACCCAAGACCGATGTTACTTAAACTCCTCAATTATATTGACAAGGTGACCCTGCTCCAAAAAGCTTGAGAGCTGGGAGACATCATATATAATGGAGCAAGGGTTTCAATGTATCCTGATTTCTCACCTGATCTGCAGAAGTGGAGGGCTGAGTTCATACCTATTAAGAAGTCCCTCCAAAAATATAAGGTTACATATGCCCTTTTGTACCCGGCCCGACTCAGGGTGGCTGCCTTGGGCAGGACTTTTTTTTTTCCGAACCGAGTGAAGCAGTTAACTGGCTGGAGGAGAATAAATCAGCCCTATAGCTCTCTATAAATTAGGGGGGGGCAAGACCCCAACGAGGAAGATGAAAATAAGCCAAAAAGGACTAAGTGTTTGCCTTATGGACTCGAGAGACGATACCAAAACCTCTCTTCTTTTTTTCCTGTTTTTTTTTTTTGTGTTGTGTTAAGGGGGCCTCTGTTTTTAAAGGCCCTGCTTGTCGGTCCGCTTCCCTACACCTTTTGGCGGAAAACGGAGGATGGCTGTAATGTTTTTGTTTTTTCATCTGAGATACTTATTCAGCCTCTCCCTTAGGAGGCCCTCATGTCCATATGTTTACACCTAGGGGGATTGAGGGCAAGAAATGGGCCAAGAGGCTTCTTTGTTTTGGCTTTTCTTTTTACTCCTCCCCCTAAAATAATTTTTTTTTTTTTTTTTGGGCCTCAACGCTTTGGGGAGCATGATTGCATCTAGACACTTGGTAACACTTATATGGTTATGTTAACTGGCACGTATAAAACTTATTGATACGCTTCACTACTTTTCCCCCTTTTTTTTTTTTTTTATTCTTCCTTCCCCTTTTTATTCTCTTATGTTTACCACATTTTGGTACTACCCAGTGGATAATACCCATTTAATTAAGTAACTAAGCATCTGCAAGGTGTATCTGAGCTTTTATATATATCTCTTGTATATTCAGTTATAGCTCCTACATTTGCCTTCTGTATATTGCTGAAGATATGAAGGGAAATGTTGAAGGACCCCTTTTTTTTTCTCTCTCCCTTTTTTTTATTTATTCTTTTCTTTTTTCCAGCCCAATCGGGGTAGTTATAAATAGCTAATTAACTAACTCCTATGGGGGCTTTTCGAGTAATTAATAATGCTTAAAAACACTAATGTGAAAAATTTGATAATATATATACACGCTTATGAGTTCCACTTACGCTTTCCTCACATTACCTATAAAGGGCACTAAGATAAATATTTTGTTTAACTACACGATTATTTAATATAAGAACTTAGGTTTTTTGCTATAACAAGTATACTTATCCATTTAGTACCACAAGGGCACAGCCCGACTTAGGGACACATAATAAAATTGGAAGTTGCACGGGAGGGGCAATTCTTTGCTCCCATACCTCCTTAAGCTATATGGGCCATTTTTCCCTCCTTTTTTTCTTGTTTTTTTTTTTCTCTCTTTCCATGAGCTTTGGTTCCAACGAGGTCTTTTCAGGAGGGGACGAGCGTGAGCGAGAGGGACACGGGCTGGGTTCAACTGGGGGATGAGTGATAGGAATAGTGTGGTCAGAAGACCAGCCCCTAAGGGGAGCCCCATAGGGCAGGGAGGGAAGGGTAGGGGTGGGAGGGGGGGTGGGTGGAGAGTGGGTTATAGGGGAGGGACCAGAGAGCATACAGCCCGGTTGTCAGGAGTTGTGTCGCTACTAGAGGAAGAGAAAGGGGTTACGAGAGTAGATTGGATAGCCACCGATCGATCCGAAAGGAGGGTACGAGCAACTGTACCATACTATAACTACTCGATCAATGCCGAATATTCGATTACTATGTCAATATCTATAGATGCAGGATAAATTACTGGCTATTACTTCCTGGAATGTACGGGGCATGGGAGACCCAGTTAAAAGTACTGCAGTCATGACATTCCTTGAAGATGGAACGCCGGGAATAATATGCCTTCAAGAGACACACTTGACTAAAAACTTAGTCTCCCTTCTGAAAAGTCGTAAATTCCAAGCCCAATTTCATTCGACACACTCCTCTTACTCAAGAGGTGTGAGCACAATGATTGGAAGAGGAATTACTTTTTCTTGTACTAAATCCTGGGTAGATGACCAAGGCCGATTTATATTCCTGCAATGTCTTATTGAAAATAGATCATATGTTTTGGCCAACTTATATATCCCTCCACCCTTTAAGCTTGATATTCTATACAATCTCGTTGAGTTCACTCTTTTTTTTAAATCAGAAAACTGTTTATTGAGGCAGAATAGACATACAGTTCAGTGGCAAGATGTATATCAATAACACAAGAATACAACAAATGGGTTGCGTACTTCTTTAAAGGCATGTAAGCAGTAATAGGGAGGATTTCTCCTCTTCCCCATTCAAACATATTAATTCCCTTAAAATCCAACTGGGGGTCTCAGAATTCTCCCTGAACATATAGTCCGATCAGTTTCATTGTCTGCCTCGTATTATATATCAATAACCAGTGTACATCTATATGAAACTTAGTTTGCTCAATGATCTAATGTCCCGTGATCCCGAGCCCATGACCGTATCCGTATCGCAAATTAATACACAACACCCCGCAAACCTGTGTCCCAAGCCCCCGCTCCCTGTGATCCCTTTTTACTGCAATAACCTGTCCATAATCAGCTCTGTTGGTCCCAGCCCCGGGATGTCTAGCCATGGTTGCCACATGGAGTAGAATTTTTTGGGCGCATTCCTATGCTGATATGTGATTTTTTCGCGTATCAGCATGGTATTTACCAGTTTAATCCACATTTTCTCTGTAGGCACTCTGGAAGTGATCCAAAGTCTAGCAATGGCTCTCCGGGCAGCATAGAGTAGTCGGATCACAGCTGTGTGACCATGAGTGGAGAGTGAAGGCACCTCGAGAGCCCCAAGGAGACACACTACCGGATCCTGTGGTGCCGGGAAGCCATATGCCTGAGATATAGTGTCAGTAACATAATGCCAGTATCTAAAAAGTTTTGGGCACTTCCACATCATGTGTAACAAGTCTCCTTCCTGGGCATTACATTTTGGGCACAGTGGTGAGTCTCTGAGGCCCCATTTAAATAAGCGAGCTGGTGTCCTGTAGACCCTGTGAAACAGATATAGGTGCGATAATCTATGTTGCGTTGAGACCGATACTAATGGGGCAGCAGATAAACACAATTCCCACGTATCTCCATCTATGGGGCCCAAGTCTTTTTCCCAGCCCTTTCTGCATGGTATAGTAAGTGCGTCATGGGTAGTACCAAGCAGTTTGGAGTAGACCTGAGAAATCATTCCCTTCTTATCTACATTCAGCAGAACGGTATTGCTCAGTGGGTGTTTTACAACCGTGACAGGGGATAGTCTACTCTCGCACTGTATTGCATGTCGTAGTTGCAGATACTTATAAAATTGTGTTCTGGCAAGTGGGAACTCGTTTTCCAGATCAGTGAAGGACTTTAGAACTGGGCCCTCAAATAGTTGAGCAATGTAATGGATCCCTGCATTAGTCCATTGCCCAAAGCCCTCCAATTGGAAGAGCTCTCTGTAGTAGGAGTTATTCCAGATTGGAGTGAAGTGACATATCCCTTTAATATTAAGATTGGACCTAATGTATCTCCACAGGGTATTTAGTAGGACGATAGTGGGGAGCGATTGATCCAGGTGTGGGAGCCCTGCCTCTAGATACGATACCGCTGGAGGGTAGCTCCCGGTGGCATTAATGTTGATCTTACCGGATCCCCCGCATCTATCACGCCCCAGTTCCCCAGGTGTTGTATCTGTGAAGCCACAAAATAGTGCCTGGCGTGTGGAACCGCCCATACCCCCTTGGTCTTTAGTTAGTTGAAGGGATTTGAGGCTGATTCGAGCCACCTTCCCGCCCCAGATCAGATCCCTAAACTGAGCGTCTATTTGGGCAAACCACTTGTGTGGTATCCAGATTGGGGAATTATGAAAAACATATAGGAGTTGGGGGGCCCACACCATTTTTATGAGATTCGCCCTACCCGTGACTGATAGAGGGAGTTTTTTCCAGACCGCACACTTCTGCCTGAATTTAAGCAGCAATGGAGTCAGGTTCAGTGAGAGATATTGGGCTGGGTTTGGTGTCACCTGAATCCCTAAGTACCTAAAGTCCTTAACTACCAATATATCTTTGGCGCAGGCTGGTAGTGGATTTGACAAGGGGTCTAGGGGCATGAGAACTGATTTGTGCCAATTGATATTAAAGCCTGACAGGTCTCCGAAGTCTGCAATTAATGACATCACATTTTTCAGAGACTCATCAGTATCTCCCAAGTATATGAGCGTGTCATCTGCGAATAATGAGACTACCTCCTGCCGGCGTTCCTGGAAAAACCAGTTATGCCGGGTGAGGCTCGCAAATGGATCGCCAGAGGTTCCAGCGCCAGGGCGAACAGCAGAGGGGATAGCGGGCACCCCTGCCGCGTCCCCCTGAACAGCCGGAATGGGTCCGAGACTTCCCCATTAATTCTCATTCGTGCCTTTGGAGAGCTATATAGTAATTGAACCCATTTCAGGAAGGAGGAGCCAACTCCAAACTTATTTAATACCTCCCACAAATATGGCCATTCCACACTGTCAAAAGCCTTGGCTGCGTCCAAAGAGAAAATGGCCCTATTACCCGGATTGTCCACTGGGACTTGCAAATTAAGGAATAGTCTACGTAGGTTCTGAGCAGTCGACCTAGTGGGGATAAATCCCGATTGATCTCTATGAATCACATGGTGGATGCATTTAGAGAGCCTAGTAGCCAGGACCCTGGCCAAGAGTTTCACGTCAAACGTCAACAGGGATATAGGCCTGTATGAATCAGGGATAGAGGATCCTTTCCGGGCTTAAGTAAAACCACTATTAGGGCTTCGTCCATGGAGGGGGGAAGTCTACCAGTCTCGAAAGCTGTATTATATACTTTCAGTAGGATGGGAATGAGTTGTTCAGAGTACCGACTATAGACCTCAGAGGGGAGACCATCCGCCCCGGGTGCCCTCCCATTGTGTGCCAGTGCCAAAGCTTCGAGAAGCTCTTCTTTAGTAAGGGGGGCGTTAAGCAAGGCCCTATCCGAGGCAGAAATACAGGGTATTTGATATTTGTCCAGAAATGCATGAATTTGTTTAACAGTGGGGTTAACTTTGGATGTATAGACATCCTGAAAAAAGCTTTTAAAGCAATTAATGATGGATTGTGTGGAGTGACACGTCTCCCCCCTAGCGTCAGTGACCGCAGTAATATGTGAAGGTGGTTGTTGGGATTTTGCCAGGATTGCCAGTAGGTGGCCCGTGTTTTCCCCCTCCTCAAAGTGTCTCTGCTGCAGAAAGAATCTTTTGTTTTCTGCTAGCTGCAACGAAAGATCCTTGAGCATGGACTGGGAGGCTAGCCATCGTCTTTTGTTGTCATCAGATGGATCTGTCACATACTCCGTTTCATGGCGGTGGGCGTCCGCTAGGACTTGAGTTTCCCACTCCTTGGTATTAGTTTTAATGCCATTAATTGCTCTAATGAGTTGGCCACGCATGTATGCCTTTGCAGCGTCCCAAACCATCTGTAGGTCAGTAGATCCTATATTGTCTCTAAAGAAGTCAGTAAGGAGTAGTGGTAGTGGGTCAGAGTCTGACAGGAGAGATAACCAGAATGGGTTGAGTTTCCAGAGGCTAGCTCCCTTTTCATTCCCCAGACCCAGATCCACCGTGAATGGAGAGTGGTCAGATGTATGTCTTGGGTGGTATTGTGAGGACCTTACCAAGGGCAATAAAGGAGCATTTCCCAAGCCTAGATCAATCCTTGATAATCCCCCAACCGAGGCTGACTGACAAGAGAACATTTTTGTGTCAGGGTTATGCATTCTCCACACATCAGTTAGGCCTAGCTCAGCCACTAATCGGGCAAAGGGTGTGGGGCCTTTCCTCCCATGCACTCCCCCTTCCATGGTAGCTCTAAGCTTGTCTTTCTCGTATTCCAGGAGATTATTAAAGTCCCCTAGTACCAGCACAGGAATACCCGGAAGACAAGAGACAAACTCAGCCAGCACCCTCAGGACAACAGACGAGAAGGGAGGCGGAATATACACTCCTGCCAGTACACATTTTACCCCCTGGAGTGAGCAATACAGGAAAACATATCTACCATCGGGGTCTATCTTAGCATTTATGTGTGTATACTGGGTACCCCGCCTTATCAGGATGCTCACTCCCCTAGAGTATGCGGTATGTGTGGAGTGGTATTGGTGGCAGAACTGCCTGGAAGCTATCTTTGGAGTAGACCCAGGTGAAAAATGGGTCTCCTGCAAACATATCACCTCTGCACCCAACCTCTTAACGGTGCGTAGCACCTCCACTCGTTTTACCGGGGCACCCATGCCGCGAACATTCCATGAAAGGCACCTCGTTACCTTAGACATTGTAATGCATGTATCATAGAAACAGGATAATAATACAACAGCAGGCATGGATAATGGAAGCACAGGTAGGAACAATAGATAGACCAGAGGATAGTAAACAGTACTGGGATAATCAAAACTTCATGGGGTCCGGTCAAACAGGGTCAAGGGTTAAGACTGTTAGTGTACAGGCACGCGGAGTATGGACCAGAGTAAGCAAGAGGGACAATATAACATAAAGGGTGACGGTCATGGAACAAGTCACAGTATATCTTCCGAAAAAGGCAAACAAATACAATTCGGCCAACATGGCCCAGGTAACTGTGGTCAGAAAAATCATGTAAGGCCCGGCACGACCTTTCTGGGGGCAACAGTGGAAGCGCACCATAGTGTCCTGAAAACTTCTCAACAGCCAACATCTAGCCTTCATCAGCCAAAGTGAACATATTTCCCGCCTAGCAACATGCAACGCGGAAGCTGTAGAAACGATCCAGCATGTATGGGTATTACAAACTCTCAATCTGCGGGGCGTCTACCCCTAGCTTCCCTGAGCGATTGTTCCTCACGATCAAGCCACTGTACAGCAGTAGCGGGGGAATCAAAAAATTGCACCGAACCAAACGCTTCCACCCGCAGTCTGGCAGGGTATAACATCGCATATTTCACTTCAAGGCCTCGCAGGCGGCGTTTGATGTCTAGAAACTTGGCCCTCTTCTTCTGGAGTTCCGCTGAAAAGTCTGGGAACAGGGAAATTTTGGCATTGTCCATTTTTAGCGCAGATGAGTTAATTCTGGCATTGTACAGGATGGCATCTCTGTCCCGAGGAGTTTAAACAGAAAGGGCCTTGGTGGTGCACCTGGTTGTGGGGGTCTTGACGGCACTCTGTGGGCCCGCTCAACCGAGAACATGGGGGAAAACGCTTCTCTCCCAAATGCAGCAATCAGCCACTTCTCTATGAACTCGACAGGGTTCTTCCCCTCCATTTTTTCAGGTAGGCCTATAGCTCTCACATTATTCCTCCTCATTCTGTTCTCCATTTCTTCTAAACGAGAGGAGTGCTGGTCAATTAGGTGGTTGTTATAGGAGAGATCCTTCTGCATAGGTCCCAGGTCATCCTCAATGGCGCTCACCCTCTCCTCTAAAGCGGATGTTCTCTCCCTCATCTTTTGCGCATCTTGTCTGAGGAAAGAGATCTCAGACTTCATCCCCTTTATTTCCGTGGTGAGGACCCCGATAGATGTATTACAGGAGGTCACTGCAGCAAATATGTCCCGCAGAGTGGGTTCCCCGTCACTTACAGGGCTCGCGTGGGATTGGGGCCTAGCGGATTCGGGGTTTGGGGTACTCACTGTGTCCCATAGTAATCCAGCTTGCACCGAGTCCTCCAGGGGTACTGTATCGTCCGCCTCGGAACCCCCGCCAGGAGAGCCCTCCGGGGTACTGCAGGAGGCCACCAGGTCCTTCGGTGGTGGTTTGGAAAACAACTTCTCCGCTGCCTCGCGCTGTGTCTCCTTGGCAGCGCGGCCTGCATACGCGCCATTTTGGAGCATGTGCTCCGCGGATTTGTTCACCAGCTGTCGCTTGCCAGACGACATCGTAGGGCTGGAGCGTCGGGAGAGGTATGTATGTGATCCCTGGATTGCAAGGGGCACACCGGTATGCTTTAGGTCGGTGAACGATATCTTCCACAGGAGGTTAGCAAGGATTCTCGGCGGAGCTCACTTCGGTTGCGTCCGGCTACATCCGCTGCCTGGCCACGCCCCGTTGAGTTCACTCTTGATAAACCAGATGTACCGGTTATAGCTGTTGGTGACTACAACGAGGTCTTGGATGGAACTTTGGACAGATTCCCCCCGCGGAGCGGCACAACGGGGGGGCGGTTGACCCAATTTTTAACAGAAACTGGAATGAGTGATGTTTGGAGAACATTTTACCCAGAGACCCGCCAATATTCATGCTACTCTAGTTCCCATCACACGTTATCTAGAATAGACATGGCCCTGTGTAGTGAGGGAGTATTGCCCTTGGTGAAAAAGACGCATTATGGCCCAAGAGGGCTCTCAGACCACTCTCCACTGATGCTAACAATTAGGACCGGCACTAGGGCTTCTCGTGGTGACTGGCGATTAAATCCCGGATGGCTGGAGCTGATTGAGCAACCGAGAACGGTGATGACCCAGCTGGCAGAGTTTATGCTCATCAACGAGGGAACGGCATCGGTGGGGGTGGTCTGGGATGCCCTGAAAGCCTTTATGCGAGGCCTCCTGATTCAACAGGCCGCTAGGATAAAAATAACAGGGAGAGCAGAAGAGAGTAGGCTGGCTGAAGAGACTGCTCAAGCGGAGCAGAGTTTTATTGAGAAGCCCACTACGCCCTTGCAGACAGCATGGCTAGACAAACAGGAAGAATATAGAAGGGCCACTTTAAAAATTGCGGAAAATAAGAAGATTCTACAAAAACAGCTTCAATATGGCGAAGGTGAGAAGGTAGGGCACATATTAGCTCTCCTTACTCGAACCAACTCCCCCCCCTTAAATGTACCAGCAATACAGACTAAGATGGGTGTTACTTCTACAGATGGCCAGACTATACTTAAAACATTTTACACGTATTACAAAGAACTCTATAAGTCCAAGGGGGAGACGGAGAACAGAGCCATGGAAACATTCTTCCAGAAGATAGCAGTTCCCACGTTGCTAGATAAGGATAGACAGGAGTTAGGATAGACAGGAGTTAGAAGCACCAATCACTCTAAAAGAAATCCAGCTAGCGGTATCAGATATGCCAAACCAGAAATCTCCGGGGCCGGACGGACTCCCTATAGAGGTGTACAAGAAGTTCGGAGAGATTCTGCTCCCAGAGTTACTGAAGACTCTTGAGTGGGCGGTAAGTACGGGGACACTACCTCGCTCAATGACAGAAGCAACTATTATCGCAATACACAAGGAGGGGAAAGACCAATTGGATCCTTCATCCTATCGCCCAATTTCCCTCCTAACCTCAGACGTAAAAATCTTAGCCAAAATTCTTGCGACCCGCTTAAATAAATGTATTAGTTACCTTGTCCATCCAGACCAGTCAGGCTTTATACCTGGCAGGGCTACAAGTAATAACATCAGGAGAACTTTTCTAAACATTTATACACCAACAGACAATGAAGGGTCAAGGGCAGTGCTGTCGCTAGATGCCGCCAAGGCTTTTGACAGCCTCGAGTGGGCATACCTCTGGAGGGTACTCGACAGCTTTGGCTTTGGCCCTTTGTACATCAGTTGGATCAAACTGCTGTACGTGGAACCAAGAGCCAACGTTAGAATCAACAACGAGACCTCGGAAACCTTTCAGCTGGAGAGAGGGACAAGACAAGGGTGCCCTCTACCCCTCTTCTGTTCGCCCTCGCCATGGAGCCTTTGGCAATCACGGCCAGGACGAGGTCGGACATAATAGGGTTTAGTAGACACCATGGAGAAGATAAGATAGCCCTCTATGCAGATGACGTCTTGTTTTTTCTGGGGGAGGTTGGAACTACATTGGATAAAGTGATCCAGTTGGTGGAAGAATTTGGCCGGTTTTCAGGCCTCACCATCAACTGGACAAAGTCAGCATTGCTGCCGCTGGACCAAGTAGATCTCCAACAGATACTAGGCACCTCTCAAATAATTGTAAGTACCAAATTTAAATACTTAGGGATCTGGATTTCAAAGGACCCCAGCCAATATATCAACTTAAAATAAACCTTGTTCCACTATTATCGAAGTGGAAAATTTTCAAAAGCGAAATTTGGAAAAAATTTCCACTATCTGTTGCAGGTCGCTGCAACCTAATAAAAATGATTTGGCAGCCGCAGTTACTATACATACTACATAACTCACCGGCATGGATAGAATACAAGTGGTATAAAAGGATAGACCTCATTATTTAGAGAACTTATATGGAGAGGAGGTCAACCCAGAATAAGTCAACAAACCTTACAATTACCCGTCAAAGAGGGGGGAATGGCGGTTCCACATCCACGACTATATTTTTTAGCAGCACAAATGCAACACTTAGTAGGATGTGGAGCCACCAAAGGGGATGGATCAAATACTCGACTTCTGATGACAGACAACCCCCATAAGCTACTAGTGGAAGCTTTAGAGGCAACATTTTTTTGCCACAATCACTCGATTACAAAACTAGTCTCCAAAACATGGTACACAGTAAAAGCAATAATGGGATACTCTGGCCCAACAGAAATCTCCCCTCTCTGGAATAATAATAATCTCCAGGAAACAATAAACGTTGAGGTGTCAACTGAATGGATAAGCAAAGGCATATGTCGCCTAAAACATCTGTTCGAAAGGAACACCATGAAATCATTTCAAGAACTAGTGAAAGAATTTGGAATCTCCAATAGAACTTTTTTTAAATATTTACAGCTCCGCCATGCTATACAAGCGCAATTTTCGCTCCCAGACACTTACATGGGTACAGATCCCCGCCCTGTTCACTCTAATAAGGACAACAGTAGCAAAGGGGCTAATCTCGGGGATGTACAATTGCCTGGGGGACAGGGCATTAAGCAAAGCAGGCCCCGAGTAAGAGTAAGAGTAGAGGGGCGTGGGAGAATGATTTAGGAACAATAACTCCACAACAATGGGACAGGATTCTTCAACAGGGCACCTTGGTATCCGTAGCCCCGGCTCAAAGATTGTCGCACTTATTCCTTTTATATAGGGTCTACCATACCCCCCATAAAATGTTTAAGCTAGGGTGGAGACAAGACAATGAATGCCCAAGATGTAAAAACAAAGGGGATCTCATACATATGGTCTGGAAGTGCCCGAAATTATATGGCTACTGGGTGGGAGTCATAGGATATATCAACAAAATATTCGGATCCCAACTAGACCCCACAGCCAGGATATGCCTTCTGGGCTGCATGGATGACAATAGAGTACCACAGGATACCCTTGAAGCTATATTAACCACTTAAAGACCCCCGCACGCACATATACGGCCACAGAATGGCACGTACAGGCACAAGGGCGTAAATTTACGTCCCCGCCTGAGTGCGGTTCGGGGGTCCCCCTACCTCTGGGAGCGATCCGGGATCTGCGGGCGGATGTCCGTGATATCCGCCCCCCCCCGCGATCGCTCCCAGCCAATGGGAGCGCGCTCCCAGCCTGTCACTTCCTCCTCCTGTGTTTACACAGGAAGGAGGAAATGATGTATTCTCTCATCGCAGCGCTGTTTCCCAGCGCTGCTGATGAGAGAAGACATCACAAGTAAGTGTGCACCAACACAACACTGACACACACTCACATAGGCATATTAACCCCTTGTGATCGCCCCCCCCACCCCCCTGTCACAGTGTCACTGAATGCAGTGATTTAATCACTGCATTTAGTGTCAGTGTGACAGGCAGTGTAAAAAACCAGTTAGTGTTAGGTTCAGGATAGCCCCCCCACCCCCCCTAATAAAGTTTTAACCCCCTGATCACCGCCCTAGTTAACCCTTTCACTCCCTATTGCCAGTGTCACTAAGCGATCATTTTTCTGATCGCTGTATTAGTGCCGCTGTTCCCGCTAGGTAGCTATTTTTTTTTATTGCGATTTTTTTTTTTACTAAAAGACATGTGGCTAAATAAATTTTGGCCTAAATGTTTGACTAAAATTTAGTTTATTTGATTTTTTTTTAACAAAAAGTAAAAAATAGTGTTTTTTTTTCAAAAATGTCGCTCTATTTTTGTATATAGCGCAAAAAATAAAAATCGCAGAGGTGATCAAATACCACCAAAAGAAAGCTCTATTTGTGGGAAGTAAAGGACGCAAATTTTGTTTGGGAGCCACGTCGCACGACCGCGCAATTGTCTGTTAAAGCGACGCAGTGCCGAATCGCAAAAACACCTTGGGTCATTTACCAGCGTATTGGTCCGGGTCTTAAGTGGTTAAGAAGCCTATATCAAGCTCGCAAATTAATTGCCCAGAAATGGCAGGCTAAGGCTCCTCCGTCCATAGACAACTGGCTAGTGGTTATGAATCAAACAATCTCTAATGAAAAAGTTTATTTCACCAAACTGGGGAAATATCCCAAATTTGCTAAAATATGGGGCATGTGGCAGCAAACGGCTGGAGACTCCAGAGACCGAAACTCCACGACAGGCTTTCCAGGATTATAGAGCTTTTGAGTGAAAAAAAGGGATAATTTCCTTTTAGGCTTTGGCAGTAACACCTTATCAAGCAGACTATCCTGGCTGGACTCCACCAGCTCTTGACAATGAGCGACACGATTCCTGACAAATCTGCACCAGCAGACATCGAGCCTGTATGCTCTCAAGGGTACGGGGTAAGGGTGGGAGGGAAAGAAGGGAGGGGGTAGCTCATAGCCAACGGGACAATAAATAAGATCAAGTCCCTCTCCTAGCATGACCCAGAGGATATTAACTTTGATCTGCGTTGTTTTGTTTTCTATGTTTTATACCCCGCATGTAAAGAGACTACATATTTGTTGGCTGGTCTGTAAAATGATTTTAAACTTTCAATAAAAATAAATGAAGTATAAATGATACTGGGGGTACAGAATGGAAATGCCCATTGTTCTGAAATCCTTAAAAGAATACATGTAGATTTATTCAATAATTCTTACTCTTAAAAAGAGAATATATTGTGGTTTTAACAGAATGTATATCCCATAGTCTGAACCAAAAACTTGAATTAAAATTAAATGTTTTTGCTTGATGAACAGCAAGTGCAGCATATTTTGTACTTTGATTTTCAGGTAGTAAGTGGAGCCCTCGGTTCACAAGACTTTCAGTCTCTCCTTAACTCCCATAACTTTAGGCTTGTTTGTAGATCTTAACAGGTCAAAAAAACAAATTTTAATTACCTGTAAATTTCACATCTTGGCGTACAAAGTATAGGACACAGACCACTCCTCGCCTGTTTTTTTAGTGTTACGCTGCATTGCTTGCTAAAAACTGAGGTCACGTGGGGTAGAAGTAAAAGGGTACAACCATGGGGATGTGTCCAAATTCTTTGCCAATGTCCAATCACCTGATGGTACCAGCCTATAATCCAGGGTTTATGAATATCTAGATATTAAGTCTCATAATTTCTATAAGGCTACAGTTATGGTCAGATAGCAGGATGAACCTGTCTCACCTGTCCATGTCGCTGGTCCTTATATGGGTCCAGGCTTTATCAGTCATAGTGGGCATACCCCCAGAGGGGTTTTCAGGGTCTGCGAACCATAGGAATTGACCACGGCCCTGGACTTGTATAAAGTTCTGAGGCCAACTACAAGCATTACTCCAACTACGAAGGTTAGTGCCCAAGCCGGATACAGTGGCTGAAGCTACATTACTGGTCCTAAAGTTTACCAGAGGTTGCATTAATCTGGATCCACTTCTGTTATGGTAAGAGGCAGTGAAACATGAAATTAAGAATTGGAAGTAAATAAGAACTAGTTAAGCACTAGTTAACTAGTTAAGCATATGGTACAGCTCAAAATACAGGCTTGATATTCATAGACCCTGGGATGTGCACAAGCAATAAATCAGAAGTGTGGGCAGCAACAAGAAAAACAGAACCGTGCCAACAACCCAATAAAATCAAAAAAAGTGTCAAGGACCCAACTCAGATTGCTGCTGGGAGTACCTTGTGGCCAAAACCATCCCTGGGTGACCAGGTTCCCTTAACTGTAAGAACACTTGTGAAGGAAAGCGCTTCAATTAAGGCAACTATGAGGTCTAGGACCCTCAATGAGAAGCTTGCAGAAGGACATCTTTTGGATTGTAAAGACCCAACCATAACAAATAAGAGTGAGAGGCTTGTTTGCTGAAAAAAAATAAAAAAAATCCTTTACCTGGGCCATGTCTAGAATGAGGCCTAAATATTCCAAACAAAGGGGAGGCTGGCAAGCAGATTTTTGGAAATTGATTTCCCAGCTGGAAGTTGAGTAACCAGCTGAAAGCCTGGATAGTGCTTTGGATGTATGCAGTGGGTTGTGAAGGAGATTATTCAGAAGAAAGTGGTCTAAGGCCGCGTACACACGATCAGACCGGTCCGATGAAACTGGCCTTAAGGACTAACCCGAATTTCTGCAGTATCGAACAAAGGTAGTTCAATAGAGCACTGCTGTCGACCGCTTTTGTGGCGCCCAGGGACAGCAGTGCTCTATTGCCCATGTTCTCTGCCTGCGCTTGCATGTTAAGGAACAACCATCTCAAATTAACAGCTATGGATTTATTGAGCATGAAACCACCCTGGTCTCCATACACAACGGAAGCTATCTTTGCAGCCCACCTGGATAGGAGGGCAGAAGCATGTTGGAGGAACGGATCCCTCCATGCAGCCGGTGAATGCCTGCGCCTCCTTTTCTCTCCCGCAGACATTCAGCGGCTTAAAGGAGGGAAATGGAAGGCATCTGTTCCCCTTCCTACTGCTGCTGGTGACCTGTCAGGATGGAGAGCCTGGAAGAAGCTGGCAAATGAGACATCATTGTCTTAATGAGCAATCAGGGATTGGTACTGATCACTGACTTTTTTTTTTTGTTTTATTCATTTATAGTACGCCGTCTTTATAATGCTTCAGTTTATGGATGAACGGGAAGCTCCGTGCAGAGCTATTCCTGTTCATTCATACCGTGCAGCTGTGGCTGCAGAAAAAGGGACCAATTAATCTGTCCTCAGCCTTTTTCTCTGTCTCAAATGTGAGACATCAGGGGTCTGTTAAGACCCCTGATATTTTACCAAAGCCCCCAAAGAGGTCCTAAATTTTTTTTTTTTTAAATAATAAAATTGTAAAAAATAAAAAATACAATACATTGTTAAAAAAAATAATTGACACCAGTGTTAGAACTACCAGGGTCACAAAGTTTGTACATGGGCCTTAACGTTCTACCACTGTAGGGCGGAACCTAAGACAACAGGAATGTGGCCCGCTGGGGGACCATAATAAGTAGTTGAGACAATGGAAGGGATCAGTGGGAAGGGCCCCGGTTGGGGGGGGCCTTCATGGTTTCTTTCCCCAGGGCACTGAAGGTTCTAGTTACGCCTCTGTATGTAATATTATGTTCCATGTAAGGGCATGGTGCAACCAACATTGAGCTACTTCAGAGCAAAAAGTGAGGCTAAAATTATTTCACTGAAGAACGGAAATTATTATTGTACATGGCAGACAGGTGCTGCCAGGACTCCTTAACACCAGTGATCAAGCTTGAAAAGACTGAATAGAATTATAAAAAACTCTATTGGCATCTTAAGTGTATGTAGGCATTTTTTTCTGTTTTTTACAGTCAGGCCTTTTGTAAACAGAGGCAAAATGTATATGGACTTGGAATCAGCAAACAAATTCAATATGGTTTATAAATTAGGAACTGGTTTATTCTTTGCATCAGGAAAAAACATCAAGAGCAAACTTAAATATAAGAAACTAAGATAAAACCCAAAGAGTATACATGCAGACATTCTGTACAAGTGACAGAAAAAGTCAATAGGCAACTTAAAATGTTCTTTTACAAATAAATACAATTAGACAGGAAGGCAGCACCTCTAGGAGTTATTCAGATTGCACTAGAGTACTTATATATTGTACAACACATTTAAATTTTACTATTACAACTGCAATAATATAGGCCTAATGTTAGAGAACCAACAGAGGGCCCTTGTAACTAAAAGGGACAATTGTGGGAGGACACTATAAGCCATCTGGAACATCAGCTGAATTAATTCCAGATTTTTAAATTTGTTGAATTGTAACATGCCAGCTATTGTTTGCCGTCAATAGTCACACGATGCAAAACTATTGACTGTATGGAGTTAAAATTGTGTTACAACAAGAACATTTTGCGTGCCAAAGAATCAACAGCATAGGATTACTGCTCAAATGTTTGAGCCAAACTCCACAAAAAAGTCCAAATTAAAAACTACTTCTGCCTCAAGACTATTCGTTATATATAATGGACCTAGGGCATAAAAAATAGGTTTAGGCGGCATCTTGCTTTTTCTAGTCTTGGAAAAAAAAACAAGTAGCCATTACACACAATGCAGTTCTATATAAAGTTGAACCTTCACAAGCTGGATTTTCCCTCTGTTGTGGTGTCAGTTTGTTGAATTATAACTCTCAATGTACAAGACTAGCAGCAAAAACATGTATAATATACCTATACTGTATATTAATCCTGAGCGGTAACAATAGCTAGCCTTGAAAGTTACAATGTACAAAGCTGAGGGTATGTTTCTAGTGGTTTAAATGGTGCGTCCAAAAAACAGATAAAAACTTTTAATTTTGCATAATAATAATAGAGAATTGTCAGGTCTTCTGCCCTAAATCCCCCCAAAAAATTTCTCTGCTTTGCAAATTCTGCTTTTGACAACATGTACATTCTGAGATGGAGTGACGTAACATGTACATTATAAAATGGAGTGTTGTGTATGGATAAAGTATCCATACTACTCTTGCCATTTCCAGCACAGATGCATTTGAATTGCCACTTTAGTAAACTGTATGGTTCAAGATTAATTTTCAATTCTGACCAAATTCTGTCTAAAATGTCTTGAGCCAACTTATTTACAGTTACACATTTTGTAATAACTCTCTCCCCTATTTAATAAGGCAACATGCAGTGTGCAAAGTGCAGTAATGCATAGCAACCAATCAGAAATCATATTTTACTGTTTAAACTGTTGCAAACCAATAAATACTTTGATCTGTTTGTCTGCTATTAGTTTCTGCATATTGGTTCCGCCATTATCAAGTAAAACAATTCGTTTTCCATGAAATACCATTCATATCTCTTACAAACTGCAAAATTGTAATTTTGTACTGAAAATAAAATTAGCAGATTTTTAACATTGCGGTTCCCTGTTTATTTAAGCTAAAAAGATATCGCATGTATTTTGGCATCTCCATTCCATTTTAACATATAAGTTACATTATGTCTATGGCATTGCGGTCATACCATATTAACATGACCCTCTTTCAGAAGGGAAGAGATTACAGTGAAACAGAAGTTCAATAAGCACGACTTTAAAATAAGTCATGAAAATTGGAAGATTGAAGCTTTTTTTATAACAGAGTACATAAGGCAGGAGGCTTAACAGCTTATTTAAAATAGAAAGCATTACTGTTGATATCTTTCATCATTTTGTACCAGAAACTATATTAGAAATGTGCTATAAAGGACTCTGGGATTCTCATATGCCAGCAATCAAGCTGGTGGGATTTTTTTGGGGACATTCATTCATCCCATTCCGAATGGAAAACAGACGACCCAAAGAGATATCTGAGGATATAGAATCAAAATAATGCCCATTGCTATTTGCCTCTTTTTCCACGCCCCTTTCGTGATTTGCCTGATGTCTGAGGTGAACTAGATGATGCCACAGCTATGTTGATCTGACCATCTTGAATCTCCTGCCGAGCATCTTCTGGCATTTGGTTGATTTTTCTCTGAGCTTCCAAGTAGAACATGACATCTCGTAGTTGTTCCTGCATTTCCACGATCTGAAGATCTTTCTGCTCACCAACTTCTTTCCGCATATTCTCCTCCTCTCTCAGTTTGGTTTGGAGCACTGCCTGGTTGGCTCTGAGGCACTTGTTCATTTCCTGTTCTTCCTTCAGCTCATTGGATATCTTAGACAACTTTGTGTTTAGCTGGGTACACCTTAGAATTAAACAGAACAAACAATTATCAACAGGTTCTGTCGCATAAAAACTTGCCATAGTTTGTATCAAGAAAGAATTCATTAAATGAATATTCATGGTTATTAAAGCGGTAGTAAACGGTGTTTATTTTTTATTTATGGAACCTGCAAGGTAAAGCCATAATGTGCTAGTATGTATCAGATGCTAGCACATTATGTCAAACTTATCTTAGAACAAAGCCCTTCCAGTGGTGAGCCATCACCACTGACAAGGCTTCCATCTTCACCCGTCTTCCTTGCGGGTTCGCGTACTCCGGCTGTATGACTGGCTGGAGCCACATGCATGCCAGAGCCGCTGTTTACAACACAGGGCTCTGAAGGAAAGTGGTGTCAATAATATAAACATATAAAATACAAGATAATTACCAGATGAAGGAAATCAATGTAAATGAATGAACATATCCCAATTATGTGAATAAACTATCAAGAAAATAGTGTCATACATACACAGTACGAAGTATATGACACCATTTTCTTATTGAACGTTTATTCCTTGTCAAAATGTCTTGTACAAGGTCAGAAAGTAGGTAGGTTACAGAGTAAGTTTATAACATATAATCAAAATCACAGCACATCTGGAGAAACGTTCATTACAAATGATCTATAAAAAAGTGTACATTTGCGTAGGAGCCCATCGGACTGTTTGTACCTGATCTTTTATAGAATACCTAGTTTATCGTGAGGAGCCCTAGGGATGGCTGGGCTAGTAGGACAAACAGATGTGCTAATGCGTAGATCTAAGGCCCCTTTCACATTGAGGCGTGGAGCCGCGGTGACGGTATAGCCGCGCTATTTGTAGCGCCGCTATACCGTCGTGTTTACCGCGATATTCGGGCGCTAGCGGTGAGGTTTTAACCCCCGCTAGCGGCCGAAAAAGGGTTAATACCACGCTATTGCCGCGGTTTCCCATTGATTCCAATGGGAAGGCGCGCTATAGGAGCGGTGAACACACCGCTCCTATACCGCGGTAAAGATGCGGCTAGCAGGACTTTTGGAGCGTTCCTGCTAGCGCACCGCTTCAGTGTGAAAGCCTTCGGGCTTTCACATTGAACACTACAGGGCATGATTTTTCATGCGGTATAGCAGCGCTATTTTTAGCGCTGTACCGCATGAAAAACGCCTCAATGTGAAAGGGGCCTAAGAGATTCAACAAAACCTGCTCATAAAGTGAAGTTAATAACGTTAGTAACAATATCTTTCCAAACTGTCATCCAAAACGAGGGGAGGCGGGAGGGGTGTCTGCAGGAGTGGTCCAGTTCTTGTTGCCGTTTATTCACATTCATGTAATTAGGATATGCCTATTCATTTATTTACATTGATTACCTTCATCTGGTAATTATCTTATATTATACATGTTGTTTATATTTTTTACATCACTTTTTCACTATTCCCTTCAACCGTGAGTGCATTTATACCAGTAAGGTGGGTGAGTGCAGTACAGGTTCTCAAACACAGCACAGCTTTTTTTCCCCCTTATATTCTTTTGGTGTTGTACAACATTTTCACTTGCAGCTTGATTCATCCACCCAAATAGCGCAGTTTTTATTTTTCCATGTGCGGTGATGTAACCGGCAGCATGTACAGTAAATATCTTGTAAATGGTGCACATTTGAGGAGAAATTTACAGTACCTATAGGCGAGCCTTACCTATAGGTACAAAAAAGAGATTTTTTAATACAGCTTACCTGTAAAATCTTTTTCTTGGAGTACATCACGGGACACAGAGCAGCATATTCATTACTATATGGGTTATATGGAGTACCTTCAGGTGTGGACACTGGCAATCTCAAACAGGAAGTCCCCTCCCTATATAACCCCCTCCCATAGAGGAAGTACCTCAGTTTTGTAGCAAGCAGTATGCCTCCCAAAAATGTTCCCCAAAAGAGGGGTGGGAGTTCTGTGTCCCGTGATGTACTCCAAGAAAAAGATTTTACAGGTAAGCTGTATTAAAAAATCTCTTTTTCTTTCTCGTACATCACGGGACACAGAGCAGCATATTCATTACTATATGGGATGTCCGAAAGCAATGCTTTAATGAGGGGAGGGAGACATCTTCCAAAAAAGGATTTAATTTAGGAGGTATACTCAAATACTAGTAAATCCAACTTAAACAAGAAATGTAAATCTCAAATCAAATCAAGGGAGCCCCCTCAGATCCTGAGGAGCTTGAATCGCGGCCTGTAGTACTGACTGCCCAAAGGCTGTATGCGCATTCCTTCTTACGTCCAATTGATAACATTTTGTAAACATATGGACTGACGACCACGTTGCTGCCTTGCATATTCGAGCCATAGAGATCTGATGATGTGCTGCCCAGGAGGTGCCCATGGCCCTGGTAGAATGGGCCTTTACCGACAAAGGAGGAGGCAACCTCTTCAAACCGCAGGCCTGAACGATTAATTGTTTAATCCATCTTGCGATGGTGGATCAAGCAGCTGCCTGACCCATCTTGAGCCCTTCCGGTAAAACGAACACCACATCTGTTTTCCGAACCTTCTCTGTAGCTTTAAGATAGGCCTTTATGGCCCTGACAATATCCAATGTATGCAGCAACCCCTCCTTTCTAGAGGTGGGTTTTGGAAGAAGGATGGAAGTACCACATCCTGGTTCAGGTGGAAACTGGATATAACCTTTGGTAGAAAGGAAGGATGAGGACGGAACCCCGCCCTATCCTTATGTAAAATGAGATATGGTTCCTTACAAGATAAGGCTGCCAATTCCGATACTTTCCTGGCCGAAACTATGGTGATCAGAAATACCGACTTTCTAGTCAGTAAAACCAAAGGTACCTCAGCCAACAGCTCAAGGGGTTGTTTCTGTAGAGTTGACAGAACAAGATTTAAGTCCCATGGACAAAGTGGTGATTTGACCGGAGGATTAACACGTAAGACTCCCTGTACGAAGATCTTAACCAGCGAGTGGGCGGCCAGCGGCCTCTGAAACCACACTGATAAGGCTGAAATCTGTCCCTAGATCGTGCTTAATGCCAGACCTTTATCCACTCCTAGCTGGAGAAAACATAATACTCTATCAATGGTATACTTGCGGGAAACCCATCTCTTAGCCTCACACCAGCCTACGTAGGCCCTCCAAACCCTGTAACAAAATTACCCTGGAGGCCGGCTTTCTAGCCTTAATGAGGGTAGGGATTACCTGCCTAGACAGACCTCTACCCCTGAGAATCAGGGATTCAGCCGCCAGGCCGTCAAATTTAGACGCCGTAATGCAGGGTGGAGGATCGGGCCTTGTCAGAGTAGGTCTGGCCATAGAGGAAGAGTCCAAGGGCCTTCCGCTGCCAATTTCAGGACTAGTGAGTATCATGCCCTCCGGTAGCAAGCTGGGGCTACCAGGATAACCGGCCTGTGCTATGATCCTGCGCCACAGGCGGGGTAGTAACTGCAGCGGGGGAAATCCATATAGAAGTTATGATTGATGCCAAGGGCAAACCAACACATCGGTTCCGCAGGCCATAGGGTCCCTCGTTCGAGACATGAACCTGTCTAGCTTCTTGTTGAATCCTGATGCCATGACCTCCACGTCTGGCACTCCCCACTTCTGGCAGATTGTCTGAAAAAACTTGTGGATGCAGAGACCACTTCCCCGGCGACAGGGTTTGGCGACTTAGGAAGTACGCCTGCAGGTTGTCCACCCCGGGAATGAATGTCGCCGATATGCAGGGTACATAAACCTCTGCCCACCGAAAAACCAAGCTCCTCTCACTCTGAGTGGCTTGACTCTTGGTTCCCCCTTGGTGGTTCACATATATGCCACCGCTGTGGCATTGTCTGAATGACTTCTCACCGAGGACCCCTGTAATCTGGATGTCTATGCCAGGAGGGCTAGCCGAGCCGCTCTGATCTCCCAGACCTTGATGGGCAGCTGCCTCTCCGCCTCTGCCCAAGTTCCTTGGCGAGTGAACCCGTTCAAGACCGCTCTCCAGCCTTCCAGACCACTGGGCAGAACCAAGCTGCTAGAATTGCTGTCTGTAGGACACGAGTGTGGAAGCGTGTGGTATCGCCTCGAACATGGCCATTAGTTTGCCTAGTAATCGCATACATAGGCGAATAGTTGGTTCTCTTTTGCTTAGAACCAACTGAATCAATCTTTTGATAGCCTCGATCTTTACCAGGGGCAGGAACACCCATCTTCTGTTCTGCGTCTAATCTCATGCCGAGATATTCCAACTGCTTTGTAGGTTGAAATGCTGATTTTTCCCCGGTTTAGGACTCAGCCGAACCTCTCGAGGTACTGAACCATGAGGGCTACTACGCATTCCACCAAGGAAGCGAGTGATCTATGATTAAGAGGTCGTCCAGGCATGCTAGGACCGAGATCCCTTGGATCCTTTAGACTGACTAGAATTGGAGCTAGGACCTTCGTGAATACCCGGGGGCCGTAGCCAGCCCGAAGGGGGGCGCCACGAATTGGAAGTGACGCTGTATCACTGCGAAGCGTAAAAACAAAAATATTTGATGTGGCTGAAAGACTTGGTACATGAAGGTAACCATCCTTTATGTCTATAGAAGCCAGATCCTTCTGGAGTGTGGCGGCTGCTGACCGAACGGATTCTGTCCGGAAAGAGCGAACCCTTAGGTAAGAATTTAAACCTTTTAGGTCCAAAATTGGTCTGACATTGCCGATGGGCCTTGGTATGACAAACAGATTGGAATAGAAACCTAGCCCCTGTTCTTGGGCTGGTACCTCTACCATTATGCCCTGGTAAAGCAGATGATCCAACGCCGCCCGCATTGAGGCCTTCCTTGTGGAGGAAATTTTAGAAATTCTAATCTGTAGCCTGCGGCCACAGATGATCGGACCCCCTCTGTCGGGGATCGATCCCCAGAGGCCTGTCCTTGTGATCCATTGCTAACAGTTTGATCGCGCAGGAGGTCCGTACTGCCTGGAATTTGAGGGCCCCGGAACAGGGGGGACCCCGGAACTTCTTTTGTCTAGTAAAAGGGTACTTTTGCCACTTGAAACAGTCTGAATGTATTTATCCAGATCTTTCCATGGAAGGGCAAACCTGCCAGCAGTCTTTTACATGGGCTCGGCCGCCCAGTTCTTCAACCATAAGAGCCTTCTCATATGCACTAAAAATAGTGACAACGAGACGCCTGCTGGATGGAGTCCTTTTAAACCTCTACCGCAAAGCACAGAGCTCTGGGAATATCCAATAACTCCTCTGCCTATTGGGCAGGGATGTCTTAAGCATCTGTTTTGTCTGGTTCTTGAACGCCTGACAAAACTCCAATTGCAGCCACTGCTGGCTGTAGCCAAGGATGCTGGAAAAAGTGTCTCTAAACGTTTATCGACCGGGACCTTAAACATTTGTATGTTTCCCCTTAGGCCAGTTAATGATTTATTCACCCATGAGATGGCTGCGTCCACAGTTGGGAGCGCCCCCTTTCTTAGAAAAATGTCTTTTCCATAGGGTAAATAACAGAAAACCTTCCAGGTGGTCTCCCATCCAGGCACTAACCAGGCCCGACCCTGCTTAGCCTCCGAGATCAGACGAGATCGGGCGGTTTCCGGGAGATGTGGCCTCAAGGACCTCACGGGTAGTTGAAAAGCAGTGCCCGAACCGGGACCTGAACCCTGGACCCTCAGACCAAAAGTCCGATGCTCTACCGACTGAGCCATCCGGGCCCCTTTTAAAGAGCAATTGGTCAGGGGAAAGAGTGCCTGCAAGCACAAATATTTCCTGGCAGACGTGCATAAAGACTACCCTCTCGTCAGCTTTAGGCGGCAGAAAAAATCCTGTCCGGTCGTCCCAATCCTGGAAAAACCAATTCCTCTAACAGAGGATGGACCGGAAAAGCTGCGTTGCTTAAAGGCGCTTTTAAAAGAACCCAAAGAGGATACCGCAGGAACCTGAGGCTCTGAAAATGGCAAATTAAATGCCGAGCGGACCATGTCTGTCAAAGACTGGACCCACAGACTCTCCGTCTGGGAGGCTGAAAACGATTCCTCAGTGGTAGATCCTTCCTCTAGGTTCTGTCCCTTTTGGCGATGGGGATCTAGTCCGCTTCTTGCCAGAAAAAGAGCCAGCGATCATAGCTGTTAACTTTTTTCTCTAGCCCCCCTAGGGTGACGGCTAGCATCTCCTCTGTGATAACACAGGGTTGGGCCGACCTGGGCCAGCCTCAGCACCAGACCCCCTTAATGGCTTATCCAGGGTGACCCCTATAGGAATAACCTGTGGGGAAAGTATTGGCATATCATCAGAACCAGAGGAGGAACCCCTTTGTCTTTTCCTTTTTTTTTTTTGTGTTTTGATCCTGAACCCTTGGAAGCCATAATACAAAACCGAGGGACTCCGCTTACAACAACAGACTGTTATAGCCAGGAGTACAAAAAAATAAGTTTTAGGGGACAATAGGATCACTAATGCCCAAAAACGGTGGGGCTTAGTATGTTTTCCTTTATAATATTATTCACAACATACAGCCCCACCCAACATGTTTGCCAGCATTCAACCTGTTGCCAAGGGGATTTTGGCTTAACAAAAAGTATTGGAGCTGACTCCAGCATGTAGTACCCCTTCTCGCCACCGGGAGTCACTGTGCTGCCACTCTACGTCCTCTCTCTCCAGCTCAGCTTTGAACTGAGCTAAGAACGCGCCTGCTGTGTACAACAGCAATTGAAGGCACGCCCACTCTACACTGCAGTCACGCTCCCCGCCCCCCCCCCCTCCCGAAAATTTTCTATATGCATGCGCGCGTGCACGCGCGCGCGACTGTCGGGGGAGGAGAGCCCAGGAGGAAACGCACTCTGGAGCCCAGGAATGCAGGTTGGAGGACGCATCAGGTGGCAGATTTTGAATCCCGGCAAGGTAAGGCTAAAACAGGCCCCTAAGGAGTCCCTTTAGCCTAGAGACAGATCTGTTTTTTTTTTTTAAAAGATCTTCAACCAGCGAGCAGCAGGTAGCTAGCAAACATACATAGATAGGTAGGGGGATCAAGTGATGGGGGGGGAAACATTTCAGGGCATCCTGTCCATCAGACATAGTGACCATGGTGCCAATGCAGAGCATACTCAGGCTACCCCCCTTAAGATCTCCCCTGGAGAGCCTGCTGTCGAACCAAGTCCCGCAGGCTCCCCTCTTACCTGCTCCATGCCGCAGGACGTTTTGCAAAACGGTCCAATCTTCTCCCATCTCCGTGGGTAGCGTAGTAGACCTTCAGGCACTGGGGTCCTGGAAGGAGCCGCTGTCCTGGACCTATACAGCACCCTGGCAAACAGGATCTTTTGGTTTAGAAAACTCCAAGTCCTGTGCCCAGGGTCCAGCCCTCTAGAGAGGAGCATTATAGGCAAAACCCCACGGTTTGGGGCCCGGGTACTGTCCACTTTGGCACTGAGGCTCCTTGGACAGATCCGGTTAGCCCACCTTAATCCCAAGGATGTGGAGGCAAAGCTATTCCGTGACCAACACCTAAGACACTGGCGAAAAAACTGAGGTACTTCCTCTATGGGAGGGGGTTATATAGGGAGGGGACTTCCTGTTTGAGATTGCCAGTGTCCACACCTGAAGGTACACCATATAACCCATATAGTAATGAATATGCTGCTCTGTGTCCCGTGATGTACGAGAAAGAAAGTATGCATTTACTCCCACTTTAAACACGTAAAAGTTATGCATTTGTAATCCTTGTCAGCAGTTTCAGATGTTATACATTGTATGGCTTGGGCGCATGCGAAACAGTAGCCTTTGGCTTTAAAGGAAAAGTCCAGCCAAAGCTTGTTTGGCTGGGCTTCTCTTATGGATCACAACAGTGCAATTCGTTTTGCACTCCTGTGACCCGTTTTCAGCAGCGTGGACTGAAGTCCGCTCTCTGCTGAGGTCACAGAAATCAGTACAGGCACTGCATCATCCAGATAATAGGAGTCTGGATCCACCAGATGCCTGGACTAACACCCGCCTCAGCCTTTTAGAGAGCATGAGACGGCCGTTCCCATCCACAGCTCAGTGCTCCAGTAAGAAACGAGGAGCAGATCGGAGAGCTGCATATTGACAGTCAGCAGCTCTTTACTCAGGGAGCTGTGAAAACCGAGCCATCGGGGGTGTTCAATCACTCGGTTCGCAGTGCAGAGGTGGCGGGGGACAGATGCTGCATCCATGTGGCAATTATGAATCTGAAAAAAAAATTCCCATACTTCTAACTTCTGAGAAAGTTGATCACAATTCTAGGTAAACTTTGTGTGCCTGAATGTGACAGTACTATGTACCAGCCAGCTTCCTGGCACTGGTTTAGTTGCCAAGTCTCCCCGATTCTGGACTCTGTCCTGCAGTGTCCATGTGCAGTGGGCTGTCCCACAGAACTAGTACACAGAAGGACCAATGTACCAGGCACTAGAGCACCCTCTGCGCTTCAGCACCTAGCATTTTGCACTGAAATGTTACCGTCAGACGGAGTAGGCTTTGCCAGACTGTAAAACCAGTCCTGGCCCTACTTCATCTTAGAGAGAGCCAGTGAAACTGGAGCGAGTGCTCAGGTAAGATTAAACTGAGCACCAATTCAGAGGGTAATGCCACTGGCCACCAATGCTGGGGGGTACATATCACTGCCATCAATCAACAATGGAAGGGATTACATTTCAATCCCATGGACCACCAATGCAGGGGTTTAAATTTCACCGCTACTTAATACCAATGGAGGAGGTTAAATATCACTGCCATGGACCACCAATGCTGGCAGGAGTTAAAGGATTTGAGGCAGCCTACACTCACAGAAAAAAAAGCTGCGATTGGCCACAGCTTTCACATGGTACAGGACCGCTGTGATTGGCCCTGTATCATGCGATAACTGGGACCAATCCTGTCCTGAACTGCTGGTTTGGCCCCCAGAGATCCCTGACCCCAACATCGAGTCTGTCTCAGATTACAAGAAGAGAGAAGGATGTGAGGCAGCCTACACGCACAGGAGATCTGTGATTAGTTCTCCAAGATGTTTGAAACATTCTACCTGCAGAGTTCCTTCCAAAAATGTGCACGTGTACCTAGAATTAATGCCACTTTGGAGCTAAAGAGTCACACCAAATATATATTTAATTTAGATTTTTCTGTTCGCTCACTTTCCATTTTGTAAATTAGAAATAATTTACAAAGCATTCTTACATTACAAACTGCCACCATGGTGACATCGCACTGCTGTGTTGGAGATCATAAAATGGCTGGTTGCTCCGATTTTACTGTCAGTCAATGTGTCTGATCAACGCCAGAGCAAGACAATGTCACCAGACCAATGCTGCCATTCAGTGGGCTCGATTCACAAGATCAGGGGTAAAAAATAAAAAAATAAAATGTTTTTTTTTGCAGTTTACTAAAAATGCTACCAAAATACCACACGCGCTATTTCTTGAAGTGATGTAGTATTTTAATATTAAAAACGTGCAGTAATTTACCACTGGCAGCCACTGGTGTCTAACAATTTTGAAAAAATAAATACACCATACTTAGTGGACTTCTATAAGGCCCCTTTCACACTGGGGCAGGAGCCGTGTGGCGGCATAATGCCATCGGATTTGCCGCGGGATTTGGCCGCTAGCGGTGCAGTATTAACCCCGGCTAGCGGCCGATAAAGGGTTAATACCGTCCGCAATGCGCCTCTGCAGAGGCGTATTGCCGCGGTCTCCCATTGTTTTCAATGGAAAGGAGCGGTGAAGGAACGGTATACACGCCACTCCTCTCACCGCTCCAAAGATGCCGCTGGCAGGAGATTTTTTCTCTCCCGCCAGCGCATCGTCTCGGTGTGAAAGCCTTCGGGCTTTCACATTAAGTATGCAGTGAAGGAGTTTTTCAGGCGGTATAGCAGTGCTATTGTTAGCGTTGTACCGCCTGAAAAACTCCTCAGTGTGAAAGGGGTCTTACTCTAACCTTTTTATCCTATGCTCTTCTTGCTGGACCTAATCACCAAAACGATTCTTCTGAAGGACTCCATTAAAACTTTACTCTCAACTTTGAAACAACCCTTTCTTTTCAAACATACAGACTCTGCTACTATATATGAACTATTTAGCATATAAACAAGTGCAAAAGTTCTCTGCTTCACTCTTCCCCTTAACCATCTCCATAGCAGACACTTTCACACCCTTCCTGCCCAGGCCTTTTTCAGCACCGTCACTATGAATTACAAATAAAAAAAATTGACAAATCAAGCTCTCTTTTGTGGTATCAGTACACACCAAAAATTTGTGGAAAAAACAAACATGTTTTTCTTTGTTATAGAATCTTGAAATATAATATTTCTTTAGGACTTCAGGTCAAAATGTTATCTGCTGCATTTCTGTGGTAAAACTACCCCAAAACACATTTAGCCGCATTTTTTGAAAACACTCAATGTAAAAACCCCCAAAAAACTCAAACATGGCTAAACTCGTCCTGACGCATTTAGGTGCGTTTTTAAAGCTCCTGGAAGCACAGGCTTTCCTTAAGGGCTCATGCACACAGGAGGTTTTTACAGCTGCTGTTAGGGGCATTTGACTTTCTTTTTTTTTTTAACTGCCTCTAAAAAGCCCCTTCATGTTAGCCTATGTGTCCATGCACACAAACTGTCAGAGGTGTTTGGAGGTATAAGTGTTTAGTGGCAGTAAAAAAAAAAAAAAAGCGGCCAGCCTGTGCTTCCAGGAGCAGTAAGAGTGAGCTTGAAAAACGAAAAAGGCCAATAAACGCATCAAGCCACATTTTACTTTATGAGTTTTTACATTAGAGAATGTTTTCGATAAAAAAAAACCACACTGGAAAATGTGGGAAAACACGCAAAAATGCTAATGTAAAAACACAGCCAAACAAAAAAAAAACTGGTGTCATTAGCACTGCTGTAGCACTGGCATTTTTTAAAACGTCCATTGTGCATGAGCCCTTACAGCGTAAATTTGCTGTCCTCACAAAATAACTCAACAAGCAGCCATTAAGGTCTAAGCCGATGGCAACAAAAGCGAGTACACCCCTAAGTGAAAATGTCCAAACTGGATCCAATAGCCATTTTCCCTCCACAGTGTCATGTGACTTGTTAGAGTGAGAGCGATAACACCAAATGAAACACACCTGAGACCTTGTAACACTCTCATACCTGTCACTGGAAGTTTAACATGGCCCCTCATGGCAAAAAAAGCCTGAAGTTCTGAAAAAAAAAAAAAAAAAAAAAAATGTTGCTCTACATAAAGAAAGCCTAGGCTAAAAATAAGTCAACCACGACCATGAAACTGAGCTGCAGCACGGTGGCCAAGACCATACAGCGGTTTAACAGGACAGGTTCCACCAAAGAACATGCCATGTTTGACCAAATAAGTTGAGTGCACCTGCTCAGCATCATATCCAGAGGTTGCCTTTGGCAAATATACGTACGAGTGCTGCCAGCAATGCTGCAGAGTTTAAAGGGGTGTGTGTGTGTGTGTGTGTGGTCAGCCTGTCAGTGCCAAGACCATATGACACACACTGTATAAAATTGGTCTGCATGGCTGTCGTTCCAGAAGGAAGCCTCTTCAAAAGCTGGCAAACAGTTTGTTGAAGACAAGCAGACTAAGGAAATGGATTACTGGAACCATGACCTGTGTTCTGATGAGACCAAGATAAACTTTTTTGGTTCAGACCATCTACGCCAAGCATGTGTGGCGGCAACCAGGTGAGGAATACAAAGACAAATGTCTCTCAACAGTCAAGCATGATGGCGGGAGTGTCATGGTCTGGGGCAGCATGAGTGCTCCTGGCACTGGGGAGCTACAGTTCATTGAGGGAATCATGAATACCAACACGTGCTGTGACATACTGAAGCAGAGCATGACCATCTCCCTTTGGAGACTGGGCTGCAGGGCAGTATTCCAACATGATAATAACCCAAAACACACCTCCAAGACAACCACTGCCTTGCTAAAAAAGCAAAGGGTAAAGATGGACTGGCCAAGCATGTCTCTAGACCTAAACCCTATTGAGCATCTGTGGGGCAGCCTCAGACAGAAAGTGGAGGAGCGCAAGGTCTCCAACATCCACCAGCTCCGTGATGGCATCATGGAGGAATGGAAGAGGACTCCAGTGGCAAACTGTGAATCTCTTGTGAACTTGTAAAGTACTAGGATGGTGGAAACACCCATAGAACAAAGACGTGCGGTGAGGTCAGTGGCTGATGAGGCACTGGCTAGTATCAGAGCCGGATACACACAAGTTACATTTTTGATTCTCATTAGGCTACCAACAGTCCCGATTTACATAATTACATATGCTAAAACAAGTCCTTACGTTGGTTAAATTAGTAAACTATGAGCACTAAATGAAAGTGCCATCTACAATAAAAGAATAGAACCTGAACCATTCTCTGATTATATAGATCTCTTTTTATAGCACCTTCATTAGTTCTCATAGTTTACCAATTTAACCAGCATAAGGACTTTTTTTTAGCATATGTAAATGGCGTTCAAACCAAAAATGTGAGGCATCGCTGCAAACGTTAGAGTGAGAGCAATAGTTCTAGCACTAGACCTCTTCTGTAACTCAAAACATGTAAACATTTTTAAAACGTAGCTTATGCAGATTTTAAGTACTGAAGTTTGGCACCATTCCACAAGTGCGCACAGTTTTAAAGCGTGACATGTTGGGTATCTATTTAATTGGCCTAACATTTTACACACACACACACACACACACACACACTATCTATCATATTATATTATATATATATATATAATTATTATATATATATATATATATATATATATATATATATATATATTCTGAGGCCCCTTTCACACTAGTGCGAATTCAAAGTCGCGCAATGCAGTTGCGATTTCAGGGAATGCTTGTGTAAGTGGCATTAAAGTCAGATCAAAGTCGTATTAAAGGGGCCTTAATAGTTTTCTAGCAAAACAATTATGATTTTTACATGTCGGAGAAAAGTGGCAGAATTGGCCTGGGTGGCAAGTGGTTAATTACCATAAATATACAAAAAAACTTTTCTATATTGTTTTTAAAGGTAATTTACTATATTAAATTCAAGGTGGAAAATGGGAGAGATTTTTTAAAAAGCAAGCTTTCAAACTTGTTCAATAAAAATATTTTTTTTCAATCTCTTTTTATTATTTAGTTTTATGAACAATTTATACAAATTATAAAGTACATTACATTCATATGCTTTATGCCAAGACTTATCCTGTATATTGGACAGGGGACCATGATTTATAGTATAGGAACCCTTTCACACAGTCGGACCGTTCAGGTCCGCCTGTCAGTTTTGTCGGCGGACCTGAACGGCCGGTCCATGCAATCCTATGGAGCGTTGGATGTCAGCGGAGACATGTCTGCTGACATCTGACCAGATCCGTCAAAACCAGATCCATGGCTATACGTCCCCATCCGTCCATGGCAGATCAGATCGGGTGAGATCTGATGAAAACGGACATGCTGTCCATTTTCATCAGATCTCTCCATAGGAGACAGGGGTGCTGCACAAGCCCCTTCCCGCTCACTGAGCAGAGACGGACCGGTCATCTGCCGGCTCAGCAGAGATATCTCCCGCTGAGCTGGCGGACTCCGTAGCGACGAAGTCTGCCTCGTGTGAAAGAGGCCTTAGGTCCATTTACCTTTGTTATTCCCCTTCTTTCTTTCCCCTGACATTTTTCCAGGACTTCATCGATATTTCCTTTTTTCCCCCCCATTCATTCACAATTTGCACTCATACCAAGAAAAAAAAAAAAAAAAAAAACACCCCAACTAGAAATAATTTGAAATCAAATGAGGAAATATATAATTTTACCATTTTACCAAAGATGTACTTGAATACACTACCTGTTACCTAATCCTCTAACCAAATATACAATCATGCGAAAAATTAAGTACACCCCATGGAAAAACTTTTTTGCATCTTAGTTTGTTTTCTTGCATGAACTGCCTCATTGAAAAAACTTTTATGGTAATCCACCACCATATTTTCCTGTTGGAGCCATTCATTGGTGGATTTTCGAGAATGCTTCATATTATGTTGAAAGAATGACTTCTGGTTCAACCTTTGGACAGATCCGATTGCAGATGCATGCACTTTGACCCCAACTGTTGCAAAAGTTGCCTGAACATTCGGCAATGGAATTCTGGGGCACTTGGAGATCTATTGTCAGCTATCGGCTCAATTTGCCACGCTGGCCAGTCCTGGACACTTGGCAGTTGCTTGAAAGCTACGCCACTTGATTTTCTTTATCTTGGTATAATGACATAACCCACGTTCATAGCAAAGAGAACTGACCCTTTGCAGTTTGAATAAGACATGTTCCACCTACATACTCTGTAAGGAGGTTCTAATCACACACAATCTGCAACACTAGATGCTGATTTCATGTATTTAAAATGGTGGTAAATGTGGGATGTACTTACCTTTTCCTAATGATAAATCTATATTTTTGTTAATTTAGATCAAGGTAATAAATAGACCATGTCCATATTATGTATTATTTATTCAAGTGTATAACCTTCATCTGTCGGCAGGGCCGTCTTAATAGCATCATGGGCCCCTGGGCAAAGTAATGCTCTGGGGCCCCTACAATGGAGACAGTGCATGTAAACAGAAATCAAGTAGGTAGAAGGTAGGGGATATGTAGGGGTGTAGAGGAGTCAGAGTGCTGGGGGATAACTGGGATGTAGAGGGGCAGCCTGGGCTGCCCCAATTTCGGGGCAGCCCGGGCTCAAGGACCAGCTGCTTTGGGGAAAGGACAGGGGCCCCCCATGCAGCTGGGCCCCCGGGCAGTGCCCAGGTGTGCCCTCATTAAGACAGCCCTGTCTGTCGGCATTATTTGAATCAAGATCCAATGTTTGCCTGTTCAAATACATTGAAAAAGTCAACTATTTCCGTGGAATGTACTCACTTTTTCACATGACCGTACCAATGTTTTTCTATAGAGATTCATTTTTATTCTGCCTACTCGAGGATGGGCAGTCAATGCTAAATGCATGCATTGAACACACCTGGGAGATCTGCCGCAATTGTCAGTGTGCTTGTGTCATACATCAGGGCAACTGCAGACCTAAATACCATAGAGGCTAAAATGGCGCCGTCCTCAGTGGATAGGAGGGTTACATTCTCCTTTAAATCTTCTTTTAGTAAACTTTTGGATAAGGAAGTAACGAGTGTAAAAAGAAAAACAAACTGAAAGGTTCCCTTCAACTTAATCCACTACCACTGTTTTGCTTACGGTGGAAAACACATCATCAGCAAAATGATTATTGTAAGATAGCACTGGTATTTATGCATGTTATCTTTAAACAAATTACATTTTAAAAAATGTTTCCCAATGTTTTCTACGTTATGTGCAATGTTATACACTTCCTTCCTCTACACCTCGTCCTTCCTCTGATGCTACAAAGTTGCATCAAGTAGACTAGGTGGGTTATTTACGAAAGGCAAATCCACTTTGCACTACAAGTGCAAATTGCACTGAAACCTGTCGAGTGCCGTGACCCCTTGATAAAATTTGCCAAGTTGTGGGGACCCCTAACTGTAAAATAATGTTCTTATCGTGGGTTGCTGGCACCCAAGGTAAGATAAGTAATTTGCACCCCTAACCCACGGACATTAATTTGCACCCCTAACCCACGGACATTTAGCGTTCACTGAGTCCCTTCCACTCGCACAATATTAAAACCCCTTATAGTGAATTTTAGGATGTACCACTCTCTGTCTTTGTTCTTTTTTTCCCCTTATATATATTTCTCTCTATGCAAATTTCTTGTTTGTTATCCCCATCCCTCTCTAGACGTCTTTCTTGTTCTCTCTCATTCTTTCTCTCCCTTTTTCTTTGTTCCTCTCCCTCTTTTCCTCTCCCTTCCACATATTCTCTATTTTTATTCCTTCTCTTACTCCCTGGCGGGGAGTTGGGATCAGTGGCAGTGCTGGTGGGGAGTTGGGATCAGCCAACTTTAGGTGCTCTTGATCAAGGTCACCTGCTGATCTGAGAACTGTAGTGGGGACTTTTTTTTTTTTAGTTGAACAAAAGGTTTTTATTGGGTCAAAAAAAGGGTGCATACATAGTCAATAAAGCAGGTACATACATTCACATAGAAAGAAAAAAAAAAAAAAAAAAGGGGGGGGGAATATAATGGGGGAGTTCAGGGGATCAGTCAGTATATTCACAATAGAGACAACATGTAGAGGGTAAACTCTCAAGTGGAAACATTTACATACAAGCTTATGGGTATACACAGAGGCATATTTCTCAAGGGGCCTGCCCACCGGCAACCTAAGACCATTCCAGTGCTAACTACATGTCTCTGCCTCCCTCAGCCAGCGGTCCCAAATTTTATCGTATTTGGACAGACATCCTCTATTAACATATATATATTTTTTGAGAGGTAAGGTCCCATTCACTTCCGCCCATCATTCCATGAAGCTAGGAGGAACAGACCGCATCCATCTTCTGGCAATAACTTTTCTAACTGAGAAGAGAGTTTTGTGTAAAAATATCTTAGTATATTTGTCTATACTCTCAGGGAATATCCCGAGAATACATTGTTTTGGGTCAAGAGCTACAGGAGAGCCCATGACATCATGGAGGAACGTTACAATTTGCCTCCAGAGGTCTTGGATCTTCAAACAAGCCCAGAGAAGATGAAAACGATCCTGTTTCCCGGTTACACATCAGACACATGGTGGACTGGTCGCGCTTGTACCTGGCCACTCGGATGGGGGGGGGGGTTAGATATGCTCTATGAATTATATAAATCTGGGAAAGTCGATCTGAGAGTCTGGGGGACACCAACTTGCATGTTTCTAACGGCTCCTCCCACTCCTCATCCTCCAGGGGTCCCACCTCCCTCTCCCAACGGGGTTTCAAGTTAAACGCTGGCTTGGTGAGACCCCGCGGATCAGTACTTTTAGCTGTAGTGGGGACTTTTAAAGGCAACTCTAATCACAGGTAGTGTTACTCACCGTCTCGGACTTCTGTGATTTCTCCTAGCAGTGACACCTATGTTGAAATTAGCAGAAAGGGTCTCCTCAAGCTCCTCCCACTTCACATTCCTCCCCAGTCAGCTGACCTCTAGGTCCCTGCGCCCAAGCTATGCCATGAACTAAATGGGCGGCTGTGAAGAGGCCGAGTGGGCAGCCGCAGGCTTCAGCAACAGCCCAGGCTTTGGTGACACCTGGCAAATCCTCATTTGACTCCCAAGGGGGTCCCGACCCCCACGTTGAGAACCACTGCCCTAGCAAAACTAAAAAAAAAAAAAAAAAAGGAAGGAAAAAGAGGTTACTTTAACCACTTCCCGACGGCCGTACGACTTTGTACGGCCGCAGGGTGGTTCTAAATCTCTGGGAGGCAGTCTATATACGGCCTCCGCTCCTCCAGGCCACTAGGGGGCGCGTGCGTGCCGCATCGCCGAGATGCCGATGCGGGTGCCTGGTGGCCGCGGTGTCCGCCAGCCACTCGCAATCAGAGGTTACAGGACAAGGCCGTGGATCTGTGTGTAAACATACAGATCCACGTCCTGTCAGGGGAGAGAGGAGATCGATCTGTGTCCCTTGTACACAGGGACATAGATCGGTCACCTCCCCCAGTTACCCCCCACAGTTAGAACACTATGCAGGTACACATTTAACCCCTTCCTCACCCCCTAGTGTTAACCCCTTTAATGCCAGTCACATTTATACAGTAATTAGTGCATATTTCTAGCACTGATCGCTGTATATATGTGAATGGCGCCAAAAATTTGTCAAAAGTGTCCGATGTGTCCGCCATAACGTCGCAAAAAAAAAAAAAACGCAGATCGCCGCCATTACTAGTAAAAAAAAAAATATATAAAATTAAAAAAATTCTGTCCCCTATTTTGTAAGCGCTATAACTTTTGCGCAAACCAGTCGCTTATTGCGATTTTTTTTTTTTTTTACCAAAAATATGTAGAAGAATACGTATTAGCCTAAACTGAGAAAAAAAAAGTTTAAAAAAAAAAAAAAAAAATTGGGCCATTTATTATAGCAACAAGTAAAAAATATTTTTTTTCAAATTTGTCACTTTTTTTGTGTAAAGCTCTATTTGTGGGGAAAAAAAGGACGTCAATTTTGTTTGGGAGCCACGTCGCACGACCGCGCAATTGTCAGTTAAAGCGACGCAGTGCTGGAAGCTGAAATTTCCCCTGGTCAGGAAGGGGGTATACGTGCAGGTGAAATTTCAGCTTCCAGCACTGCGTCGCTTTAACCACTTAAGGACTGCCACATGTACATTTACGTCGGCAGAATGGCACGGACAGGCACATCAACGTACCTGTATGTGGCTGCCTTGACGTGGGTCAGGGGTCCGATCACCCCCCCCCCCACCCCCCTGTCACAGTGTCATTGAATGCAGTGATCACATATGTACTGATCACTGCATTTAGTGTCAGTGGGACAGTTAGTGTGACAGGCAGTTAGTGTTAGGTTCAGGGTAGCCCCCGTACCCCCCCTAATAAAGTTTTAACCCCTTGATCACCGCCCTAGTTAACCCTTTCACTCCCTATTGCCAGTGTCACTAAGCGATCATTTTTCTGATCGCTGTATTAGTGCCGCTTTTCCCGCTAGGTAGCCTTTTTTTTTTTTATTGTGATTTTTTTTTACTAAAAGACATGTGGCTAAATACATTTTGGCCTAAATGTTTGACTAAAATGTAGTTTGATTTGTCTTATAACAAAAAGTAAAAAATATTGATTTTTTTTTCAAAAATTTCGCTCTTTTTGTATATAGCGCAAAAAATAAAAAATAAATCGCAGAGGCAATAAAATACCTCCAAAAGAAAGCTCTATTTGTGGGAAGAAAAGGAAGCAAATTTTGTTTGGGAGCCACGTCGCACGACCGCGCAATTGTCTGTTAAAGCGACGCAGTGCGGAATTGTAAAAACCCCTTGGGTCATTTATCAGTATATTTGGTCCGGTCCTTAAGTGGTTAACTGACAATTGCGTTAAGAGTGTCTGGGCACCGGACATATGGCCGTCAATGGAAAGCAATCAGCTGATTGCAAGCTGGGGAGAGGATTTGACCGTGTTTAGGGAATGGTTGGGGTGCAAATTATGCACCCGCGAACACACCCACTCTCCAGTCATTTGCCTCTGGCTCCTATCCTATTTTTGTAATGGCCGGGACCGGAGGGCGACTGGCGGTGCTTTTTTTGCCACCAAGCGCGACTTCCCGTTTCCTGGCTGGCTCACTGTTGTGCTAGAATGGAGTGGGGACTGTGGAGACTGACTGCCCATGTGAAGTGAGGCGGGGAGTGGATCACTGATGTGGCGCATGAGCATGGAGCTGCCAGTGCTGAGCCTTAGTGTAGGGACAGTACTGCGATATCTCTCTCTCTGTCAGTGTTATTAGTAGAGGACTCGGCAAGAGCACTGTGGATTTATTTTGGGCTCCTCCTCCTCTCATGTAAGGAGCAACTGAATAAAATTCAGCCAGTCCCTGCTTCGTTCAATGTATTCCCAGCTTACTGTGATCTGCAATTCTGGGGCTGCATACCCCTGTCCTGCGATTCTGGGGCTGCATACCCCTGTCCTGCGATTCTGGGGCTGCATACCCCTGTCCTGCGATTCTGGGGCTGCATACCCCTGTCCTGCGATTCTGGGGCTGCATACCCCTGTCCTGCGATTCTGGGGCTGCATACCCCTGTCCTGCGATTCTGGGGCTGCATACCCCTGACACTATGGGTGGAAGCTAGTGGAATACAGGGGACGGAGTGGGTGGATTCTATAAGGGGTGGGGCTTATAAGTGGGAGGGATTACTCATCAAGGGAGGGTTCACTTGCCTTGGTGGGAATCACTATCTCACCCCCACTAAGCCACCTGCTTGATGGATGTCCACCCATTAGGTGGAAAAAGCCTATTAGTTTTTATTTTTCTGCCCTTTCCCCTTGTTGTTCTTTGCTCCTTACCATGGGCTCTGTTAAGCCAAAGACTAGTCTACCATACATCTCTCCTATGGGAGAGCAACGGGCCTTCATCTACTGTGCTGCCGTTGGGTGAACTAATCTATCCCCCCATTTTTTGTTTAACACTGACAATTTTGTGTTTGATACTTTTATTTTCTGTTATCGGCCATACTGGGCAGGGGCTCTGCTACCCTTACTGGGTAATTGTTATGTTACAATATACATACACCCAACAGCAAAACTATGTATAGTCTGTGGGGATGTAGGATTGTGCGCCACCGAGACCCCCTGAATGCTCTGTAGCTGTGAGCCGAGTTAGGGAGGCTTTTGCGTGTCCTCCCATTCCCCCCTGCCCTATGGGTTTTCATGTCTACCCTACGTCCACGGTAAATATTTGTTTTTGGATTGTTCGCAGACTGAATTCCAAATTTAAAAGAGCCCCTGTCTTTGAAGCCCTGAAACAGCATAAACCACATGTCCTGCACCTCCAGGAAACATCTCATGGACTCCAAGATTTTGGCTCTGAAAAAACATTAGGTGGCTCATAACTACCACTCCACCTATTCCAATTACACCCAGGGGTTTGCAATTCTATTCCGTTAAGGGATACCATTCTCATGTGATCAGGTTATCTTGGACCCTTAGGCCCCTTTCACACGAGCGTCTTTTCATCCATCCGTTTGCAGATGAAAAAGGGACAAACATTGGTCCCTACGAGATCGCGGATGTCAGCGGTTGAACATCCGCTGACACCCGATCTCGTCCGCCTCCACAAAGATCCGATTTTGCAGACGGAAGAAAACCCTATTTTTTCTTCAGTCTGCGGATCGGATGAACACAGACATACGGTCCGTGTTCATCCGATCCCCCCCATAGGGGAGAGCGCAGAAAAGACAGTGTGCGGGGACCGCCCTGTCATCCGCCAGCTCAGCGGGGATCACTCCGTTGAGCAAACGGAGCATACGGAGTCGGATCATTACTGATCCGCCCCATGTGAAAGGGGCCTAAGGGGCAATAAATCATTTTACATGTGGCTATATATGGAGTTTCTCTCCTGTTGGTCATGGTTTACCTTCCCCCTCCGGTCATGGCTACAGTGTTTACTAAACAAAGTTTGCATTTTGCATCATTGCCCAGCTGTCCTATGCTCATTATAGGGTATTTTAATTCTGTAATGCAGCCTGCATTGGATAGGTTGAAATCTCTACAATCTGACTCTAAACTGTTTTGTGTGTGGTGTGATACCTATGGATATGTGGATCTCTGGCGCTGGAAGTTTCCCCAAGGACAGGGTTTTCTCCGGCCAGTCCAGATCCTACACTTCCCTCTCCAGATTTGACTATGCCCTGGCCACGGGGGACATTCTATGTTCAGTCCATAGCGTATCTGCCCCAGATGGTGTCCAACCACTCCATAATACAGATGGATTGACTTTGGGCCATCGACCCTCTCTGCATCTCCACGCCGGAAATACAGGAGTCCATTCCAACTGACATGGCCAATTACTGGTCCTTGAATTCTAACTCTGCCACTGGGGGCCAGTCTGGGATGCCTTTAAGGTGGTGATCAGGGGCTCCTATAAGTCTCACGTATTAAGCATTACCGATCTGGTGGATTTGACTAGGAAGCAACAATTGTACCTCTCTGCTCATATTCAGGAGTATGAGGGAAAAAATGGTAGGCTTCTTGCGTTTCTTGCTCCCACACGGACATGCAGGACAGTTCAATTTCTTAAAATCAACTCCCTGATGGGTCAACTACTTTTGACGCATTAACCAAACATTTGCAGAATTCTATAGCAGGTTGTATGAAGATATGGTGGTACCAGCCAAGCAAGTTTTCATGGGCTTCTTTGAATCACTTGACTTCCCAGCACTTAGTACCCCCCAGCAACTCCTCTTAGACAAACCCATTACGTTAGAGGAGGTAACTACAGCCATACATTCATTACCAAATAGTAAAATTCCGGGTCTAGATGGCCTCCCTTCAGAATGGTACCAGGCATACATAGAGGATTTGGCTCCTAGGATTCTTAAGACCTTTCAGGTCTCTATTAAGCAGGGGAAACTTCCTGACTATGAATGAAGCACGCATTGTGGTCATACACAAATCTGAC
The DNA here is from genome assembly GCA_029574335.1 of Rana kukunoris. Classification (NCBI taxonomy): domain Eukaryota; kingdom Metazoa; phylum Chordata; class Amphibia; order Anura; family Ranidae; genus Rana; species Rana kukunoris. Next base: position 185,698,775 of record CM056049.1, read on the forward strand.
AAGGATAGGATGCACTGTGTGTCCTATCATCCCATATCTCTCCTGAATAATTACGCAAAAATTACGCAAAATAATGGTGCAGGAGCACCATTGATAACAGTCGCAGGCTATTTCTACAGTCTATAATGCATCACTCACGAAACGTGGTGGGTTGGTTCTCTTTAGATGTGTTAAAAGCCTTTGACCCTGTGCATTGGTCCTTCTTGTGGGTTCAGTTATAAGCTGATTAACGGGCCAGAGTCTGCACCAATAGAGGCATTTCCAGGTCGTTCTCCTTGGAGAGGGGTACCCTTTCTCTCAACCCCCGTTCGCGCTGGCCATTGAGCCTTGGCCCTGGTAGTGTGGCTGACGTCAAAGATAGGGGGCATCTGCTCTGGTCCCATAGAGAAGATAGCTCTCTACGCAGACAATGCCCTTATATACTTGAACGGTAGAGAGAGCTTTTTTTACTAAGCTGTTGCAAATGGTGGAGGATTTTGGAGTGGTTTCAGGCCTTCAGGTGGGTTGGGAAAAATCTCCAGCATTCCCCATAGGCCCTTTTATTCCCGCTGAATATATAAAGGTTGCGTCTGCAATGAACGTCATACTTTAAATACCTAGGCATTCAAATACATTGTGATCGCTCTAAATATGAAGAGCTCAATATTACTCCCATAAACATATGGACACATTTTTATATTGCTTTCGAGCTGCCCCAGTTTTTCTCCCATATGATTTTTTCTGGAATGGTTGCCAGCCTCGTATAGGCAAGTCCCTATTACAGGCGGCTAAGGGCGTGGGAGGTCTGGCGTGTCAAAGCCTAGGAATTACTTTATTGCTTTCCAGCTCACCTACATCCATGCTTGGTTACACTCTTACCCCAAGATTCCCTCCACAGAGCTTTTATCGACCTTTTTGGACCCTCCACCTCTCTTAGGGACGAGCTACATCGGTCAAGGAGATCCGGGGGGGGGGGGGGGGTCCTAGATCGTCTATCGATGTTAGTTTTGTGGCTTGGAGGGAGGAGTGGAAAATGTCGACACTGGCCCCTCTGGGTATTTCACCACAGACCCCCCTGTGGAGGAATCCTAATCTCCCTGAGCTCTTTGGTGGGTCGATTTGGAGTTACTCACCTCTCTTCTATTATTGAGGACAACACCTTAGTATTCTTTGACACACTTAAACATAAATATGGCCTTGAAAATAAGTTCTTCTTTACATATCTATTACTGCGACATGCCATTCAAGCACAATTTGGGTCACCATTGAGCTCCTGGAATCTTCTATAGAGGACCTCTTGTCATTTCCAGAAATCTCCAAGTTGGCGACGACCTTTTATGATCGCCTACAGCAGATGGGGGCTGATCCTTTTCAGAACTCTCATTGCAAATGGCTAATGCCGGAGCTTTCTGTGGTGGACTGGGAGGTGGCTACTGAGATATGCTTTCAGGACATAATCAGCACTGCCGACCAATTGATTTAATTTATGTTTATACATCATTTACACTACACACCAGCCAGGCTGGTTCAGATGGGACTGGATCAGGATATTGCTTTATCTAGATGTAATTTGATTGCTGCAAATTGTTTTCATATGTTTTGGAGCTGTCCTGGACTCTCAAATTACTGGAAGGATCTGTTTGCCTTTTTCGAACACGAGCTTCATTTGCCAATACCGAATACTCCAGAAGATGGACTTTTAGGGGTTCCCAACGGTTATGTTTCTCGTACACATGCTAGGACTTTGTTACGTATACTGTTATTTTATGCACGTAAAACCATCTTATTGCATTGGAAGGATGTGGGCCCCTTTTGGCCCATGCCTTCTTTCGTATTGTTCATGGGGGTCCTACTTAAATTTAAGTTAATATACAAGGCATGCCCTAAGAAATGCACTAAAATATGGCAACCTGGTTGGATGTCCAAAGGATGTCCTGTGTTCGCAGCTTATTCAATAAGTTTCTTTCCAGTAATGTAGCTTAGGAGCAATGATCTGATAGACTGCTACATGTTGGCCAGGTATCGTTTTGCGCCGAACTCTGCACTACGTAAGGGGTCTTTGAGAATGTGACGTTGATAGGGGGTCATAAGTGATGCTGGTATGAATGTCTATGCGTATGTGTGAATGCTGGTTGGGGTTTGTTTCAGCATGTTTGGCCTATTTGTTGAACATCAGTGGATCCCTGACTTGGTATGCCCATATGTACTTTACATGCCTGTACCGTGATTTAATTCTCCTATTTTATTTTTATTTTTTAAACTAAAATGAACACCTTTAAAAAAAAAAAAAAAAAATGTATGGGCTGACCAGCAGTGTTTTTTTACTCACTTTCTTTCCACAGTTTGTTTCTCCTTGAGAAGATCATTTAGCCTGTGCTCCAGGCTGTCACACTTATCTATTGTCTCCTTGAACTTCGCTTTCATGTTGTTAATCTGAGAAAACAAAAACCAAGTCATAAAACACATATCTTATCCCTGTGATGCATGTCATCAGGAAGGCCTGACTACAGGTACTGTGGTCTTACCATTCAGGCTAAAAAACTACAAACTAGGAAACCTGTATAATTTACATAACGTTTTTATGAATAGCAAAGTACAAAATATATAAAGCATCTGTAGATAGATAGGAGATACACACACACATTATATATATATATATATATATATATATATATATATATATATATATATATATATATATATATATATATATATATATATATATATATATACACACACATACACACATCATTTTGATTAGGCTGTGGATTTTTTTTCTGCTGCTTTTGACTGAGCTACACGTGGTTAATCCTTCTGAAACTGAACATATAACACTCATTTATGAGCAAATGTAGCCTAAGGAGTGTATAGCCCTGAACATCTTGTTGCTCTCAATTTCAAAATTATCTTATTTGTTTTCTGAAAATGGTTCATTTTCTCAGTTTAAACATCCGATATGTTTTCTATTGTGAATAAAATATGGGTTTGTGAGATTTTCAAATCATTGTATTCTGCTTATGTAAATTTACAAAGCACCCCAACCTTTTTGGAATTGGGGTTGTAAGTAGCTTAAAGGAAAGATTCACCTTTAGAGCATGTTACATCTGTTTTAGGGTGGAACATGCAACATATGCCAGCTTCTGCTGCCTCCTGCCCTTGCGACAGTGGGTGGGGATTCTTCTTGAAAAATAAGTCATGTGATTAATTCAGTTTCCTGTAAAATGAATAGACTACAAATATTGTTTGCCATCGTGTGTTTGTTGTACAACGGCGTTACAAATAAGCGCTACCTAACGCAGCCCCTAATCGTTAACGAGTTAATTTTGAGGGTAACGAGTAATCTACCCGATTACTCTTCCCCTCGTGGTAACACCTTTCCCATTACTTGGGTGGCGTTACCACAATTACATCTACCTGGACTCAGACTCCGTAAAATGAGTTCTCGCCTAAAAAGAAATTAGGGGGCTGCCAATCGTCTCCAATTCAGGTAATAATAGTTTGTTGTGAAGAGTTCCACCTTAAATAGTTACCCTCCAGTCTGAGTCCTTTAATCATTAAATGCTCTGTACCGAGTAGGTTCCCCCTTCTATTGGTGAGCACAATAAGGGATCCTTCGCAAAACTGCAGGTTAATGCACTCCATTTATATTGATACGGGGGGCGCTCGTCGGTATTAAAAAAAAAAAAAAAAAGTCAGTTACTTTGCTGAGTAACTAATTACTTTTTCAATGTGGTAACTGAGTCACTAACGCAATTAGTAGGAGAAGTAATTTGTAACTGTAACTAATTACTTTTTTAAAGTAAGATGAGCAACACTGATAACAGACAGGCTTGTAGTTTCAATAGGCTGCAATGGCTCTGGTGAGAGCTCTTGCAAACCATTGACAGGTGAACTTATCCTTTAACACTATAGAGCATTTTCCAAACTGCAAACTATTTCAACCTTGTTAGCCATCAGCAGGGTCATGTATGAACACCATAGCTTCTACAAAGTAAAACTTGGGGGAACAAGACAGTAAAGCTAGGGGTTATGGTGAGATGGTCTATAAACCGGTAAATCTAAAATAAGGATTGGGCATTAAAGTGGTAGTAAACGTTATTTTTTTTTTATTTTTTTTAAGATAAGCATAACCAGACAGCTTATTGTAAAGTGGCTTGTAAAATCAGCAATTATAAAATAGGGCTTGAAGTCTGCGAGAGTATAATCAGATTATAGTAATGTGGGCTATCAAACTGTTCTAAAATAGAGTTTGGGAGCATTTTTTTTATGGCTGAGTGTAAACTAGCAATTCTGCATGCACAGCTGACACAGGAGCCAAAAAGAAAAAAAAAAAATGGTTTGCATGGCTCTGTCCACTACCCTTTATTTTTTCGTGATGGAAGACAGACATGCATACCATATGATATAAAAAGTCTTAAAAATTATTTAGCAAATACATTTTTTGTTCCTCTTAACTCATCTCACTATAACCTGGTTAGGTCTGGTTATACTGCGTTTGGTGTTCTTGCCCTTTTATGCATTTTAAATACCTTTTGCTTTATTAAAAACAGCACAAACTATAAAAGGCACTTAAATCAACTAATCTGGCAAAGCAGTAATTGTATCTTGCTCTCACTTGAGCAATATAGCAGAGCATATGGACCAACAGCTTAGTAAAAAATCTGTATTTCCTGCATTGCTGAACCTAGGCTTGAATAGGGAGGATGCTTGATCCTTGAGTTCCCGCAGGTTGTCAAACAGGACCTAGAGTTTATGTGCCAGGGCTGGGAAATCGTTTATGCTGCAAACAGGCAGAAACATCCCTTTTAAATAAATGAATGGAGAATAGCAATAATGGCACAGGTACAGTGCCTTGATAAAGTATTCATACCCCTTGAAATTTTCCCCATGTTACAACCAAAAACATAACGCATTTTATTGGGATTTAAAATGATAGACCAAAACAAAGAGGCACATGAACTAAATATCTGAAAAGTGTTGTGTGCATTTGTATTTAGGACCCTTTACTCTGATACACCCCCCCCAACTAAAATATAGTGGAACCAATTGCCTTCAGAAGCCACCTTATTAGCAAATAGAATCCACCTGTGTGTAATTTAATCTCAGCATAAATACAGATGTTCTGTGAAACCCTCAGGTTTGTTAGAGAACCTTAGTGAACAAAAATAATATTGGAGGCCAAGGAACACACCAGACAGGTCAGGGATAAAAAATATCAACATTTTTTGAACATCTCACGGAGCACTGTTCAATCCATCATCTGAAAATGGAGTATGGCACAACTGCAAACTTACCAAGACATAGGCATCCTCCTAAACTGACAGGCTGGGCAAGGAGAGCATTAATTAGAGAAGCAGCCAGGAGGTCCATGGTAACTCTGGAGAAGCTGCAGAGAGCCACAGCTCAGGTGGGAGAATATGCCCACAGGGCAACTATTAGTCGTGCACTCCACAAATCTGGCCTTTATGGAAGCGTGTCAAGAGGAAAGTCATTGTTAAAAAAAAATCCATAGGCAGTCTTGTTTGCAGTTTGTGAGAAGCCATGTGGGGGATACAGCAAACATGTGGAAGAGGGTGCTTTGGTCAGATGAGACCAACCTTTTTTGGCCTAAAAGCAAAATTCTATGTGTGGTGGAAAATGAACACTGCACATCACACTGAACACACTATCCCCATCGTAAAAACATGGTGGTGGCAGCATCATGTTGTGGGGATGCTTTTCTTCAGCAGGGACAGGGAAGCTGGTCAGAGTTGATGGGAAGATGGATGGAGCTAAATACAGGGCGACCTTGAAAGAAATCATGTTAGAGTCTGCAAAAGACTTGAAAGTGGGGCAGAGGGCCACCTTCCAGCAGGAGAACAACCCTAAACATACAGCCAGAGCTACAATGGAATGGTTTAGATCAAAGCATATTCATGCGTTAGAATGGCCAATCAAAGTCCAGACCTAAATCCAATTGAGAATCTGTGGCAAGACTTGAAAATTGCTGTTTAGATGCTCTCCATCCAATCCGACAGAGTTTGAGCTATTTTGCAAAGAATAATGGGTAAAAATGTCACTCTAAATGTGCACACACAAAAAAAAAAAACTTGTAGTGAAAGGTGGTTCTACAAAGTATTGACTCAGGAGGGCTGAATACAAATGCACGCCACACTTTTCAGATATTTGTATAAAAATAAAAAAAAACATTGGAAACCATTTATCATTTTCCTTCCACTTTATGTGCCACCTTGTGTTGGTCTATCACATAAAATCCCAATAAAATACATTACAAAATTTGGAAAATTTCAAGTGGAATGAATACTTTTCAAGGCACTGTAGGTAGTATAAAAACCAAAAAGACACAGTTTTCTTGGTGATCACTCACCTCATCTGCTGTATCCTTCTCCAAACGCACAATCTTGTTTTCCCAGTAGATGCGCTGAGATTCCAACTGGCTAGTAAGCAGATATGAATACTAAAAACCAAAAAGAGAGAAAATAAGATGAAATAAAAAAAAAATGGTCATAACATATCAAAGCTCTCACGATTATGCTTACAGGGTGTTATTGTATAAAAGATCCGCAAAGCACTAGAACTAATAACTCAACTTAAAGACTACTTAGTATATGTAGCTAATCTGCAGTTTGTATTATGAAAAAAATATGGAATTGCATGGAATGTTCCGAAATCAGTGGAGGTTTACAACATGAACAGCAGTTTAGTGTGCAGTTACAATTGGACCATACTGTCCATCCAAGCAGATACAATTAGCTTAATTGCCCAGTGATCGCCCACGCACAAATTATTACATGAAACCAATTTTCAGTTGCTTGCTCCGCAAAGCCATTTCCAGCTCTGCAGTCACTTTTGTAAATTTTGCTGCAAACCTTCTCTATGTGAACCACATGGCTGAATGTTATATACAGTGGATATAAAAAGTCTACACTTTTCATGTTTCTGTGATGTAAAAAAAAAAAAAAAAGAGAAAAAGGAAAAAAAAAAAAAAATCTTGGGGATGTAGCTGTGTTTCAAATTAAGCAATCACATTCAAACTCATGTTAAATAGAAGTCAGTACTAGAGGTCAACCCATATGGGTTTTTCGCTGGTCGATGCCGATATATGATGCAGATTTTTGGAACGATATGTTAGGCCGTTTTTTTTTTTTTTTTTTTTTCCCTTCATCTCATAAAATCTAACAGTTAAGCAATAAGAAGTGATACAGAAAATGTCTTAAATTAAACAGAAAATGTTTTAAATTAAACATTTATTAAACAACGCGCCTCCAAATCGGTGCACTTGTATGTAAAATGTAGATAAAATAAAATAAAAAAAACCCATCTTCAATATTAAACAAAAACAAGTAATCCAAACCTTTGGACGAAAAAAAAAAAAAGGTGCAAACTTTGCTGTAAAAAAATTGCGTTTGAAAGATCGCGCAATAACTGTGTGGCATAAAATATTGCAACAACTACCATTTTATTCTCTAGGGCCTTAGCAAGATAGATGGATATTTGGGGGTTTCAGGTGATTTTCTAGCAGAAAATACTGGATTTTTACTTTTAAGCAACACGTCAGAAAAGCTTTAGTCTTTAAGACCTCTTTCATACTGGTGCGTTTTAGCGTTAAAAAAAGCGCCTGTAAAGCGTCTGAAAGAAGCTGCATCTGCAATCTCAATGTGAAAGCCAGAGTGCCTTCACACCAAGGCGCTGCGCTGGCAGGGCGTCAAAAAAGTCCTGCAAGCAGCTTCTTTCAGCACTTTAGGAGCGGTGAATAGACGGCTCCTAAAGCCCCCTTCCCCCTGAGGGAGCTTGTTTTTTTTTTTTTTTTACACCAAAGCGCCTGAAAAACGCCCCTGTGTGAAAGGGGTCTTAGCGGCGCTTTACCAGCATTTTTTGGGCACTGGCAGTGTGAAAGGGCTCTGAAAGCACTCAGCTTTCACATTGGGATTGTAGATGAGGCTTCTTTCAGGCGCTTTACAGGCTTTTTTTTTTTTTTAACTCCAAATCGCCTGAAAAACACCCAAAAAACGCCACAGTGTGAAAGGGGTCTAAATGGTTAAACCGATGATCTACACACCGGAGTTCATTCCTTTAAGAAGAAGAAACCCTGTATCGCTTTGCTTCATTTATCAGCATATTTTCAGACTTGGCAGGCTTCCCAGATAGGAGAGACTCAAGTCGCTCTGAGGTGAGACTTTAGGCTCCTTACATTGACTTCTATTACAGAAGTAATTTACAAGTCACGCTGAAGTTGCGCTGTGCAGGGTCGTGCCGAGTCATCCCACAAGTCGGATCGCCCCTATGTGAACCAGCTAGTGCATAAATGAATCAGCCTTATTTGCAGAACAATCAGTCGATGCCAATTAATTAAAACATTTAAAAAATCGGCCGATATATCGGTCGACCTCTAGTCAATACACACATCACCATTTAAAGTGCCTCCGATTAACCCTAAAGTTCAGCCATTCTAGTAGGCCTTTCTTGCCTTTTTTTGTATCCTACAGCAAAAGCAATGGTCCACAGAGAGATTCCAACGCATCAGAGGGATATCATTGTTAAAGCAGTTGTATCACCCGTTTGGTAATTCATTATAATCTATAATAATAAGACTTATCTGTAGGTAAAATAAATATTGCCTAAACCTGCACATTTTAGGAGATATTCACCCTTTATACACCTGCTGACATCAGCGGCCCATGGTCACTGATCACTCACAGCACCAGAGCCTGCAAACCCAGAAGATATGCAGAGGGAACAAATCAGCCCCCTCAATGGTGACCGGTCAAGCTGTGGGAGCTTGGTTCTAAGGTATTTCATAATGTGCTAGTATGCGATTCATACCACAAAATTGATAAAAAAAAAAAAATATAGAAGAAAACTGGTCAGTGACGCTGCCAAGAGGCCTACAGCAACATTAAAGGAGCTGCAGGAATATCTGGCAAGTACTGGCTGTGTGGTACACGTGACAACAATCTCCTGTATTCTTCATATGTCTGGGATATGGGGTAGAATGGCACGACGGAACCCTTTTCTTACCAAGGAAAACATCAAAGTCCAGCTACTCCCAAAACACGTGGGAAAATATTTTATGGTCTGATATAACCAAGGTTGAACTTTTTGGTCATAATTCCAAAAGATATGTTTGGTGCAAAAACAACACTGCACCTCACCATACCCACAGTGAAGCATGGTGGTGGCAGCATCATGCTTTTGGGCTGTTTTTTCTTCAGCTGGAACAGGGGCCTTAGTCAAAAGGTAGAGGGAATTATGAAAAGTTTCAAATACCAGTCAATATTGGCACAAAACCTTCAAGCTTCTACTAGAAAGTTAAACATGAAGAGGAACTTTATCTTTCAGCATAACAACCCAAAGCATACATACAAAATCAAAAAAAATGAATGGCTTCACCAGAAAAAGATTAAAGTTTTTGTCTTAAGAGAGCTGTGCACAGGAGATCCCCTCGCAATCTGACAGATTTGGAGTGTTTTTGCAAAGAAGAGTGGGCAAATATTGCCAAGTCAAGATGTGTCATGCTGATAGACTCATACCATTTTATACATGTTGTAATAAAATCAAAATGTGCTTCAACAAAAGTATTAGTTTAGGGTGTGCACACTTATGCAACCAGTTTTAATTCCCTCCACCTAAAAGATTACAGTTTGTTTTTCAACTGAATTGTATAGTTTATAGGAGGTCACATTAAAAAGGTGGAAAAAGTTCTGAAATTCTCTTTGTCTCCCTTACAGAACAGAAACCTGACATTTGGTAGACTTTTTATATCCACTGTAGCAATATTTTTCATCCTCTAAGTGCATACATACACACATGCTGCCTGTTGTATTCTGAGCCAACACACTGATAAACTTTTTAATCAAATAAAAAGCTTTGTTATCTTTCCTTGATCTGCTAGACAGCTGAAATTCCCGAGCCATTTTGCGATGGTTTAATCCATAGACGGTTTGAATCTTGGCCGAACCATGTATGGACAGTTTAAATGAACTTGGGTTACAACCAGCCTTCTGGATTTTACAAATGATTATTGTAAGTGGCTGTTATAGCTGCTAGCAATAATCACTGTGTTCTCCCAGTGGGGACAGCTTTCCCCTCCGGTAGAACACAGTGGCTCGGCAGGGATTCCCTGTCAACATCACTCTGCCTATGGCTGGCCTTAGATTAGAAACAATTCCAGTGAAGACCAGGCCAAAAAGGCCCCCACAAAAGGTTTAAAGTTCCAACTCGCAGCACTAAATCAATACCTAAAAACACTCTTGGGGTTTATTTAGCAGGGTTTCTATACAAGTTTTACACAACTTTCACCCAAGATTCACCGATTTTCCCAAGTGAATGCAGTTATAAACATGTGTAAATCTTGGGTCAAAACTTTGCGACTCATGTGAAAACATATAATTTGCCCTATGCGTGCACATGCTTGCTCAAGCACAAAATGCATCATCAAGAATTTGCTGCCTATATAATGTGTATTATAGGTAAACATAATATAACCATGCCATAGATTTTTTTTGTTTGATGTTACAATGTACAGTATAAGATTTCCTATCATCTGTGCCCAGTCTTGCCACACAGAGTTAATCCAGCTCTGAGCAATGCTCTTATTGTTCAGTGAAATAAAACAGACTTACAGAGAAAAACCTTAGTCCGTCCCACCCCCTTACTGTGAGTGACAGGTTATTTACATATCTCATGCACTAGCCTGGAGACAGGCATTATTTTTTAATTCCCACCCCCACTCCTTTTCTGAAGTCATGTGGTTACTTTTTTGGCTTTTGACTGGATGTTAGTGATCATAGCAGAATTTAGTGTAAGGAATACAAAGGAAAAAAAATGCATGTTGACAAGGAGAGTGTAGAGGAGGGCAAGGAGTCTACCGACATCACGACTCCACCCACAGAGCTCCAGACAACAGACCCACCCACAGAATCTGCAGTGTTTCAATTCTTATAACAGAGGGGAGATATTTGACAGGCAAGGATACATGCAGGAGGCATCTATACCCCTATAGATCAGCACTATGGCAGTAGTTTAGAAAGGATGAGAGTGGGTTTACACCCACTTAAAAACAAAAAATAATCTAAATCATGGCTTTTTTTAAAGTGTATAAATGAGACCTCAGCTGAATCAAATGCTTTTCATAACCAGTCCGGCAAAGATATGCTTTGGTGAAGATAAAAGGCAGTATCCGTGTTCATCTTTTTGGATACCAAATGTGCTGGCTCATAAAACTTGTGGCAGATTTGTTACCCGAGATAATAGCCCTAGTGTTCAAATAATCTTCTCATAATTTGGGTATTTCCAGCTTAGGCATGCTATAAATTCACAAATGTATGGTTTATACCAGGGGGTCTCCAAACCCCGGCTCGCAGTGTAAACAAAGCTGCCCATGCTGACACCGGTTTTATTTTTTTTTTAAAAGAGAAGCAGCACCGTTTTTTTCATTGGCTGCTGCCTGGGATCACCGAGCCGTGGCACCTCCCCTCTTCCCGCCCACTGCTACACTCGTGGAAGGATCGTTAATTCAAACAGCGGGCGGGAAGAGGGGAGGTGCCACGCCTGCGACGTCACTCATGGAGGGTTTACAACTTCAAACAGCAGGCGACAAAAGGGGAGGCGTCGCGCCTCGGAGACTGGAGCTGCAGTCAGCTAGTACGGAGGTAAGAGGCTGATCATGTTATTGTGTTGCACAATGCTGATAAGCACACTACAGGGGAGGTTGCTACATTGCTGTGCTGATGAGGATATTTCTGGGGGCACCTCTGATAGGGACACTGGTGATGGGGACACCAGTGTCCCCATCAGCGCTGATGAGGACACCACTGATATTTTATACATAACCAATTTTTTTTTTTTCGGCCCCTGAATACTTTTCAACACGAGGGCCACATTGTAGATTTTACAAGTGTAAAATCTACAATGTGGCCCTCGTGTTGAAAAGTTTGGAGACCCCTGGTTTATACCATCAGCTCTCCAGGACAGAGGAACGTTTGCAGGTAGCAAATTCGCTTCAGCATTAAAGCCTTGTTACCCAAAACAGTTCTGTAATGTCTAAAGAATTTCCTTGCGTAGGCGGGGGTCAGGAGGTTACAACACAAACCAGTTCTAAAAATTCTTGAGATTTGTCCTTGAGGGCCAAAAACCTTTTTGAATATATGTTTTATACTAACAAAGTTATCGTTTCTCTACATAAATGGAAAATGTGTTTATCAAGCAAGCAGGTTATCCTGAAAAATCAGGCATATTTCTAGGTCGGGTTTGCCGACCCGCCATCCAAAAGCGATTGGGCACCCCTGGTTTAAAATATGTATAATCAGATTAGGTTGCTAGTGTATTCAGATGACCTAGACCAATCCCATAAGGATAATACAACAGCAACCGGTTGCTTGAAGGCAGTAAAAATGGGCATAGGTCAAGGTAGCCTGCTATAGCTCAACATGTTTTGCAATAATTTGCTTCCTCAGGAGCTTGGATAAGTATTCTGGATAAATAAGAATATATAAAATATTTTCCCAAATCTCCAAAAATACATAAAACCACATTCATGGCGTTTACTTGAAACAGTATTAATAGTAATTAAGGTTTTCACTGTTTCAAGTAAACCTGATGAATGTGGTTTATCACATGATTATCTATCTATATAGAATTATTTATCCAGAATACTTACCTAAGCTCCTGAGAAAGCAAATTCTCATGAAACATGTTGAGCTATAGCAGGCTACCTTGACCTATGCCAATTTCCCCTGAACTTTACCAGCCTTCAAACAACAGGTTGCTGTTGTATCATCCTTATGGGACTGATATGCGTCATTTGAATACACGAGTAGCCCGATCTGATTATACATAATTTTAAAACAAATTGCTTTTTTATGAATGCTCTGGTTTCAGACATAACATTGGAAGTCAGAGGGGAGTTATAAACCCCTTGCTACATTCATTAATAGAAGACCTACTGGTAAATGTGTAGGCTTTTTTCTCCCCGGAGGAGATTAGATATATTAGAAAATAAATTAACTAAATTAAATTATACACCAAACTTTTTTTGAGGTTTTTATTCGATCAAACACAATAGAATCGGCATGAGTTTTTTTTTTGGGGGGGGGGGGGTGTAGTATAAATGGTAGTATAAATGGGGGAGCTAGGAATGCATAGGTTTCTGTTTGTCAAGCCCAGCAATTCTATTTACATTGACAAAGTGGATGTAAATCTTATTCACAAAATTTGACCCAAGCACATATAACTGTAGTGTTTTCTTATCTTGCTCCAAAGCCCCGAGCCCAGTGTCTTTCTGCCGCTCCGTTCTTCTGATATTGGCCTGATAAACTTCTGACAAGTTCAACAACCGAGATAAAACCAGCCTGAAAATTTGTGTCGGGGTGGGTGCTATAAATAGATTAGCAGAGAGCATGCTCGGCATGTTCTTTTGGAGAAAAAGGCTACTCTATTTTTGGTCACATGATTACTAAAATGATTTCTGCGAAAGGGGAAGTTAGCTGGAGAATTCCACCCCTTCCCTCCAGCAGAAAGCACGTTACTAAAGTCCTAAATTTTGTTCAGGTAAATTGGCACTGAAAGAAGCCTGTAGATGCATTTCTCCACAGTACAAGATTGTTAACATGATTTAAGATTACAATTTTAATACAAGTCCACCTAGTTACCCACCTCTAACTGCAGAGAATCTATCTTCTCCTCCTGACACGTGTCTCCCTCACATTCATACTGAACTATTTTTCCATCAGTCTTGCTAGCAACCAGGCGATGAACATAGTTGTCTAGAGAAGTGGAACATACAAAGCACTGCTGATTACTTACAGTTTATATTTAAAATACAATACAGGGACACAAAGCAAACACATTTGATATGCAACATGCATGTTGTCATTATTGTCATCAGTACTTCAATCTGTAAAAGGTATAAATAGACTATACACCAGAGACACATTTGTTTTTGTTTTTTAATGTACATTCCTGAAACAATGGAATAGGATATTTTCAAAGTTCAATTCTAGGCAAAATGTTTAATTTTAGTACAGTGGTCCATTTCCCTATTGGATAGATTTCCCCACACTACATTCCCCACACAACAGAGCTTTTTGGTAGAATACATTATTATTCAAGTTTATTACCAGAACAGTACATTGTGGAAATTCAAAATGACACATTAGACTTCATGTACACGGGACGTTTTTACAACTGCTCATAAATGATTAAACTTGACGTCTGTTTTGATGTAATTACATGACGTGTTTGGCGAGTTTGCGTTTAAAAGCCTTAAAAATAAAAAATAAATAAAAAATAAAGTTTTTTTTTATATGGCCAAAAACGCCTACAAACAAAACGCTGCTAAACGCGGGTCACTGCGCTTGGCGTCTGAAACGTGGAAATCTTGGCCGTCTGAACCCATTTTTTTTGCTTTCAAAGAAACGCTGTTAAAATGCAACTGCCTAAAAACGGCAATATACGAAACGGTGTATATGGTCACATAGGATAAAAATGTAATGATTTCAGGGGCAGTGGAAAAAAGCATCCAACTGCCGTTGGACGTACGTTTAGCAGCGTCCCGTGTACATCGGGCCTTAGAGTTAGACTGCACAATTGGCACAACCCAAACCTGCACATTTTTGCATATTTGTTTCTGTGGTCATATCCCATAAAACATAAATCCTTGCAATGACCTAGATAGAACATAAAATGTGCCCGGGTGGTCTGAGGAGTGAAAAGTTGATGAGGGTACTACATGTACTACATGTACATACCAATGCATTAGATAAGGAGAAAAGGGGAATGAAAGGGGTAAGAAGGGGACTTAATAAGGTGACCTGAAAGAAACTGACAAACATTTCATGCTTTCACTAAATAAATAAAATATATATATATATATATATATATATATATATATATATATATATATATATATATATATATATTATATATATATATATATATATATTAGAGCTGGGGAAATTAAAGATTAATTCCTTGATTAATCTTTCATTTTTTTGATTGATCAAAATTATTGACGTCATCGGACAGCCTGGACAGTGAGACTTACCCTGCTGGTTGTGAGCAAACTGCACCCATTGGATTGAGGTACCTTTGCATCTGTGGAGCAGGAGGATGCATCAGGCTTCATCAGGGGAAGGAGGCAAAAATAACCATCGTTTTCCTGTCCTAAGCAGTTTTGTGCAGACAATTCTTTGTGTATCGACAACATCTGTTCCGTGCGAAAGACTGTTCAGTTCTTCAGGGTATATTGTCAATAAAATGCGATCGTGTCTGCTTCCAGAAAATGTAAACAATCTGGTGTGTCTGCGTGACTGGCTAAAGTGATGCCTACTTGCCTACTCTAAAGTGACTGACAGTCAATATACTAGATACGTTTTATAATTAAAGTTAAACTAACTTTCTATGTTTTTCTTAAAGTTTAATAAAAAAGTTACTTACGTCAGTGCTACAGTTTGAATTTAAAAACGTATTTATGTGAAATGTGAAGTTAAGTCATGGATTGTGGAAACTACCTAGTGTCGGGTGATTGTATATAGTGTATACCACATTTACCACTGACCAATGCAGAGTTGCAATGCAAGGAGATCAGCTAAAAGTAGTTGGATCTGTAAGTGCGTTATAATTAATCGAAATTAGTCGAATAAAAAAATAAAAACTATTAAAATCGAACACGAAAATTTTAATCAGTAACAGCCCTAATTTATATATATATATATATATATATATATATATATATATATATATATATATATACACATATATATACATACATATATATATATACATATATACATATATATACACACATATACACACACACACACACACACACACACACACACATTAACCAATTGCCCTCTAAAAGAGTAACTATTATTATTATTATAAAACATGACCTGGTGTGAACTATGCCACTAAAAACCACATAACCTACTTTCCATTTGTTTTTGATGCAGAAAATAAATGCACTTGACTGCATGTGGTGTAAACTGGCCCTAAATGTCTCTTTAAAAAGTTTATTAAGGGATAGCTAGGCCAAACAAACCATTTACTGCACTGTAGCCTCAGCTACATACAGTATACAGTGCTGGGTTGTGGCAGTGAGACAGGGACTTCCTGCCTAACTCCCAGGGCAAAATTGAGTTAGGCTCTGCACCGTTCAGCCATTCACAGAAAGCTTTGTATTCTGTGAATGAATACAAAGCTTCCTCTAACATCTATTTATCTCTCAGAGGAAGCTTTGTATTAATTCATATAATGGCTTTTACGATGCCAGAACACAGTGCTGTATACTGCATGTGACTGAGGCTACATACAAAGCAGCAAAGAGTTTGTTAGAGCTTGGCCAAAGCTAACAATTTAACCAGTTAAGGACCCCCGCACGCCTATGTACGTCCACAACATGGCTCGTACAGGCACAAGGGCGTAAATTTACGTCCTCGCCTTAGTGCGGTTCGGGGGTCCCATCGGGACCCCCTCCGCGGCGTGCGGCGGTCCCCCTGGCTCTGGGAGCGATCGCCGACGAGCGGGCGGATGTCCGTGTTTTCCGCCCCCCCCCGCGATCGCTCCCACAAAGCGCGCTAGCCTGTCACTTCCTCCTCCTGTGTTTAAAAAGGAGGAAATGATGTAATCTCTCATCGAGCGCTGTTTCCCAGCGCTGCTGATGAAGAAGACATCCACAGTAAGGTGCACCAACACAACACTGACACACACTCACATAGGCATATTAACCCCTTGTGATCGCCCCCCCCCCACCCCCCTGTCACAGTGTTACTGAATGCAGATATTTAATCACTGCATTTAGTGTCAGTGTGACAGGCACTGTAAAAAACAGTTAGTGTTAGGTTCAGGATAGCCCCCCCACCCCCCCTAATAAAGTTTTAACCCCTGATCACCGCCCTAGTTAACCCTTTCCTCCCTATTGCCAGCGTCACTAAGCGATCATTTTTCTGATCGTGATTAGGTCGCTGTTCCCGCTATAGCTATTTTTTTTATTACTTTTTTTTTTTACTAAAGAATGTGGCTAAATAAATTTTGGCCTAATGTTTTACTAAAATTTAGTTTATTTGATTTTTTTTATAACAAATAGTAAAAAAAGTGATTTTTTTCAAAATTGTCGCTCTATTTTAGTTTATGCGCAAAAAATAAAAATCGCAGAGGCGATAATACCACCGAAAGAAAGCTCTATTTGTGGGAAGAAAAGGACGCAAATTTTGTTTGGGAGCCACGTCGCACGACCGCGCAATTGTCTGTTAAAGCGACGCAGCGCCGAATTGTAAAAACACCTTGGGTCATTTAGCAGCGTAAGTGTCCGGGTCTTAAGTGGTTAAAAAAGGGACATTACACACACATACAGAGCCTTGCGAAAGTATTCGGCCCCCTTGAACTTTGCCACATTTCAGGCTTCAAACATAAAGATAAAAAACTGTAATTTTTTGTGAAGAATCAACAACAAGTGGGACACAATCATGAAGTGAACAAAATTTATTGGATATTTCAAACTTTAACAAATAAAAAACTGAAAAATTGGGCTTGCAAAATTAATCAGCCCCTTTACCTTCAGTGCAGCAAACTCTCTCCAGAAGTTCAGTGAGGATCTCTGAATGAGCCAATGTTGACCTAAATGACTAATGATGATAAATAGAATCCAGCTGTGTGTAATCAAGTCTCTGTATAAATGCCGAGATACTGACAGCATTGAAGAACAAGGAACACACCAGGAAGGTGGAGAAGTTTAAAGCCCGATTTGGATACAAAAAGATTTCCCAAGCTTTAAACATCCCAAGGAGCACTGTGCAAGCGATAATATTGAAATGGAAGGAGTATCAGACCACTGCAAATCTACGAAGACCTGGCTGTCCCTCTAAAAACTTTCAGCTCATACAAGGAGAAGACTGATCAGAGATGCAGCCAAGAGGCCCATGATCACTCTGGATGAACTGCAGAGATCTATCTACAGCTGAGGTGGGAGACTCTGTCCATACTCGTATACTGCACAAATCTGGGCTTTATGGAAGAGTGAAAGGAAAAATAGAGGGCGCTATACCACAAAGTGATAAATCAATAAACATTCATTATGGTGATCAATAAAGTGAATAGTAGATATTGTCTCTGTGTCACAAAACAATCAAAAAAACATGATGTCCCAACATCCATAGGTGGAGTGTAACAATAAAATGATTTAAATCTTCTTAATTTGTTATATCTTGCTTGTGTGAAAGTAAAATGCCAACACCAAACTTGAATCTTCTTTTACACCCAACAATGTGCTGATAAAAATGGATGCGCTTACCAGAAGGAATTGACTACTTTAGTGAAAAAGTTAGTCAAATGAGCATATGCAGGATTGTGCCTGCACACAAAAAGACAGGAAATGATTGATGTAAACCGCATCACCAGGATTCCACATGGGGATATGAAAAAACCCAATGGAGAAGCCAATAGCGTGATATTGTTTAATAAAAGTATTAAAAACAAAAAGGAAAAAGCCAAATGGCCTCTTACTGTAATTGTGCCTACCCGGCACTGGGGCTGCAGATGTGTCACAGTCAATGCGGTAGGTAATTGGGTTGTCCGGGATCCCTTGCCACTGCCGTAGCACGACCTCACGTTCCCAGCTGCTAGCTCCTCAGGTCGGGATGCACGTCACGTGACCGGGTGCTGCCTCCGACGTACGTTTCATTCGTTGAACGTCTTCAGGGGGCGTGCCCGGTCACTGGAGCATCATGGTATATGTAGTCTTGAATGACTACTCATTGGTCCGTTTGGGGGAATTTTCCATCATTGCCAGAGCTCCTATTTTGTAATTTATCATCTTCCAACCATTGGTGTCTTTAGATATACATATTCTTAATTTTATTATGTCCTTTTGAATGTAGATTTTAGTTAATGTTATGTTCTGGTGGATATACATGTCAAATGTGCGTTGGAGCACATTGATATGCACGTCCGGAGGGATGCCGGGGTGATGTATTGAGATGCACGTCTAGAGGGATGCTAGGGCGATATGTGTTCTTTTTTTACATCAAACTGCAATCTACTTTAACTGAAATGCTTTTTTTATGTTTATTTAATTGCAATGTTCAGTGGTTCTCGGCTACTGTGTAGCAGTTTGTACCATCCAATACCTAAACGGCACCGAGGCTGCTTTTTAACCTTTTTTAAAAAATTCCCCCAAACGGACCAATGAGTAGTCATTCAAGACTACATATACCATGATGCTCCAGTGACCGGGCACGCCCCCCTGTAGACGTTCAACGAATGAAACGTACGTCGGAGGCAGCACCCGGTCACGTGACGTGCATCCCGGCCTGAGGAGCTAGCAGCTGGGAACGTGAGGTCGTGCTACGGCAGTGGCAAGGGATCCCGGACAACCCAATTACCTACCGCATTGACGGCGACATGTCTGCAGCCCCAGTGCCGGGTAGGCACAATTACAGTAAGAGGCCATTTGGCTTTTTCCTTTTGTTTTTAATACTTTTATTAAACAATATCACGCTATTGGCTTCTCCATTGGTTTTTTTCATATCCCCATGTGGAATCCTGGTGAGGAGGTTTATCACTTTGTGGTATAGCGCCCTCTATTTTTCCTTTCAACCATTGCAATCAGTATTGAATATGAGGAGCAGCTTTTTGTAACTTAATATTTATATATATATTTAATTTTTGTAGGCGCTGATTTTCACTTTACCTTTATGGAAGAGTGGCAAGAAGAAAGCCATTTCTTAAAGATATCCATAAAAAGTGTTGTTTAAAGTTTGCCACAAGCCACCTGGGAGACACACCAAACATGTGGAAGAAGGTGCTCTGATCAGATGAAACCAAAAATCGAACTTTTTGGCAACAATGCAAAACGTTATGTTTGGCGTAAAAGCAACACAGCTCATCACCCTGAACACACCATCCCGACTGTCAAACATGGTGGTGACAGCATCATGGTTTGGGCCTGCTTTTCTTCAGCAGGGACAGGGAAGATGGTTAAAATTGATGGGAAGATGGATGGAACCAAATACAGGACCATTTTGGAAGAAAACCTGATGGAGTCTGCAAAAGACCCGAGACTGGGACAGAGATTTGTTTTCCAACAAGACAATGATCCAAAACATAAAGCAAAATCTACAATGGAATGGTTCACAAATAAACATATCCAGATGTTAGAATGGCCAAGTCAAAGTCCAGACCTGAGTCCAATCGAGAATCTGTGGAAAGAACCGAAAACTGCTGTTTACAAACGCTCTCCATCCAACCTCACTGAGCTCGAGCTGTTTTGCAAGGAGGAATGGGCAAAAATGTCAGTCTCTCGATGTGCAAAACTGATAGAGACATACCCCAAGGGACTTACAGCTGTAAGCGCAGAAAAAGGTGGCGCTACAAAGTATTATCTTAAGGGGGCTGAATAATTTTTCATGCCCAATTTTTCAGTTTTTTATTTGTTAACATTTTTGAAATATCCAATACATTTCGTTCCACTTCATGAAAGTGTCCCACTTGTTGTTGATTCTTGACAAAAAAAATTTTTCAATTATATATCTTTATGTTTGATGCCTGAAATATGGCAAAAGGTCGCAAAGTTCAAGGGGGCCGAATACTTTCGCAAGGCACTGCGTGTGTGTGTGTGGTGTGTGTGTGTGGAGATATAGATATAGATTATATAGATATATATATATGAAAACTGAAAGTAGGAATAGATGTACTTACCCCCAGCATAATCCCAGACTCTGTGATTGGTAAGCTGCATTGCGTAAGTATGCTGCGTCTCCTCAAAATGTTTATAGGCATGTCTGCTAACATATCTACCACAGCCAATGTGACCACATATTAAACAGATCCAGAGGTTCTGCAAGACAGACAAAGAAATTCTGAAATGGGAGAAGAGAATCCTTGACTGCCATTAATTTCCTTACAATAACGTAGTACTATTTTACTACTTTGTAAAGTACACTAAAATATTTCAATATTTATTCTACTTTACAGTTATCAATGGCAAAAAAAAAAAAAAAAAAAAAGAAGTTGTGAAAATATTTGGAGAGTTTTGTCTTATTTGACCACTCAAAATAAGGTTGACCATGTATTGCCACAAACTACAATGTCAGCCGTGTGTCAACTGCATACCATATTTAAAACGGTCCCACATAGATGATCATGGCTTTATTCAAGCATCACCTGTCACGATCGGGCCAGATGTGGCTTTCTTTAAAGAGATCGTGAGAGGCACTTGTTATCAAACAAAAATATTTCCTAACTTGCCAGAGATCTGTGTGGCAGATGCTGGTTGTTTTGTTTAGTACATTGTATTTTTAAAAGTAACTGTAAACCATAACTAGGCAACATTAGTTATAAAAAATAAATAAAAAAATCACGTGCGATGTGCTGAATCATACACCACATCAGCCCCTATGGCAGTCAAGAGCGGAAAGCTGTCAGAGAAGTAAAGCTCCAGCAG
The DNA here is from genome assembly GCA_029574335.1 of Rana kukunoris. NCBI lineage: Eukaryota > Metazoa > Chordata > Amphibia > Anura > Ranidae > Rana > Rana kukunoris. The sequence continues at coordinate 185,720,193 of CM056049.1, forward strand.
CTATCAGTTCCTGTGTTAACCAGGCCTTACAGAAAATTAGTATATCTTTGTGGATAAAAACGTGTGCATAAAAAATGAAGACCTTCTTTAAAAAAAAAAAAAACAGAGAATCATGAGATCACTAGGCAAGCCATAACATAATGATCACATGCAGGGTGGCAGCTTTATTTAAAATTAATGCAATTCTTTTAAACATTTTTTATTTTTTTACATATAGTTTACAATTCTACATGTTCATGATGACAGCTATATTTGGCACAGAGGATACAGGGGGTTGCGAGTTAAATTTGCTCTTTTATTCACAATGAAAACATCAGTTCCGAGGCAGAACAACTCGCTCAGTGTGTTTTATGCAAAAGACACAGGAAAAGATCAATTCCACATGTCTCCAGTGCAGAGTCCCAAAATGTCAACTTACTTCCTGTACACCACACTCAAAGCATTTGTTTTCCTCCACTGGTTCTGGGGTTTGGCAGTATCTACACACCGGACATCTGTAACAAAGAGATGGGGTTTTTTTTTTTTTTACATACAAATCTGAAACATGTTGCAATTTAATTATAGTAAGCTGGAACAAAAAAAATACTTGGTGAAAGTATTTCAATTGTTTTATTACACACACGGTATATACAATAAACTTTCATTAAAGTGTTGTATTAGCCAAGTATGTATAGAGCTTGCTCTCAGGCTGCATTGGCTTTTTTCATAGCAGTCAGATTGCTATCCAAAGATTCAGATGAGATCATTTTTGCCTATCCTCATACACACACACTAATTATATATATTTAAATTATCACATTATAGGACTGAAATGTTAATGAAATCTTATGTGGGTAAACAAAAAGCTTCTCCAATCCTAAAAACATTGTACAAGGGTAGGGAATTGTTTGATAATGAAGGTTTTACATAATTTGAAATACGTTACCAAGACCCCACTTTCAGTCCTATCCAAGTGTTATCCTCCAAAGTCTGACCATTGCATATGGTTGCTGTAAGGAGGTATTGCTTTAGCAAGTTTTGACCCCATTTACAGTAATGCTTTGATTAGGGGTGACAATTAACCAGTGGCATACCTAAAGTACACACTACTCTTACAACTCTGCACAGTTGTGCACCAAGTCTCAGATGAAGTATAAGCAAAAGGGCAACGAGTTAGAATGCTTCTCCCACCTACTATTCAATAAGGGCTTTTGTGGATGGGCAAATACTAGGGTTGTCCCGATACCACTTTTTTAGGACCGAGTACAAGTACCGATACTTTTTTTTCCAAGTAGTCGCCGATACCGAATACACATATGCAGCCATGTCCCTCACATATGCAGCCATGTCCCTCACATATGCAGCCATGTACCTCTAGCCATGTCCCTCTAGCCATGTCCCTCACATATACAGCCATGTCCCTCCAGCCATGTCCCTCACATATGCAGCCATGTCCCTCACATATGCAGCCATGTCCCTCCAGCCATTTCCCCCATACCTTTGCCGCCGAAAGCCGCCGCGCCATGGAGAAAATCACAGCATTCATTTGAATAGCCCGTGCGTATAGACACTCCCCCTTGCTCGGGATTGGACAGATCACGATCACCCATCCAATCCCGAGCAAGGGGGAGTGTCTATACGCGCAGGCTATTCAAATGAATGCTGCGATTTTCCCGCACGCCGTTTAACCCATGCGGCGGCTTTCGATGCGGCGGGGGGGGGGGGTTGTATTCTATTTAGGTATCGGGGGCATTTGCGGGAGTACAACCCTAGCAAATACAGCTTTGCTTTCAGATATATTCTGTTTTCATTGAGGCCTCCTGCACACCAGTGGACTGACTCATAACCTTCCTGGCATTTTTGGGTCAAAATGTATGTCAAGCTGAAATATATGGTGGACGGATGCTGTATTGAGATTAGCGACATTTAACCAGAACACAGAATTCCTGCATTTAGGGCATATGTCCCAGACAGCATACGACCCTAAAATAAGGATACTACAGAAGTACAGCATCCAGATGTTGTGCATTTCAGCCTGTTATAGATTACAGGCTGCTGGTAGCAGGGCTGGACGCTTTACCTTTGCATCCTAAGCACCCAAATATACTGGAATTCGATGTCCACAACGGCCTATGTTCATGTAGCATTAAGATGAAACCTACTTTTTCTCCTAAGCAGCTTCAAGCTGCTTTTTGCATCTGCATCAACTTGTATGGTAAGAGATGGTTCCTAACAAAAACAAAAGCCTATGGACACATGCCCTAAAGCTTTTTTGGAATATGTGGCTGGACTCCACTCCATTTAGTTACGCACTTCAATAATAAATGAGTAGTGTGCAGATATTTTTAAAGGATAAGTTTAAATTTCAGCTATGACCAAGCACTAGTTTCAGTGCGAAACGCGTCAGTGGTGGGGTTTTATTTTATTTTGCTGAGACTTGTAGTGCTGTCCTTTTAATAAAGGCTACAGTTTGTTCAGAGAGTGCGGCTGTCTAGAGACAATTTTTGTCCCTGCTTTGCCAAGTGCATTGCCTGCAGCGGAGGAAATTCATCTGGGTTCCCACCTGGAGCGGCTACTCCCTTTTTCCTAAGTTTACATTTAAATGACCTGTTACACCCATATTCCAGGGGAAACATGTTGTAAGAGGTTACTAAAGCACCTACCAGCACCCAAAACTGATCCTCAATTGTGACTGCGGGCAGGGGATCCTCTCCCAGCACACTATCACAATTCAAAAAACAGCACGGCCATACAGGACTCCACCCACACAGCTGCATTATTCATTTCACAAAGGTCTTGAATTAAACTACAAGTACTGACTGAGGCAGAGGGCTTGTAATTCTCAGTGAACTGCAAGGGCACTCGTTAGACTTCTTGGACTTCAGTAACTGCCTGCCTGTACAAGAGAGTATGGGCAGACAGCTGTACTGACAGTCTGCACGAATCTGCCATTGCAACTGTGATCTACTGATTGCAGGTGCAATGCTCTGCAGGTGCCCAAAGAAAAAAAATTAGGAATGTACATTTTTTTTTACCTGCAAAAAATTTGCATTTTTTTTTTTCTAAAAGTGAACTCATCTTTCTGTCAACATGGAGGCTGCCACTGCAGTATGTAGATGAGGACTTTTGACTTTCCAGTAACTTTCCCGATTTGTATACCAATTGGTCAGGGACTTAAAAAAAAAAAAAAGGTAATAAAGCTAGAGGTTCAGAATTGACATCCAACACATTTTTTATGACAGGTTTACTTTCATTAAACATTTTTAAATATTTATAAACAACTGACTAGGTTTCAACCAGTACAAGATTTAAGAGCAAGTCTGTTGACATTGACAGACAAGAGAGAAAATGAAAAATCATCTTCATTTGCAGTACCATAGCAACATATGCCCAATAAAGCTATATATTGTCCGTCAAGAATATGGGTTATTGATATGCTATTTATCAGATATCTTACTTAAGCCGGCCATAGACTCTTCAAATCTTGGGCAGTTCAGCAGGAACCCAGGTGAGATTTGAACCATGTATGGGCAGGCTGAATTCACTCAAGTTGATCGATCATCTTGGGTGCAACCAGCCCATCAGATTTTACATGTGAATATGTTATATTTACATGTTATAGTCTATACTAGCAACTATCACTGTGTTCTTCCGGCAGGGATGGCTTCCCCCTCCATTAGAACACAATGGCTTCATGGGAGGGATTCCCCATCAACACTGACTGGCCCTTAGTTGCAGGAAAGAAAAAAAGATTTTTTTAATACAGCTTACTTGTAAAATCTTTTTTTTGGAGTACATCACGGGACACAGAGCAGCATATTCATTACTATATGGGTTATATGGAGTACCTTCAGGTGTGGACACTGGCAATCTCAAACAGGAAGTCCCCTCCCTATATAACCCCCTCCCATAGAGGAAGTACCTCAGTTTTGTAGCAAGCAGTATGCCTCCCAAAAATGTTCCCCAAAAGAGGGGTGGGAGCTCTGTGTCCCGTGATGTACTCCAAGAAAAGGATTTTACAGGTAAGCTGTATTAAAAAATCTCTTTTTCTTTCTCGTACATCACGGGACACAGAGCAGCATATTCATTACTATATGGGATGTCCGAAAGCAATGCTTTAATGAGGGGAGGGAGACATCTTCCAAAAAAGGATTTAATTTAGAGGTATACTCAAATACTAGTAAATCCAACTTAAACAAGAAACGTAAATCTCAAATCTAAATCAAGGGAGCCCCCTAAGATCCTGAGGAGCTTGAATCGCGGCCTGTAGTACTGACTGCCCAAAGGCTGTATCCGCATTCCTTCTTACGTCCAATTGATAAAATTTTGTAAACATGTGGACTGACGACCACGTTGCTGCCTTGCATATTCGAGCCATAGAGATCTGATGATGTGCTGCCCAGGAGGTGCCCATGGCCCTGGTAGAATGGGCCTTTACCGACAAAGGAGGAGGCAACCTCTTCAAATCGCAGGCCTGAACGATTAATTGTTTAATCCATCTTGCGATGGTGGATCAAGAAGCTGCCTGACCCATCTTGGGCCCTTCCGGTAAAACGAACACCACATCTGTTTTCTGAACCTTCTCTGTAGCTTTAAGATAGGCCTTTATGGCCCTGACAATATCCAACGTATGCAGCAACCCCTCCTTTCTAGAGGTGGGTTTTGGAAGAAGGATGGAAGTACCACATCCTGGTTCAGGTGGAAACTGGATATAACCTTTGGTAGAAAGGAAGGATGAGGACGGAACCCCGCCCTATCCTTATGTAAAATGAGATATGGTTCCTTACAAGATAAGGCTGCCAATTCCGATACTCTCCTGGCCGAAACTATGGTGATCAGAAATACCGACTTTCTAGTCAGTAAAACCAAAGGTACCTCAGCCAACGGCTCAAGGGGTTGTTTCTGTAGAGTTGACAGAACAAGATTTAAGTCCCATGGACAAAGTGGTGATTTGACCGGAGGATTCACACGTAAGACTCCCTGTACGAAGATCTTAACCAGCGAGTGGGCGGCCAGCGGCCTCTGAAACCACACTGATAAGGCTGAAATCTGTCCCTAGATCGTGCTTAATGCCAGGCCTTTATCCACTCCTAGCTGGAGAAAACTTAATACTCTATCAATGGTATACTTGCGGGAAACCCATCTCTTAGCCTCACACCAGCCTACGTAGGCCCTCCAAACCCTGTAACAAAATTACCCTGGAGGCCGGCTTTCTAGCCTTAATGAGGGTAGGGATTACCTGCCTAGACAGACCTCTACCCCTGAGAATCAGGGATTCAGCCGCCAGGCCGTCAAATTTAGACGCCGTAATGCAGGGCGGAGGATCGGGCCTTGTGAGAGTAGGTCTGGCCATAGAGGAAGAGTCCAAGGGCCTTCCGCTGCCAATTTCAGGACTAGTGAGTACCATGCCCTCCGGTACCAAGCAGGGGCTACCAGGATAACCGGCCTGTGCTATGATCCTGCGCCACAGGCGGGGTAGTAACTGCAGCGGGGGAAATGCATATAGAAGTTATGATTGATGGGTCCCTTTGTTCGAGACATGAACCCGTCTAGCTTCTTGTTGAATCCTGATGCCATGACCTCCACGTCTGGCACTCCCAACTTCTGGCAGATTGTCTGAAAAAACTTGTGGATGCAGAGACCACTCCCCCGGCGACAGGGTTTGGCGACTTAGGAAGTACGCCTGCAGGTTGTCCACCTCGGGAATGAATGTCGCCGATATGCAGGGTACATAAACCTCTGCCCACCGAAAAACCAAGCTCCTCTCACTCTGAGTGGCTTGACTCTTGGTTCCCCCTTGGTGGTTCACATATATGCCACCGCTGTGGCATTGTCTGAATGACTTCTCACCGAGGACCCCTGTAATCTGGATGTCTATGCCAGGAGGGCTAGCCGAGCCGCTCTGATCTCCCAGACCTTGATGGGCAGCTGCCTCTCCGCCTCTGCCCAAGTTCCTTGGCGAGTGAACCCGTTCAAGACCGCTCTCCAGCCTTCCAGACCACTGGGCAGAACCAAGCTGCTAGAATTGCTGTCTGTAGGACACGAGTGTGGAAGCGTGTGGTATCGCCTCGAACATGGCCATTAGTTTGCCTAGTAATCGCATACATAGGCGAATAGTTGGTTCTCTTTTGCTTAAAACCAACTGAATCAATCTTTTGATAGCCTCGACCTTTACCAGGGGCAGGAACACCCATCTTCTGTTCTGTGTCTAATCTCATGCCGAGATATTCCAACTGCTTTGTAGGTTGAAATGCTGATTTTTCCCCGGTTTAGGACTCAGCCGAACCTCTCGAGGTACTGAACCATGAGGGCTACTACGCATTCCACCAAGGAAGCGAGTGATCTATGATTAAGAGGTCGTCCAGGTATGCTAGGACCGAGATCCCTTGGATCCTTTAGACTGACTAGAATTGGAGCTAGGACCTTCGTGAATACCCGGGGGCCGTAGCCAGCCCGAAGGGGGGCGCCACGAATTGGAAGTGACGCTGTATCACTGCGAAGCGTAAAAACAAAAAGATTTGATGTGGCTGAAAGACTTGGTACATGAAGGTAACCATCCTTTATGTCTATAGAAGCCAGATCCTTCTGGAGTGTGGCGGCTGCTGACCGAACGGATTCTGTCCGGAAAGAGCGAACCCTTAGGTAAGCATTTAAACCTTTTAGGTCCAAAATTGGTCCGACATCGCCGATGGGCCTTGGTATGACAAACAGATTGGAATAGAAACCTAGCCCCTGTTCTTGGGCTGGTACCTCTACCATTATGCCCTGGTAAAGCAGATGATCCAACGCCGCCCGCATTGAGGCCTTCCTTGTGGAGGAAATTTTTAGAAATTCTAATCTGTAGCCTGCGGCCACAGATGATCGGACCCCCTCTGTCGGGGATCGATCCCCAGAGGCCTGTCCTTGCGATCCATTGTTAAAAGTTTGATCGCGCAGGAGGTCCGTACTGCCTGGAATTTGAGGGCCCCGGAACAGGGGGGAGCTGCCTTTTAAACGCAGGACCCCGGAACTTCTTTTGACTGGTAAAATGGTACTTTTGCCACTTGAAACAGTCTGAATGTATTTATCCAGATCTTTCCATGAAAGGGCAAACCTGCCAGCAGTCTTTTACATGGGCTCGGCCGCCCAGTTCTTCAACCATAAGAGCCTTCTCATATGCACTAAAAATAGTGACAACGAGACGCCTGCTGGATGGAGTCTTTTTATAACCTCTACCGCAAAGCACAAAGCTCTGGGAATATCCAATAACTCCTCTGCCTATTGGGCAGGGATGTCTTAAGCATCTGTTTTGTCTGGTTCTTTAACGCCTGAAAAAACTCCAATTGCAGCCACTGCTGGCTGTAGCCAAGGATGCTGGAAAAAGTGTCTCTAAACGTTTATCGACCGGGACCTTAAACATTTGTATGTTTCCCCTTAGGCCAGTTAATGATTTATTCACCCATGAGATGGCTGCGTCCACAGTTGGGAGCGCCCCTTTCTTAGAAAAATGTATTTTCCATAGGGTAAATAACAGAAAACCTTCCAGGTGGTCTCCCATCCAGGCACTAACCAGGCCCGACCCTGCTTAGCCTCCGAGATCAGACGAGATCGGGCGCTTTCTGGGAGATGTGGCCTCAAGGACCTCACGGGTAGTTGAAAAGCAGTGCCCGAACCGGGACCTGAACCCTGGACCCTCGACCCTCAGACCAAAAGTCCGATGCTCTACCGACTGAGCCATCCGGGCCCCTTTTAAAGAGCAATTGGTCAGGGGAAAGAGTGCCTGCAAGCACAAATATTTCCTGGCAGACGTGCATAAAAACTACCCTCTCGTCAGCTTTAGGCGGCAGAAAAATTCTGTCCGGTCGTCCCAATCCTGGAAAAACCAATTCCTCTAACAGAGGATGGACCGGAAAAGCTGCGTTGCTTAAAGGCGCTTTTAAAAGAACCCAAAGAGGATACCGCAGGAACCTGAGGCTCTGGAAATGGCAAATTAAATGCCGAGCGGACCATGTCTGTCAAAGACTGGACCCACAGACTCTCCGTCTGGGAGGCTGAAAATGATTCTTCAGTGGTAGATCCTTCCTCTAGGTTCTGTCCCTTTTGGCGATGGGGATGTAGTCCGCTTCTTGCCAGAAAAAGAGCCAGCGATCATAGCTGTTAACTTTTTTCTCTAGCCCCCCTAGGGTGACGGCTAGCATCTCCTCTGTGATAACACAGGGTTGGGCCGACCTGGGCCAGCCTCAGCACCAGACCCCCTTAATGGATTATCCAGGGTGACCCCTATAGGAATAACCTGTGGGGAAAGTATTGGCATATCATCAGAACCAGAGGAGGAACCCCTTTGTCTTTGCCTTTTTTTTTTTTTGTGTTTTGATCCTGAACCCTTGGAAGCCATAATACAAAACCGAGGGACTCCGCTTACAACAACAGACTGTTATAGCCAGGAGTACAAAAAAATAAGGTTTAGGGGACAATAGGATCACTAATGCCCAAAAACGGTGGGGCTCAGTATGTTTTCCTTTATAATATTATTCACAACATACAGCCCCACCCCCAACATGTTTGCCAGCATTCAACCTGTTGCCAAGGGGATTTTGGCTTAACAAAAAGTATTGGAGCTGACTCCAGCATGTAGTACCCCTTCTCGCCACCGGGAGTCACTGTGCTGCCACTCTACGTCCTCTCTCTCCAGCTCAGCTTTGAACTGAGCTAAGAACGCGCCTGCTGTGTATAACAGCAATTGAAGGCACGCCCACTCTACACTGCAGTCACGCTCCCCGCCCCCCCCGAACGGCGCGGAAATTTTCTATATGCATGCGCGCGTGCGCGCGACTGTCGGGGGAGGAGAGCCCAGGAGGAGACGCACTCTGGAGCCCAGCAATGCAGGTTTGGAGGACGCATCAGGCGGCAGATTTTGAATCCCGGCAAGGTAAGGCTAAAACAGGCCCCTAAGGAGTCCCTTTAGCCTAGAGACAGATCTGTTGTTTTTTTTTTTTTTTTTTTTTAAAAAGATCTTCAACCAGCGAGCAGCAGGTAGCCAGCAAACATACATAGATAGGTAGGGGGATCAAGTGATGGGGGGGGAAACATTTCAGGGCATCCTGTCCATCAGACATAGTGACCATGGTGCCAATGCAGAGCATACTCAGGCTACCCCCCTTAAGATCTCCCCTGGAGAGCCTGCTGTCGAACCAAGTCCCGCAGGCTCCCCTCTTACCTGCTCCATGCCGCAGGACGTTTTGCAAAACGGTCCAATCTTCTCCCATCTCCGTGGGTAGCGTAGTAGACCTTCAGGCACTGGGGTCCTGGAAGGAGCCACTGTCCTGGACCTATACAGCACCCTGGCAAACAGGATCTTTTGGTTTAGAAAACTCCAAGTCCTGGGCCCAGGGTCCAGCCCTCTAGAGAGGAGCATTATAGGCAAAACCCCACGGTTTGGGGCCCGGGTACTGTCCACTTTGGCACTGAGGCTCCTTGGACAGATCCGGTTAGCCCGCCTTAATCCCAAGGATGTGGAGGCAAAGCTATTCCGTGACCAACACCTAAGACACTGGCGAAAAAACTGAGGTACTTCCTCTATGGGAGGGGGTTATATAGGGAGGGGACTTCCTGTTTGAGATTGCCAGTGTCCACACCTGAAGGTACTCCATATAACCCATATAGTAATGAATATGCTGCTCTGTGTCCCGTGATGTACGAGAAAGAAATAGCTTTGTCTTGGCCAGGCTGTGCTACAGCTCCTCTAAGAAAATCACAAAAGGTCCTGCTTTAATGTCATTTATTAGCAGGACAAGTTAGGCCATATTCACACTTAGCAATTGTGTAGTTCTAAAGCTCCAAAAATGCTAAATATCCAATCTCCCATGGTTTTCAATTGCACCTATTCACATCTGGGCGTAGTGTCACTTGAAGTTCGATAAAAGGACACCAGCTTCTGTTGAGCTACAATGGGAGTGCCTGAAAAACTTGTGAAAATGCACACGTAATTTTTTCCCCCCTAGTAACTAGCTTTTCACTGGCTAAAAGTAATAAAACCCTAAAGCCTCACACACTTGCATAAATGCACAAAAACACATGCACAAATGCAAAAATAAAAAAAAATAAAAAAAGTGGCCTGCAAAACGCAACCTCATCTTGGGTTGGGGGTGGATATTGATAGGCTGAAACCCTTGCTGGCCGCTAAATCTCAAAGACTCATGTGATGGTCTCTCCCTCTGGACTATACAACATTAGCCTTTTCTCCCAGAAAAATAAAATAATCATTCTACAGAGAAAAACAAAACAGAAAAACTCCTAAAAGAAGTGGCGAACTCCCCCTTTCCCCACATAGGGAGGCACAAAATGTTCCCAGTCAACCTGCTCCCAAAACTGTATTACGTTTCCTATAGGAAATCCCAATGAAAAAAAAAAAAAAAAAAAAGAAAACCTGTAGCTACAACAGTGCAAAAATACAAGCTATAATAAAATTAAAGAAGTGTTTTTTTCTCTTTTTGAAAAGAGAAATAAAATTTGCTTTACCACTGTCTCACTGTTGCCAGCACTAACTGTTCAGCCTCCAGTTGTCATTTTGCTAAAAAGAAAGGCAGCATAAAATTAGATACAAAGGGCAACTGTTCTATTTGCTGTGCTCCAGTTTGTTTAATTAAATCAGTCAGATTAGATATATAAAATCACCTACGTGGTGTCATCCCAGCGCTGCAAACATTGGCTGTGGAAGCTGTGATTGCAGAGCGTTGTCAGAATACCATTTACAGACTCGTCCATCCTCTCTAGGCACACAGTGCACTTAGGGAGCTCCGTCAGATCCATCACAGGCAGACTGGCACCCTGAAATGACATTTCAATAATCTTTAAAATTTACAAAAAACTCAAAGCCAGTCAGAGGCAAAATAACTAATATTCAACTCTATGGTTTCCACAACAGCAAGGACAATAAAAACAAGACTTATAAATTAACAAGGAAGGACTCCTCAGTATTACCATTTAGAATCAAAACGTATACGGTGTGTGCCGGGGGCGACCAGATAACAGACCAGGATCTGCCACTCCAACCAGAAACTTTTCTTCTCCACCACACAGACATATCGCCCTCTAAATACAAACAATCCCTTACAATTCACCTGATGAATGCAGCCGAAAACACTTATCCCCAGATACTGGAAATCCACCAAGACCTGGGACTTTCCGAATGGCTCCATCGTGTTGATCAGGTGGGAGAGATGGAAGAGCTGGTGCACACAAGCAATGAAACTGCGTCCTCCTACCTCTCTACATGGACAAGATGGTTCCTGTTTAAGGATTCAAATGTTTACAATCACCACCATCCCCCTTTGAAAGATCTGTCCTGGGTCAAGGCCTACCATTGATCTATGTGGTCTTCATTCGGTTTCAAAAGATCACCTGTTGAGCTAGTCAACATTCTCAGGAGTCCCCCCACATTACTTTTCCACATTGGGCAGCTCTGTGCAAAACCACTGTAAATAAAATCTGGCACACAGTTTTTCGTTTGCCTTGTCTGAAGTATATGTTCCAAAAATATGCTTTTATTGATCAAAACATCAAGGATATTTCATCATCAAATTTTTTTAAAAGTAAAAAGAAAAAAACAGGGAGGTTAATACGGTAAGGTTCAATGTGCTAAAATTAAACGTTCTGCTCACAAAGGGGAAATCAGTTGAAAAGAAAAAAAGGGCCAGATTCAAAAAGTTGCAGCAACACTTAAAAGGGGTTGTAAAGGTAAAAAATAAAAAATAAATATCTCCCTTTACCTTAGTGCAGTCCTCCTTCACTTACCTCATCCTTCCATTTTGCTTATAAATGTCTTTATTTCTTCTGAGAATTCTTCACTTCCTGTTCTTCTGTCTAACTTCACACAGTAATGCAAGGCTTTCTTCCTGGTGTGGGGGCGAGCAGGAGTGTCAGGACGCCCACCAACACACAGCTTATTTCTCTATCTACAAAGTAGCGAGCATCCTGACACTCCTGCTCGCCCCCTCCCCTCTCAAGAGGCTTTCTCCACACCAGGAAGAAAGCCTTGCATTACTGTGTGGAGTTACAGACAGAAGAACAGGAAGCAAGGATTTCTCAGAAGAAATAAGGACATTTAACAGCAAAATCGAAGGATGAAGTAAGTGAAGGAGGACTGCACTAAGGTAAAGGAAGCTTAGGCTCAAATGTCCCATAATCAACAGGACATTGCTTGAGATGTCACTTTGTACATTTTGGAAGCTTATGCAGCTTGATAAATTAGGGCAGTGATGGCGAACCTTGGCACTCCAGATGCTTTGGAAACTACATTTCCCATGATGCTCAGGCACTCTGAAGTGTGGTGGAGCATCATGGGAAATGTAGTTCCAAAACATCTGGTGTGCCAAGGTTCGCCATCACTGAATTAGGGTCATAACTCCAAAGTTTATTCATAGCAACAAGGCACATACAGGTATCTCACCATCCACACAAAAACATATTCACGCAACACATCTATGTGATTTTTTATTCTTTCAGGTTAAAAAAAGGCTTAGTTCATATACATTATACACTTTTTTCTTTAGATTTACCAAAACCACACAATATGAGGTCAAAACGTAAACGCTTTCCATTTTGTATGCAATCAGGCAGTTGAAAGGTAAATCTAAAAGAAATCAGCAATAGGAAAGGAAGCCATAAAGATTGCAAACAAAGGCAAAAACGATTAACTTTGTAAATTAAGTCTATTCTCTGTATCTCTACTACAACTCTGATGGAGATCCAGTCTTAAGCTCATTCTCAAACTGAGTACATTAAGCTCATATAAATTATATATACAGAATATACTCACATCTTCAGACTTTAAAACTTCTGCTCTTTCCACATAGACCAGCTGACAAACATCATCTTCTATAGAATTGAACTGGCGTCCATTGCTTTCTATGTAAAAGCTATCTGCCTCTGCCTGCAGGCAAGAAAAAAAAATGTAACCGAGGCATCCAACGAAACATGCAGTCTAATGAGCAGCACAGGCAAACTGAAGAAGTGGCGACACAGCTTTGGCCCTGAAGCACCTATGGCATTTGAACCTCTGCAGGTGATCTAACTCACCCAGCACAGAATTTATACACAATGTTTCTCTAGATAAATCTGTCATGGTTTTTTCCTCTCCATGCCTGACACAGTCACATGGAGTGAACATCCTTTGTTGGTCTCTATACATGCGAATTGGGAGATTCCAGTGTACATTTGTAATGCAACTGTGCCTTTTCAGATCTCATGATATTGTTCCACATGGATTTTTCATGTATACAACAGATCAACAAATCAAAAATAAACAGAACACAAAAACTAAATGTGCTGTTCTAATATTTGTGCATAAAAAGATCTTTATGCTATATTAAAGCGATTGTAAAACAACCCTTTTCTGTTTGAAATAGAAATGAAAGGCAAAACATTTGTGTATAAAAAAGGAACAAAAAAAATAAAATACACACATTATAAATACCCTTTTTTTTTTAATCAGTGATTAAGAATGAGCGCCAGCGTGTTCGCACAGTCCACGTGCAGAGCCCACCAGGAGGTCAGCACCGAGCTGCGCTAATCACAGGCAGGGAGATGTTGTCCCGATGTACGGCTGCAGAGATCGGGAAATGTCTCCCTGCCTGTGATTAGAGCAGCGCAGTGCCAACTTCCTGGCGGGCTCTGCACTTAGACTGTGCGAAAACGCTGGAGCTTATCCTCATCAGTGATCACATTTCCTCTGTTCTCAGCTGCATAAAAGCTGAGGGGGAGCAGCACACGGAGATTGCGTGTGAAAGGCTATGCAGGGAGGCACGTCGGGGCAAGTCTGATCATTGAAGCATAGGGGAGAACACCATGGTCAGTTCTCCAGCTGCTTAGTATGGTCAGTTTTTAATAGGAAAGCAAGGTTACTGGCAGGAACACCTGGGATTTCGCATAAAGGTAGCAATAAAAAGAGAACAGGATACTTTCTTATACAAGTAAATGGTACAGAAAACACATATGAGGAATATAAGGGTTGGGGTAACAAATGCCCAAGGAGCAACGCCAATGACCAATCAGGTAATGAGTTATTTTTATATGTTAGGCTCACTTTAAAATTAAACCCACTATTGAAATAGTAGCTTCAGTATTTTGAGTCACTGACATGATCAGCATGATAGCCAATGCATGCTTGGCAGTCCTAAAGCCTGGGAAGCACCATTTTTGTAATGGAAGAGCTGACAGAAAAAAAAAAACACGCAGGGAGGAGAGCCTTTTTGCCACTTTACAGTGTCCTCCCTGCTGCAGTATTTAGAAAGAACTCTGTGGAAAACCACTGGCTGCCTGATGTGGTCTGTATTTTATGAAAGAAAGAAAGACTTCTGAAATGCAGACCACAGTGTGAACTATCGAAGTGAAAAGCCATTAATATCCACTCTTTTAGAAATGCCTAAGATTTGGACAGAGCATGGAAAGATTAAAACCCCAATTTGTGATCAGTTAGGGAGATTTTCCCTTAGTTGCTGTACCAGACACAAGTAACAGGATATACCCTTTTACACAGTTATTGGAACAAGTCTCCATTGGAGGATTTCTCCTCACTTCTCATTGTGACAACTATAAGGCTCAGTTCACACTGCCACGACCTGAAAGTCACAGGATTTACAGTGCTACTTTAGCTGGACTTTGCCATAACTTTGAAGCAACTTAAGGGATATCCTGCAATGTCGGATCCAAATCACATCAATTAAGGCTCCATTCACACGTGTACGACTCTAAAGTTGAGTTGACTTTAGAGTGCAACTTTGGATAAGCGCAACTTGGACACGATTTTGGCCAGTGATAATGGACAACTGTTGTACACAAGTTGAACTGTATAACATTCAGGCAAGACTTTCAAGCAGACGAACGTAGTGCATGAACTACTCTGAAGTTGCTTCAACTTTAGGTCACACATATATGAATGGTTATCATTGGAAAACGACTTGTCATGGGGAACTGATGTCCAAAGTTGCACGACAAGTCGCACAAAAGTGTGAATGGAGCCTAAGATGAGGATCCGACTTGAAGTAGTACAGGAACCTTTTCTAATGTCGGACAGACTTCAGCAGCATGGGCGTCCGCTCATAGGGTTAAGGGGGGGCGAGTGACCCCCCCCCTGAAATCGGCAAGGGTCTGCCATGCTCGCATCTGTAGTTGTGCTGACTCTCTCTGTGTTTGTGCAGTCGCCTCCACAGCTGTTGCAATATCAGTCACAGAGCTCTTTACTGACACCTCTGGCCGCTTCCTGTATGTGCGCCCTCGTGTTTGCTTTGATGCCTGTAATGTAATTTCAAATGGACATGTGGAAACAGGACTTGGGAGAAGGAAGACCACCGTGACCTTACAAGTGGGGGCTGTGAGTACAAGTGAAGGGAGGAGGCTGTTTGTGTACAGGGGGGGGGGGGGGGGTGACATGTATACAGATGAGGGGGGCAGTGCATACAGGTATGGTCAGTGAAAGATCATATCATTTGTCCTGTCTACAGCTATATACCCATCTTCCTTCCTGTATTCCTCCATCATCACTGACTGCAGATATACATCATATGTCCTGTATATAGAGCTGTATATACCCACCTTCCTTCCTCTATATACCAATACTATCCACCCCTTCTATATACATATACTGTACATCTTCTGTATTGTACATTTGATCAGCACAGTGAGGCTGCATATCTGCGCTTTATGGGATAATGACTAAGCCCCTCCCCTCCCTTTCATGACATTGTCAAATAAGCGGAGCATAGGTGACCATAAAAAATTATGCCCCCCCCTGGAAAAAGTTCAGCGGACGCCCTTGTTCAGCAGTGCTAATTAAGACAGCTTTCATTGACTAAAATGGGATTTCACACATCACGCGACTTGGGGACTCACAAGTTGGATCCAAATCAGTGTGAACCAAGCCTCAAGGTTTTAGATTTAACACTGCTTTCTATACCGTTGACGATGGTCTCCAGAAAAAAACAAAAAAGGGTGACTCTCCCCAACAGGAACAAACACAGCTATAAAAAGCATGATGGAGGTTCAACTCTTCCTCACTTTTTAAGCAATGGTATTATAGCCAAGTATTTTAAGGCTCCTCTTGTTATCTGTTAAAGCGGATCTCCACCCTAAAGTGAAGATCCGCTGATCCGAACACTCCCCCCCTCCGGTGTCACAATTGACACCTTTCAGGGGGGAGGGGGGTGCAGATAGACATGTATCTGCACCCACTTCCGGCCCAGCATTCACGGGCAAAAGACGGGCATTGCATCACATCCCGTCTCCCGCCCGTTGTGTGCTGGGAACACTCGGCTCCCAGCACACAGCTGGAGCCAATCGCGGGCGCAGCGCAGCTCGCGCATGCGCCGTAGGGAACCGGGCAGTGAAGCCGCAGCGCTTCACTTCCTGGTTCCCTCACCGTGGATGGAGGGGGGAGCAGCAGGGTGATGAGCGATCGCTCATCCTCTGCTGCGGACGGCGCTGGACTCCAGGACAGGTAAGTGTCCTAATATTAAAAGTCAGCAGCTGCAGTATTTGTTGCTGCTGGCTTTTAATATTTTTTTATTTGTGAACCATCCGCTTTAAGGGGTTGGGGGGGGGGAAATAGAAGCTTTACAATTTTTACAGCAGTTCTAGAAACAGGTCAAGATTAGCTGGGGAAGCTGAAAAAAAGTATGCCAGGGTTATTATACATGTGTAATGTTACAAGACCTGCAGTGAATGACAGAACAAAATAAAATATGATCCAAATGTGAGGCTTTGTAATGTTTGTGCTGACACATATAAAACACCTCTGGCCCAGGCTGTTAGTAAAAGCAGCATGGAAAAGATAAGGGAAATGCAACCAGACAGGAAGCAACTCCAAACTCAAGCAGTATTTTTGCTGCTTTTAAAATCCAACTCCAGGAATCCAAAAAATACCCTTTACAGTGTGGCTGCGCCCACACAGCAAGGGTTAACTGCTCATTTGTGTCTAGGGGCAGTAAGAAGTACTTTAACCAATTCAGCTCTGGAAGGTTTACCCCCTTCATGACCAGGCCATATTTTGTGTTATTTTAACGGACAACTGCGTGGTCGTGTGACACTGTACCAAAATATTTTTATCTCCGCGCCAAAAAAAAAAAAAAGATGAAAAAATATAATAATATTTTTTTACTTTCCGCTATAAAACATACCCAATAAAAAAAAATTCTTCATCAATTTAGGCCAGTATGGATTCCGCTACATATTTTTTGTAAAAAATCCCAATAAAGCATATACTTATTGGTTTGCGGAAAAGTTATAGCAGCTACAAACTATGAAATAATTTTATTTTTTATTATTAGTAATGGCGGCGATCAGCAACCTGTAGCAGGACTGTGATATTGCGGCTGACAAAATTGGACACCTGACACTAAAACAGCGATCAGTGCTTACTCACTGTACTAGAACACTGGCTGGGAAAGACTTAAAAGCCACTATCTCATCTTTATGTCATGCCCTCTGTCAGATAGAAAGCTGTATTTTAATAATAATAAAAATAAACAGATTTCTGCCCATTTTAACAGCATCTCCCAGCAATTACGTTACTCCAGGCTCTCTCCTCTCCCCATCTGATAGCTGCAACAGTTGGGGCCGAGATTTGCCTGCTGAGGTCAGCCGGTGAGGAGAGGAGGAAAGAGCCTGGAGTCATGTGAACACTGGGAGACGCTGTTTAAACAAGTAGAAATCGTTTTTTTTTTTTTATAAAGCACAGGCACTAAGATATAGATTTTTATCTGCCAGAGGGGATGAAATAAAGGCGAGATAGTTTTGCTCAGCAAGAATAACAGAGCAGCACTAGTGAAAGCAGACAGGTGGGAGGGAGGAGAGGACAGAGGGACACAACAGAGCCGCAGATAGCAGTGGATGATGGCAGCACATACGCAGACGATGATAGCAGATTGCCAGCAGCATGCGCACATGCCACAGATCCGGAAGTGACTGGTCATTGACTGGGTACGTAATCTGGTGCAGAGCAGCTGCCCTGTTGCAGTATATGTATGGTGGGCGGTAGGTAAGTGCTTAACTTTCCCAATGCTCTGGTGCACTGTCCCTCAAAGTCCTCTGTCCTGTCCAATGCAGCGCTAAGGACTGGACCAATGGAGCCTTTAGGAGTAGAGGCTGGGGGGACCAGTCTAGCAGCATGGAAAAGACTGTAGGAGAAGATCAGGTAGATAAATCGGTTTTACCAAAACCCCTAGACAGAAATGAACATTCAACCCTTACGGTGTGCATACAGCCTCACTGCAGAGAAGAATTGTTAGGTTTCGTTGGAGTTGAGCTTCAAAAAAGGTAGTAACACTTCAGCACTGGTAATCTTTTATAAGGAGAGGTAACAAAAAAAAAAAAAAAAAAAATCAAGAAAACTACCTGGGAACTGAATTTTATGAGAACCATGTACTGATTGGGTGTGGAGTCCCGTATGATTTTCATATGTTCGATGACTTCATTGAACGGGGCCACAAATTTCATCAAATCGTGGCTTGTCATTGCCGCTGGAACGGTAAGAATACAAAGCATTGCGCTGCGTCGGACATCCTCTTTCAGTGAGGTCATCTTACTAGAGATAGAAAGAAAGGGCATGTGACTTCTCACATTTAAAACGTCATCTGCTGGGTCTTTGTACAAGCTAATAGCAAACATGAAAGCATATTAAAATTTTCAGCAAATGGTTTATTTCATAAAATAAAAGACTGAAATATATTTTGAGATCATCACACAAGCAACTATATAGTGAAGGGTACTGCCTGATTAGATACAAACTGATGGTATCGTTTTGAGTCCCTATATTACATAGTTACGGCAAATATAAGCGTGGCAACAAAGAATTGGCAATATAAAGAATGTACATTCAAATTGCAATGTATATGTTGAGCTTATTCAAGAGCACTGTCGCATTGCTGTAAATTCATATATACCTTATTATAAAATGTAACAGAGTTTTAAAGAGCAGCCCAAGAAAAAAAGAGTCAGGATATCAGTGCAATGCAAACCAGAGATTCTTTATAATCTGCATAAAAATGTATTTACCCATATACTCAAATATAAGCCGATAAATAACAAGAAGAAAAATATTGCGCTTACCCAGTGAACAATAAGAAAAAAAGCTGCGATTCAAAAATGTTATACAACATAAATAATAATATACAGAAGGGTTGGAATCGCGCTAATCGTGAATATAAGACCAATAAAGGGCACGGTGCATGCTGTGAATATTCTACGCAAATTGAATATATATCATGTGATCATACAGAAATAATCAATTATAATAGATAACACACAAGTGTGGATACACATGTGAATCCACCAAATACCACAAAAACGTGTTAAGTAATCTATGTGAAAGAAAACATCACACTTAAGTGTAGTAAACGTTGGACCAATGAAGCCACGCAGGTATTGAAATAAATGAAAAATAAATCAAAAATAAGATTTCACCTGATAGGCATAAAGAAAACACATTCAAAGTCTAAGATATGGCATATCTTAGACTTTGAATGTGTTTTCTTTATGCCTATCAGGTGAAATCTTATTTTTGATTTATTTTTCATTTATTTCAATACCTGCGTGGCTTCATTGGTCCAACGTTTACTACACTTAAGTGTGATGTTTTCTTTCACATAGATTACTTAACACGTTTTTGTGGTATTTGGTGGATTCACATGTGTATCCACACTTGTGTGTTATCCATTATAATTGATTATTTCTGTATGATCACATGATATATATTCAATTTGCGTAGAATATTCACAGCATGCACCTTGCCCTTTATTGGTCTTATATTCACGATTAGCGCGATTCCAACCCTTCTGTATATCAAATATAAGCCGTCCCGAGGCACCTCATTTTACAAAAAAGAGAAAACATATTGACTCGAGTATAAACCTAGTGTGTCCATCTGCATGCCTCACTGTGCCCATGCCTCGACTGACATTTAACATGGGAATCTATATAAGGGGTGCCCAGCTTTGAAAAATTGGTGCCCCCTGGCCAACAAATTTTGCACACTTGTGGAGGAAGAGTGGGGCTACATGTGTGCCAAGTTTGCGGTCTAGGGGACCTACGGCCGGCTGGCACCGGGTCCCTAAATCCGGGAGATCAGGCGCAAAAAGGCGGACTCGAGTATAAACCGAGGGGGGCATTTTTAGCACAAGAAAATATGTGCTGAAAAACTCGGCTTATACTCGAGTATATACAGTACCTTTATGTGATTATGACAAATTGCAGCCCGATTCAGGAGGCCTTCTAAGTAGAACTGCTATCTATTGACAAATGAACACTGCAACTTCCGTGCCAACACCTACAGAGGGAAGGGATTGGAACTTGGACTAGAGTTTTGCAGACATGGATCCTTGGCCAGTCATAATGCAGAGATAGGAATTAATTCCTCAAGGTAAATTAAAGCATCTCAGCCACTAGGTAGTGGCTACAGAGGCAGTTTCATACATCCCCCCTAAATGTGTACCTTTAAAAGGTAAAGGGATCATCAGAACTCTGGTTAACTGACAGGTAAGCTGGGAGCATTGCACTGTAAGATTAAGCATGCCTGTTAGTTTCTGGCAGCTAACCAATTTGCTTTCTTCTTGTGTAATGTGATGTCAGCAGATTACTTAGGCCTTTCAGGACACAGTGCCAGCTTCTCAGGCACAGATAATGAAAGCTGGGTATAGAAAAGAAGCACAGCTCAAAACTCAGCACTCTAACACCAGTAACCCAAGATAGAGAGCAGCAAGTTTTGTTTGTTAGTAGATTTTCTTGCTCAACTTCACATACAAACATACAGTACAGAAAGTCAGTTCATTTTAAGTAGAAGCGGGTTTTATTGTTTTATAGCAGAGCTTTCACAATATTCGCCTACAGAAATGAGTTATATTGTAGAACAGCACTGTAGCTCCCTACAACTTAGCTGATGAATTAGGTGCGTGAGCTCTTATCAAACCAGGCGGAGCCTGCAAACAGGTGGAATCCAGGGGAAAGGTAAAGTATTTTTTATGTAACTTCTCGATTTGGTGCTGCGTGACAAAAATTGCTTTAACTGTTTTAGGCAATTACTCTGTCTAAGGGGAAAAAAAAATTTTTTTAAGTATGTGCATTGCATTAGAGGCACACAGGCTTTAACAGCTGGCAGCCTTCCAAATGACAGCTGTCAATGGAGGGTGTCGATTGTAAAGCCATAGTTTTTATTTAGTTTATAAATAAGATACATGTCATACTTGCCTGCTCTGTGCAATGGTTTTACATAGAGCAGCTCTAATCCTCCTCTTCTGGAGTCTCCCACCAGCAATCTTGGCTCCTTCCCCACTGAGTGCCCACCAAAGCAAGCCGTGCTATAGAGACACGCTTGTGGGCTCACTCCCAAGCTGGCTCTGTGTGTCAAAAAAAGGATTTTTAATAAACAGCTTACCTGTAAAATCCTTTTCTTGAAGTACATCACGGGACACAGAGCGCAGAGCCATTACACTTGGGTTATATGGGTACCTTCAGGTGTGGACACTGGTGTAATCAATTTCACAGGAAGTTTCCTCCCTATATAACCCCCTCCCACTGGGAGTGCTTCAGTTTTGTAGCAAGCAATTCTCCGAGGTTACACAATGTTCCCCAAAAGAGGGGTGGGAGCTCTGTGTCCCGTGATGTACTTCAAGAAAAGGATTTTACAGGTAAGCTGTTTATTAAAAATCCTTTTTTCTTTATCGTACATCACGGGACACAGAGCGCATAGCCATTACACTTGGGATGTCCTAAAGCAATGCTCTATGAAGGGAGGGAGACCGTAAGGCCAAGAATAGCCAAATAAAAACATTGTCAGGAGAAAAAATAGCTCCACCAACAGAAAAAAAGGGGCGTGACCCGGACCAGAGGATTCTATACTGCTGCCCGTAGGACCGCCTGCCCAAAAGCTGCGTCCGTACCCTTTGCAACGTCCAACTTATAAAATTTAGTAAACGTATGTACGGAAGACCAGGTTGCCGCCTTGCAAACCTGTGCCATAGAGATCTGATGGTGTGCTGCCCAGGAGGCGCTCATGGCCCTCGTAGAATGGGCTTTAACTGATAAGGGAGGTGGAACGCGCTTCAGACCATAGGCCTGAAAAATCAGCTGCTTAATCCACCTAGCCAAGGAAGACTTGGCAGCCGGCTGACCCTTCTTGGGGCCATCCGGAAGAACAAAAAGCACATCTGTTTTCCGAATCTTCTCTGTAGCCTTGAGATAGACCCTCATGGCTCGAACCACGTCCAAAGTATGAAGCAGTCTTTCCTCTCTGGACTGGGGAGTAGGAAAGAAGGATGGTAGGACTAGGTCCTGATTCAAGTGAAAACTGGATATGCCCTTAAGAAGGAAAGAAGGTTGAGGCCGCAGAACCATTCTGTCTTTATGCAGAATAAGTTATGTCTCCCTGCATGACAAGGCTGCCAGCTCGGAAACCCTTCTGGCCGAAGCCATAGCCACCAAGAAAACCAACTTTTGCGGATGCCATTTTTGAGACTCGCACCACTCCACATAGGATCTCCAGACTCTGTAATAAATATTTCTGGAGACCGGTTTCCTAGCCTGAATCAACATAGATATGACCTGATCTGAGAGGCTTCTGCCCTTAAGAATCAGGGATTCAGCCGCCAAGCCGTCAAATTTAGCTGCTGTGAAGCAGGGTGGCAGATTGGGCCCTGAGACAGCAGATCTGGGCGCAGGGGGAGCGGCCATAGCGCCCCGACTGACATCTTCACGATGAGTGCGTACCAAGCCCTCCTGGGCCAGGCTGGGGCCACCAGGATCACAGGCCTGCGCTCCACCTGGATCCTCCGTAGAAGGCGGGGAATCATCTGCAGTGGAGGGAACGCATACAGAAGAGAAAACTGGTGCCAAGGGCAAACCAACGCATCGGTCCCGTAGGCCGAGGGATCCCTGGCTCGGGATATGAATTTGTCCAACTTTTTGTTGGATCTCGTTGCCATAATGTCCACATCTGGGACTCCGAATCTTTGGCAAATCTCTTGGAATACCTGGGGGTGAAGAGACCACTCCCCCGGGAGCAACTGTTGACGACTCAAAAAATCTGCTTGAGAATTGTCTATCCCTGGGATGAACACCGCCGAGATGCAGGGTACATGGGCTTCGGCCCATGAAAAAATCAGGTTTACTTCTCTTTGGGCTGCTGGGCTCTTCGTGCCCCCCTGGTGGTTTATGTATGCCACCGCTGTGGCGTTGTCGGACTGTATCCTTACTGGCAGACCCTGAAGGGGGAGAGTCCAGGCGATCAGGGCCAGCCGAGCAGCTCTGATCTCCAAGATATTGATGGGAAGCAGTTTTTCTGCCTCCGACCACTGCCCTTGCTGGGTCTGTTCTTCTAGAACTGCCCCCCAACCTGACAGGCTGGCATCCGTGGATACCATCTTCCACGTGATGGGGCAAAAGGATTTCCCTTTTGACAAATTTTGAGGGACCAGCCACCAAGACAGGCTGCGCCGGACCTTCGGGGAGAGCACTAACGGACGATCTAACGCCTGAATGGACTTGTTCCAAGCAGAGAGAATGGCTGCCTGAAGATATCTGGTATGGATCTGGGCGTAGGGTACTGCCTCGAAGGCGGCCACCATCTTTCCCAGCAGTCGCAAACATAGGCGAATAGTCGGCCTCTTCTTGCCTAAGATCACTTGAACTGCTTGAGCTATTGATCTAATCTTTGCTTGAGGTAAAATTATCCTCTGGCAGTCTGTATCTAGCCGAAGGCCTAGATATTCCAACTGCTTTGTGGGTTTCAATACCGATTTTTCTAGGTTTACAATCCACCTGAATTCCTCTAGATGCTGAACTGTGCGACCTACTGCCTGATTGAGGCTGGACGCTGAGCTGTCGATAACCAGAAGATCGTCCAAGTATGCCAAGACCAAAATGCCTTCTGTCCTTAGGACGGCTAGCACCGGGGCTAACACCTTTGTGAATACCCGCGGAGCTGTTGCCAACCCGAAAGGGAGGGCTTCGAACTGGTAATGGCGGTGATCTATCATAAAACAAAGAAACCTGTGATGTGCCGGGTAGATCGGCACGTGCAGATACACATCTTTTATGTCTATAGATGCTAGAAAGTCGTCTTGATGTAGGCTGGCTGCCACCGAACGTATGGACTCCATACGAAAGGTCTGAATGTTTAGAAAGCGATTTAGGCGTTTGAGGTCTAAGATAGGCCTGACGTCGCCATTGGGCTTTGGTATTATGAAAAGGTTGGAGTAGAATCCCAGACCCCATTCCTGGGTTGGTACTACTACAATTACTCCTTGGAGCAAGAGACGATCCAATGCTTTTACAAGAGAGGCCCTCTTTAATGGGTCGCTTGGAAGACTTGACCCCTGAAAATGAGGAGGGGGGACCTCCCGAAACTCTAGCTTGTAGCCCGTGGCTACCACGGACCTTACCCAAGAGTCGGGAATTCTCGCCTTCCACACTTCGGAGAAAAACCGAAACCTTCCCCCCACCCAAGAGAGTGGGGGCTCCCCTTCATGAATCTGAATTGAGGACTGGTTTAACCGGCTTGCGAGACCATGGCCTCTTGCCTGTCGTGGCTTGTCCTTGTGGGCGGCTATTAAATGCTGAACGCCCGGGAGGCCGTCGATACTGACGGGAAGTTGAAGGGGCCGAGCCTGCGAAGGCCTGTCGCTTAAACGCGGGCCCACGCGATCTTTTCTTGACAGGCAAGAAAGAACTTTTACCACTTGATATGGTCTGGATATATTTATCTAGGTCTTCACCGAATAGTCTCCCACCATGAAAGGGAAATCCTGCTAAAAGCTTTTTGCAGGGTGCCTCTGCTGACCAGTTTTTCAGCCACAAAAGGCGACGCATATGAACCAACAGCAGAGATAAACGGGACGCCTGTTGAACGGAGTCCTTAATAGCATCTACTGCAAAGCAGAGAGCTCTTGGGAGGTCAGCCAATTCACGAGCTTGCTGAGCCGGTATGTCCCTTAATATCTGTTTAGTCTGATCCTTTAAAGCCTGACAAACGCCAATGGCTGCCACTGCTGGCTGAACCACGGCACCTACTGTGGTAAAAGAAGCCTTCAGTAGGGTCTCCAACTTTTTGTCGACTGGATCTTTAAACATCTGGACATCTTCCACCGGACAGGTCAGGGATTTATTTACGCAGGAAATGGCTGCGTCCACGGTAGGGAGTGCCCATTTCTTTGCAAATTCTTCTTCCATAGGATAGAGAATGGTGAACCTTTTAGGAGGGATAAAAATCCTATCAGGTCGAGCCCAATCCTGAAAAATCACGCTCTCCAGAAAGGGGTGAACCGGGAAAGACGCACCACTCAACGGTGCCTTCAAGGAACCTAAAGAGGATACTGCGGGGGCTAATTGTTCTGACACTGGAAGTTTAAAAGCAGTGCGAACCATATCCGTCAGAGACTGGATCCACAGACTCTCTGCTTGAGAAGCCGAAAAAATTTCATCTATAGTGGAATCTTCAATGTCTGACCCGTCGGGACTCAGGTCCGCTTGATCCCCCTGTGGGTCCAATTCCTCCGAAGAGAGGACCTCTGCATCCGAACACACCGTTCTAGGTGATGGGGATCTAGCCCGTTTGCCACCCGGCAAAGAGCGGGCAATTAAAGCAGTTAACCTTTTCTCTAGCCCACCCAGGGTGGATTTTAGCATTTCTTCCGTAACATAAACAGGAATGGGTTGATTGGGGGCCGCCTCTGCCCCTAGCACCCTCAATGGCTCCTGCACGATGCTGTTCGGTGGTCTATCTGGCGAGGGTGGGACCACTGGAGCCTGGCCCAAATCCTCTGACCCCGATGGAGACCCCTTTACTTTTTTGGCACCTTTTGCAGCCTTAGCTGGTCCTGATCCCTTGGGAGCCATTGCACAACCTTGAGACACCCCTACAGCCAACACCCAACTGTTGTAGCTAGAAGTGAAACATTAATAAGGACAGGCTATGGTAAAAAAAAAAATCTAAATTTTCATATGCCTGAGAAGGCGGCAATACTGAGGAATGTCCTGTGAGTATTGCCACACCAATGCCCGTTAGCTGGAGTCCATGGTTGCACCGACTCAGATACTGCCAGATCTAAGGCTGAGTCCCTTTAAGAAAAAAACCTTTTTTTTTTTTCTGGTCAGTGTGGACTAAGTCCAGACCTGAAGATCCACAAACCACCACTGGGTGTCACTGTTAGCCAGAACTGGCTCAGCTGCGCGCTCTATGTCCTCACTCTCCACTGCTCTCAGGATGGAATGACCAGCCAGGAAATGCTTTTTTGCTTTATCTGAGACCTGACGCTGCTGGCCCGCCCCCCCCACGCACGCTGACGCTGTAAAAGGCGCCCTGCCCCCCCCCCCCCCCCCCCACGCTGAAACCAACATGGAGGAAGCAGAGAGCAGAGGAGAAGCCTGGACCAGCGCTAGCAACCCGACACCAGGTAAGCCACTAATCTTTGTAGTGCACACATAGAGGAAGCTGTCCCCATAGGCTTCCTAGGAAACAGGAGTTTTGTCCCTATAACATGTGGGGCTGCAGTATATGCTAACAGGCAAGTCTGGGGGGAGTAGCAAAATATATATCTTTAAAAGCATACATATATCTACATGTTATCTGGGTAAACATTAGTACATCCCATCCTGCCTCAAAAGACATAGTGGAGATAGTGGCTGATGCACAAGCATACCATTAGCCAACCCAGAACCCCCAGGGGGATACCTACTGTCGAACCAAGTCCCGCAGGTTCCCTCTTACCTGCTCCACGCCGCAGGGTATTGCAAAATGCAAGAGGCCCAGCCTTCCCCCATCTCCGTGGGTATTGTCCTGGACCTTCAGGGACCGGGGTCCTGTGTTAAGGAACCCACACCCCTGGACCTATATAGCATCCTGGCATCAGTAGCGTTTAGTTCTTGGAAGAGACTAAGGCACTGGAGCCCAGAATCCAGCCCTCCAAGGAGAGGCATTATAGGCAAAACCCCACTCCAGCAGGGCCCGGGTACCGTACACCTTGGCTTTGAAGCACTTCGGACGGATCCGGCTAGCTATCCTGGGTCCCGAGACCTCCGAGGGACAGCTAGACGTGACCAACACCTAAGACACTGGCGAAAAAACTGAAGCACTCCCAGTGGGAGGGGGTTATATAGGGAGGAAACTTCCTGTGAAATTGATTACACCAGTGTCCACACCTGAAGGTACCCATATAACCCAAGTGTAATGGCTATGCGCTCTGTGTCCCGTGATGTACGATAAAGAAAGACATACACAACATTGCTTGTCCTCCACCCCCTGCTTCCTCCTCACCGTCTGATTTACAGCAGCATGAGCCATTGGCCCATGTCCCTGAGCCTATGAGGAGGGAGCGTGGGAAAGAGACGCTGCTCTTGTGCACAGCGCTGGATCAGGATTGGACTCAGGTAAATATAAGGGGGGCTGGACAAAAGTTTTTTTTTTTTTTTTTACCTTAATGCAAAGAATGCATTATGGTAAAAAACCTTCAGCATTAAAAACTACTTTAAAGCCATCGTCATGTTTTAGTGACTATTATAGATATACAGGATCTATATAGCGGCAACAGTTTGCGCAGCCCTTTACAACACGAGGGCAAACAGTACAGTTACAATACAGGAGGAATCAGAGGGATAAAAAAAAATATATATATTATAATATATTCTTTCTATTTATTTGAGGCAAGCAGCTACAAATACTGCAGCTGCTAACTTTTAATAAATGGACACTTACCTGTCCAGGGTGCCAGCGATGTCGGCAGCCGAAGCAGATCAATCGCTCAGCTCTCGGCTGCACCCGAGGCCATCCTCTGTGAGGGAATCAGGAAATGATCCTTGCGGCTTCACTTCCCAGTTCCCTACTGCGCATGTGAAAAGTCACGCTGCGTGTCCTCACTGATCCCTGCTGTCTTCTGGGAGCTGTGCGTTTCCAAGAAGATAGCGGGGGAGGACAGTGTAGGCACCAGACATAACGTAGGTCACGGTGATCACTGCAGTGATCTTTGCCAGGAAGTGGGAGCAAATACCTGTATTACAAAGGTATCTGCTCCCCCCTGAAAGATGTCAAATGTGACACCCGAGGGGGGGGGGGTGGGGTGGGGAGGAGGAGTCCAAAAAGTGCAGTTCCACCCAAAAATGGAATTTCCACTTTAATTCACCAACACATACAGTGTTTGTCAGTGTTGCATAAATTCTATGTAGCCTCAGCTACATACAGCAATGTGTACAAAGCTTTCTCCGATTGGCTGAGGCAAACGGATGAAGTCACAATCTCCGACTCGGCCAACTAGAAGGTTTGTATTCGTTCAATACAAAGCTTCCTGTAAACAACTGAGCAGCTTGACCCGATTTTGTTCTGGGAGCTGGAAAGATAGTGTTAGATTGTGTTCCCCATGCTGGAAAGCAGCGATGTCTACCATACATAGTTGAGGCTAGATACAGTGCTAACAGCCACTGCATGCGTTAGTGAAGGAAGTAGTTTGTTTGGCCCATC
The DNA here is from genome assembly GCA_029574335.1 of Rana kukunoris. Lineage (NCBI taxonomy): Eukaryota > Metazoa > Chordata > Amphibia > Anura > Ranidae > Rana > Rana kukunoris. Next base: position 185,748,643 of record CM056049.1, read on the forward strand.
TTGGTCCAAATGTAGTATTTAAACTGAAAAAAAAAAAAAGGAAGATTAGCATAAGGGTATGCGCAGCAAGGGGAACCGTTCTGAAGAAAACAAATATACAGGCTAAAAAAAATTAAAAAAAAAGAAAAAGCCCCCCCCCTTTTTTTTTTTTTACGTTTTGGATAGAATAGAAGAATCTTCCAACTGTTTTCTGTTTACCACTGGGAGATTTAGTGCTTGGGACAAAAAAATTCACAGGAAAAAAAAACTCCACGAAGGGCACAAACAGTAGAAAAACACACTTTTGTTACCAGAGTAAAAAATTAAAACATATTTGAATCTTTATGTAGTACTTTCAGATCTATACAGTAGTATTGGTGGAGGCTGCTAGATAGGGGCAGCTTCTTTCCAAGAAAACCTTGAAGGGCTCTCTTTCTGGCAGGGGTGGAGGGCTGAACTGGCCGGTCGGGGGGTTAGATTTGGAACTGAAAAGCCTATGGTGCATGTGCCCCTGGAGTGGCAGTCCAGGGGTGTCTGAGAATCACTTTGATTTAACGACACCACGGTCACTGCACCAGCTACACGCTTTTTTAGCACCTGCCTCCTGGGACAGGGCAACCACAGTGACCTCCCCCTTCACCATAGACTGTGTGGCCTGGCTGGAACTGTCAAACTGACCTTACTTCCTCCATTGCTCGGGGTGCAGGACAGGCTCAGGCAGACCTTGGCTTTGCTCTTTGATCCTCTTCACCTCCCGGCTCTCCCACTCCCCCTCTTCATATAACCCGCCCATTCAGTGTAGTTTATTTCATTCACAAATAACATTTGTCCCATAGTTGTGGGTTTTGGGCGCCATTTTGTTGAAGACCAACTCCACTCTGTGTATATGGCCATCCTAAGGCCCCCCCATAGTGGCGAAATGACAGGGCCCAGTCGCGGGGGGCGACTGCTGCGACCCTGATAATTACACCACTGAGTGAGCCAATGAATGAATGACTTGTAGAGCGCTACACATGCGAACTGAATCGCCTCTAGGCGCTTTTTGCAGCCAGTGTCTTCTTGGCTGGTGCGGTCATTTACCCCGTAAGATCACGTCACACTTGGGACACACAGTCGTACACACATATATACTGGGCCAATTTGGACAGGATCCAATAATAACCTACCAGCATGTCTTTGGGATGAGAACGGGAGAAAAAGGGTGGGGCCAAGCCATAGTTCTGGGTGTGAACGGACACACACACACACACACGTAGCTTGGTTGCCTCCTTTGCAAGCTGATTGCTCTGGGGGGGCACAAAGGAGGGGTCAGGAGTGCTGGCGGGGGACCTGAAAAGAGGAGGATCGGGGCTACTCTGTGCAAAAACACTACACAGATCAGGTAAATATAACATGTTTGTTATTTAAAAAAAGAAATGCCTTTAATATCAATTTAAAAGCCCAAACATGGAAGGACAGAAATGAATCTCTCCAATGGGGACACAGACCAAAAGCACACTTAGTGGTGTAGGGGTTATACCTGCAGACAATTGTTTATCAAAACCCAATTTCTTGTATCAGTGTCAGAGATAGAAAGTGCAGGGAATCTCCCTAATTGGGGGGGGGGGATTAGATAAATTAAAACCTGAAGAATTTGACAGTTAAGCTTTCTGTAGATGCTTAGTTTTTAAAACATAGCTTTATTTTATTCAGAACAAAAGTACTATTGTGTTGCCTACTTTGTTTTGTAGAGATGCATAATGCCATGCACTATTTCCACCGAGGGGTTGCCACTGAAGAAAGTGATCTGCTCAGGCAGCTGTTTTGAGGGAGAATCAGGAGCCGTTTTGTTAGTGGTTACAGATGAATCTTCCGAATTCTCTGGATCGGAGCCCTTTGGTGCATCTAAACGTAGATAAAAATGGAGGAAAGTTTCACATTTTATAAAATTCGATTCAAACTAAATAATTAAAAAAAATATATTCTAAATATTTTACTTAATTAGGGGTGTACACATCCCTATAAGACAAAAGTATGGCACTTTATTTTAATTTTTTTAGAAGTACATACACCATCCTCTTCAACTATTTCTGTAAAAATTAATCTTTGTAATATTTGTACCAAATAAAAAAGAAAAAAAAAAAAGTCTCCTTTTAAAAATGTTACATATATATATTTTTTTTTACCCTAATTGGCTGTAATTTCACACAATATTAGGCATGCATCTTCCTTCTGTGTCCTCCTAAGGAAAATATACTTTTTTTTTTGTGATTGATTTCTTTTTTGATCAGACTCCATACACATATATATATATAGTCTGATCAAAAAATAAATCAATCATAAAAAAAAAAAAAAGTCTATTTTCCTTAGGAGGACACAGAAGAAAGATGCATGCCTAATATTGTGTGAAATTACAGCCAATTAGGGTAAAAAATAAATAAAAATAATTATATATATATATATATATATATATATATATATATATATATCATATTACACACGCACACACAATCTGTTTTTTTATTTAAATTTGTATTCGATTTTTACTCCAAAATATGTTATTAAAGCGGAATTTCACCCTAAATATAAGCCCTCCCATGTGATCCAGCATACTGGCGTCAGCGCCAGTATGCTGTTTTTTTTTTTAAATCCATGTACTTACTGTCTTATGCAGAATTTTATTTTTTTTACCCCGCGGTGGACGGCGCCAGTATAGCGCGTCACATCTTACGAAAGTACCCGAAAAGGACTCGGGTAATCTCGGCGAAAATGCGGCGCCTGCGCACAGACCTAGGAGCTGACTGCGCAGGCGCCGTATTTCTCCGAGTCCTACGGCTATGGCGCGTCACGCCCTCCGAAAAACGCCGAAATAGGACTCGGAGAAATACGGCGCCTGCGCAGTCAGCTCCTAGGTCTGTGCGCAGGCGCCGCATTTTCACCGCGATTACCCGAGTCCTTTTTCGGGTACTTTCGTAAGATGTGACGCGCTATACTGGCGCCGTCCACCGCGGGGTAAAAAAAAATAAAATTCTGCATAAGACAGTAAGTACATGGATTTAAAAAAAAAATGCTGGATCACATGGGAGGGCTTATATTTAGGGTGAAATTCCGCTTTAACCACTTAAACCCCGGACCAATATGCTGCTAAATGCCCAGAGGCGTTTTTACAATTCGGCACTGTGTCGCTTTGACAATTGCGCGGTCGTGCGATGTGGCTCCCAAACAAAATTTGCGTCCTTTTCTTCCCAGAAATAGAGCTTTCTTTTGATGGTATTTGATTGCCTCTGCGATTTTTATTTGATCGCAAGGGGTTAATGTGCCTATGTGTACTGGTGTCAGTGAAGTATTTGTGCGGACTTACTTTGACTCTTCTCTCATCTCAGCGGTTTGAAAATACTGCCGAGATGAGAGCTGCATCACTTCCTCTGCCTATGTTTACATTTTACAGGCAGAGAAAATGACACGGCGGCGGCGCACGGGATTGGCTGGGAGCGATCACGAGGGGGCGGACAGAAACAAACCGCCGCCCCCTCGAGTCGGATCGCTCCCGGAGGTAAGCCGACCGCCGCACGCAGCGGAGGGGGTCCTGATCGGACCCCCGACCCGCTAGAAGGCAGGGACGTATATATACGCCCATCTGCCTGTACGTGCCCTTCTGTGGACGTAAATAGGCGTGTGGCGGTCGTTAAGTGGTCAAAATTGATCTAAAAAGACAGGATTCATTAATAATTTTGTTTATTCAGCATTAAATGGAGCTTAGTTATGTAGCATGAGGCTGTATATTCTGCAATATTTACATTTTTGGTCAACTCAGTCAGTAAATCCAAGCTCTACAAGCTGAGATAACATGCACTGCATTGATGCATTCACACAATTTCACAGTAACTATGAGATAAAGCAAAGTTTCTGAATATTCCCTTTTCCCATTGTTTTGCAAATCTAATGATTGAATCTGTTCCGATAACGCTGTTTTGCTAACATGACGGCTTATTATTGTAAATAGGAAACCCTTATTTTGTTTGCAAATATAAAAAAGATTTTAACTGCCAGAAAGAAGGAGTTCTTACATTTAAAGAAAACCTGTCATTTTAGATCCATCATGGCAGCGCCTGTTAGCGGGCATCCACTTTCCTGCTGTCACTGCTGCATCACCAGCTGTCCTATTAAAGTGAATGGGACTGTAGGTGAGTCAACAGCGGGTCAGAGGAGGAGCCGCTGCACCCTTTAAAAATCATGATTTAAATCGATTTGATTTAAAATCAAGCATTTTTACTAGTGGATTTAAATCAAATTGACCCTGCAACCAATATATTAAAATCATTTGCTGCCACTCATGCATGCAAGAATATATGAAAGAAGGGGCTGCAGGAGATCATTGACAAAGAGTACCACATGACGAGACCACAGTAAACTAAAAATGGGTAAGTATACACATCTTTTTTTACACAGGGTAGGCTGGATAGGTAGCAGGAGGGGGAGGGAGCATTTTTACATGTAATTAGTGTTGGGCTGGAATTCCAATTTAAAACGGTTGTATACCCATTTATTTTTTTTACACCTGAAAAGGAAAAGCCATAATGAGCTGGTATGCACCGCATAAACGAGGTGTAGGGAACTTACCTGGTCCACGCCGAGGAAGATATCATCTTGCCTGGCGTGTCTTTCGGGTATCGCCGCTCCAGCGATGCGATTGGCTGGAGCGGCGATGTCGTCAGTCCCGCTCATGCGCGTGGGAGTTTTTAATTCGGCAAGGTCCGGCGGCTGCCGGCCCTTCAGCCGAGGGACCCCCCTGCGCATGCGCCGCTGCAATAGGCGGCGCATTGCGAGGGGAATATCTCCTAAACCGTACAGGTTTAGGAGATATTCTTTATACCTACAGGTAAGCCTTATTATAGGCTTACCTGTAGGTAAAAGTGGTAGTATAGAGTAATTATAACAGGGACAATTATTATATTATTGAGCAATTATAACAGGGACAACTGGCATATAGGCATTCTAGAAGACTACAAAGCTAATTAGTCCATCTAAATAACATTGTTCTTTTCTGAATACACTCAGGATCAATTATCATGGCCGAAAAACAAAGGCTCAATTGCCCCGATCGATAATTAAAATGTTTCATTCTTACAATTGAACACACACACACTGCTAAACCTTGTGGACTGTGTTCCCAGAAGAGTTGAAGTTATAGCTGCAAAGGGTGGGCACACGGTCTTTGCCAACAAACTTTAAAATGAGCAATTTTTCAAAAAAATCTGACCGTGTGTACGCTCCATCGGACAAACTTTTCCGGTTTTTATCGGACAAAAGTTCGCTCTGCAAACGGACAAACTTTTCGGCAACAAAAACACAACACAGCAAATACGCATGCCCAGAATCAATGTTAAAAACCAACCAACAATAGCAAAAGTTGACCAAAGGGTGGCGGTAAATAGCCGAAAAACCACGTGATGATGGGAAAGGTTTAGGAAAGTTTGCAGAAAAGTCCGAGCATGTGTATGCTATGGGTGTGGCTGGCCAACTCCCTTCGGACAAAAATCCAAGGAAAAGTTTGTTTGAAGTACGATCGTGTGTACGAGGCTTTAGACTGGGATGCCATTAAAGTTCATGTGCTTGTAAAGGCAGACGTCCCAATACTATTAAAATATATATGCTGAATTCCTGGCTGTTAGGCTGATCCTGTGGCTTCAATACTCAGTCACTGATTAAAGACAAGAATGCAGATCAGGGTATTCAAACGTCATTATTAGCATACTTGTTCCAGGTCAATGACTACTGAAACCATTGTGTCAGAAAGTAGAGTATTTTTCTACTTGCCAGGCAAGAATACATTTTTATTTTTTTTAGGAAGAGGCCTGCTATGGATGCTTCCACGTTTCTACAACAGATTACCATTAAGAATGGACCAAAATATTGTTGTCACCTACAAAAGGGCTCTATTGAAATGGGAATATATTCACCTGTATTTGGGCCTATGGTTTCTATGATCACATCAGTCATTTCCCTTCTCCCAATGTGCTGATGCAGAATTGCTGTCTTTTCCATAGGCGTCTTTCCATCCAAGTAGCCTGCAGCAGCATGCAACGTCTTCTCTTTAATTTCCTCATCAGACATCTCCGTGGCTAGGGAGGAACATAAATATTAATGTGTTGTGGTTTACAGGAAAGGCAGGAGACAATAGAGCATGCAGCAATGGACTAACCTCACTGTTTTTTTCATATCAATGCATTCAGCAACTCAAAGTAATTATATTTTATACTCCATTGAATAGAAGTTCAGCTGATCATAAATCACTGCTTGTATGACTATGAAAGACAGTACGGTGCCCCACATGGCAACATTACTTACTTGATAATGTCTGATGTGTGTCATCACTTATTTATAAGACCTAAGACGCAGTTTTGGCATATTGTTAGAGTTCAGCTATGGGCAAAATAGATAAAACAGATCTTTGATGAGTGAATATTTATGGAAACGCTAGCTACTGCAATGTTCTAAAATGTACCACGTCATTTCAGATAATAAACCATTTTCTGCTGCATTTTTTATGCCAAGCTAAAGGTCTCCTTGTACTTTCCTGCAAAAGCAATGCCTAAATCTAGTTCTTAAACATAACCCAGCAAAACAAAGACATAATGAGATTGTATGCATCACATACTGACTCTTTATTAAATACTTACCGTATATACTCTAGTATAAGCAGACCCGAATATAAGCCAAGGCACCTAATTTTACCACAAAAAAAAAATGGGAAAACGTATTGACGAGTATAAGCCTAGGGTGTCTATCTGCATGCCTCACTGTGCCCATGCCTAGACTTACGTTTAACATGGGAGTATATAGAAGGGGTGCCGGCATTCAAAAAAAAAAAAAATAATAATAAAATAGGTGCTCCCCGGCCGTAGGTCCCCCAGATAGCAACCTTTGCACACTTATAGAGGAGAACTGGGGCTACATGTGTACAAAGTTTTGGGGCCAGGGGACCTACAGCCGGCCGGTACAGGGTCCCCAAAGTTACCAGAAAAATGACCATTTAACATGGGAGTCTATGGAAGGGGTGCCCGAATTTGAAAGGAAAAAAAAAAAAACAGTGCTCCCCGGCCATAGGTCCCCCGGACAACAAACTTTGCACACTTGTAGAGAAAGAGTGGGGCTATATAGGTGCCAAGTTTGGTACTGGGTCCCCAAAGTCCGGAAGATAAGGCGCAAAAAGGTGACTTGAGTATAAACCGAGGGGGGCATTTTTTAGCACCAAAAAATTTGCTGAAAAACTCTGCTTATATGGTACCTCAAATCAAAGCTGTTGCAGTGGTCCCTGTACACTGCTGTGACCAGCGACATGTCTCTTTTTTTTCCCCCAGGTACGCGGGCTGCAGCGCTGCAATTGGCCAGAACCACGATGATGTCACTCCCATGCATGCTTGCGGGAGCCGCCGGTTGGAGAAAGTGTGCATGTGCCGATGACATTGGCACATGGGGATACAGTGAATATCTCCTAAACAGTGCAAGTTTAGGAGATATTCATGGTACCTACAGGCAAGCCTTATTATAGGCTTTACAACCACTTCAATACCGGGCACTTTCCCTGCTTACTGCCCAGGACAATTTTCAGTGCTGTTACACTTAGAATGAGAATTGCGCGGTCATTCAACACTGTACCCAAACTGATTTTTTATAATTTTCTTCCCACAAATAGAGATTTCTTTTAGTGGTATTTGATCACCACTGCGGATTTTATTTTTTCCTAAATAACCGAAATTATGAAAAAAAAAAAAAAAGTTATTCTATGTTATAAAATGTGGAAGTGGTTGAGGGCATGGCTTAAAGGCCAAGTTTTTTTTTTAACAGAGAATTAAAGTCCAAGTTTTCATGTACTCACCGATACCGATACTTTTTTTTAATGTCATGTGACAGTTTTCAAATTTAAGAATGTCTCTTACACTGCTGGTCAGTGGGAAGGATGTCTTATATTGGTGGTCAGGGTACTGGGCACAGGGTACGGGGCACATCAGGGCACAGGGATCAGCATCGGGGGGGCCCCCCCATCAGCACAGACAAGTGTCCTTATTAACCTCCCTGGCGGTATGATTCTTTCTGGTTTTAGGTTTTAGGTGCTGAAAGCGGTACCATTACTTGCAAGGAAATTTGGCGTTTTATACTGTAGACCTGTAATTCTTAGGAATAACTCACTTAAATCTGACCAAGCAAGAGTCTAATAGGCATAATAAATAATATAATTATAATAAAAATTATTCAATAATGTAATCAACTCAAAATCACTGAAATTTGCTCAGTTGCAGAATTGTCGCTGTCATTACTTTTTTTTTTTATGATGAATTTTCCCACAAATCGCTATCGCTCAATTCTGCAAGTGATTCTAATTTATTATCGCTGTTTTCTAGCTGATCTAAAACCATTTTTGACATAAAGGGACACTTTTGGTTGCTATGGACAATCTACAGTTTCCAGGCAGAAAGAACAGTTTTTATTATACAAAAGAACATGTAGGGCACTGGGCAGACCACTAGGGACAAGGGGAGTGTGTATTTTTTACGTACAGTAATCTACAGTGTTTGTTTATTTTTTAGAATTTGGCGCCGTTCTCCGCCCTGTGCATCGTAACGTCGCAGGGAACGGAGATCGGCGGCACACGGGGACACTGTGAATCCAGCGAGGACCCGCTCGCTCACACAGCAGGGATGCATCGCTGGATCCATGAACAAGGTAAGTAAACCACGCCTATGGATGCTGTGAGGCGAGCCCGAGTCTGACTCGGAGTTACCGATCGCAGCAAAAAAATGTAACCCCGAGTCTGACTCGGAAATACCGCCAAGAGTGTTAAAAGTCAGCAGCTACACGGTTAGTAGCTGCTGACTTTTTAAAAAAAAATTGTGTGTGGAATCCTGCTTTTACCGGGTATTCCCTGTGCTGCTGAGGAGCTGTCATTGATTCATATTCATGCTTGTTATCTACCTAAAAGGTAAGAGGCAGTGTGTTTGGGTAATGGTGGCATTACCTGTCTGATACCTCAAGACACATCCCTTTAGCTTACTTTGGACTTTTTAAAGTGAATTACATTCACCCGTTTGTGGCAGCAATATATTTTGGGCTTTGTCCATGCATATTGCGATAGCTGATTAATACCAATTTTAAATGTAATATATTATATGCTCCCAGCGCAACATATTTGGGTTTTTCTAAAGTCCAATAAGCGCCAGGAGCGTCTCCTACAGTTAATTCCGCTGTGGGATCGGGACACCACCAGTACAGAGCTTGCTCAGGAATGGCAGCAGACAGATGCAAGTGCATCTACACACACAGTGAGGAGAAGACTTTAGGAGGATGGCCTGGTGTCAAGAAGGGAAGCAAACTATTCTCTCCAGGAATACCATCAGGGACAGGCTGATATTGTGCAAAAGTTACAGGGATTGGACTGCTGAGGACGGTGTAAGGTCATTTTCTCTGAAGAATCCCCTTTCCAATTTTTGGGGCTTCCAGAAAAAACCTTGTCTGGAGACAAGTTCTGCTAGTGCACGACACAGAAGGTGTTTATACACAAAATGGCCATGAATAAGCACTAGAAGCCCAGCCTCGGTACTGGGAGCCCAGCCTCGGTACTGGGAGACCCAGCCTCGGTTCTGGGAGACCCAGCCTCGGTTCTGGGAGACCCAGCCTCGGTTCTGGGAGACCCAGCCTCGGTACTGGGAGACCCAGCCTCGGTTCTGGGAGACCCAGCCTCGGTACTGGGAGACCCAGCCTCGGTACTGGGAGACCCAGCCTCGGTACTGGGAGACCCAGCCTCGGTACTGGGAGACCCAGCCTCGGTACTGGGAGACCCAGCCTCGGTACTGGGAGACCCAGCCTCGGTACTGGGAGACCCAGCCTCGGTTCTGGGAGACCCAGCCTCGGTTCTGGGAGACCCAGCCTCGGTTCTGGGAGACCCAGCCTCGGTACTGGGAGACCCAGCCTCGGTACTGGGAGACCCAGCCTCGGTACTGGGAGACCCAGCCTCGGTACTGGGAGACCCAGCCTCGGTTCTGGGAGACCCAGCCTCGGTTCTGGGAGACCCAGCCTCGGTTCTGGGAGACCCAGCCTCGGTTCTGGGAGACCCAGCCTCGGTACTGGGAGCCCAGCCTCGGTACTGGGAGCCCAGCCTCGGTACTGGGAGCCCAGCCTCGGTACTGGGAGCCCAGTCTCGGTTCTGGGAGCCCAGCCTCGGTACTGGGAGCCCAGCCTCGGTACTGGGAGCCCAGCCTCGGTACTGGGAGCCCAGCCTCGGTACTAGGAGTCCAGTCTCGCAGGTAAGCAGCCATGACAGGTACACCCGTCTATAGGAATCCCCCCCGGCTCACCAGCACGGTATTGGAAGCCCACAGGAGAAGGAGAATGATCCGCAAGCTCCAGCCGGACGACAACCAGTGATACACTCATATGTCAGGCCAGACACGGGCGGGGAGCGCACACAGGAACCGTCACTACACCAGCCGGGGACCTGACTATTCCCTCTACCGTCTCACAACTGCACATCCGGAATCAGGAACCCGTGACACCATCTGAGACTTTTCATTGGCCGCTTACCGTGACTTGACAAAGATCTGCGGCTGCCATGTCTAATGTGGGAAAACAATGTAAACAAGCCGGAGATGGAAATACACCTGCGTTGTGGTTTTATGACAAATGATGGTGGACATATTTATAAGCCATGACTTCGTTAGCTAGACAAGTCTATACAGCAGGTGTTCCTACAAAGGACACTATATACACAAATTACATAACCCACCGCTTTAACAGTTACTTACCCTTTCTGTCACCATTACTTCAGATATTTCTCCCTGCGCTTCACATGACAGTGGTCTCCAGAAACATGGCCGCCTCAGAGGGACTTGCCTGACCTCTAGTGTGTGTTCGCTTGTGTTGCGGGAGTTGGAGATCTGTCAAAGGCAGTCGGAGGAGAGCAGTAGTGTCCGAGCTCAGGGTGAGTTACAATCTGACACTTCTCACCACATAGAGAAGCACAGGACAGTCTGATGACATAGACAGCTACTGGAAATAGAGTTCATGAGCACACCCGGATAAAGAGACCTCGCTCTATTCTTCAATGAACAATATCCATACATAGGGTGCAGACATGGAGGAGCTCCCAGTCACATAGGAAGTGTGGATAATGAACACTCAGCACTCTCTTAAGTGTCAGATAAACGTTTCACCCCTACAACCAATCAGATTCTAGCTGTCATGGCAGGGTGATGACATAGACAAAATATCTGATTGGTTGCAGAGAGTTTCTTTACAGCTGTTACAAAGTTGATATGTCTTCCTGATTGTCAGGAGTACAAGTGTCTGTGGAGTTGCAATGTCTCCTAAAGTGGTTGTAAACCTCAGACATGAAATATGTACAAAGCATATGCCTCTAGAGGGGGGTCTCCAAACTGTGGCCCTGGGGCCGGGGGTGACCCTTTGCTTGCCTTTATCTGGTCATCAGGTCACCTTTCCTCACACTGATACCTGACAATATTCTACCCACTGACACCAGGGCAATATTCCTGCTACTGACATCAACAATGGGGAACTATTTCTCCCATTGATGCCAACGATGGGGCACTATTCTTCAAACTGTCACCAACGATGGGGCACTATTCCTCTCACTGACACCAATTATGGGGCACTATTCCTCATACTTACACAAATGATGGGGCACTATTCCTCATACTGACACAAATGATGGGGCACTATTCCTCCCACTGACACCAATGATGGGGCACTATTCCTCATACTGACACCAATGATGGGGCACTATTCTTCATACTGACACTAATGATGAAGCACTATTCCTCATACTGACACCAATGTTTGGGCACTATTCCTCCCACTGACACCAGTGATAGGGAGGATTAGATCTCCTTTCGGAAGAACATATTACGTAAGTACAAGGTTTCTTCAAAACGTTTCCACACTTTTTTTTAACTCTATTCAATGTAAAATAAAGCTACATCACTTTTCCACTGTATCTATGGAGGGAGCCATAGTTGTCATCATAGGTTGCTTTCCTGATATGGACTATAATTTGTTGGGGTAAAGGCTGGTGTTAGGGTTGCAATCATCCTGACACCATGGCTGATATGGTGTTAGGATGATTGAAGCACATTTTTTTACATTGTAACATACAGTATAATGAAATAGTTGAACTCACCATAATGCCGAATCGGGTGTGTCACTTCCCACCGTTGCCTACCACAAGATGCAGCTTGTCACTTGCCACCATCACCTGGCCCCAGATGCAGCATGTCACTCGCCACTGTTGCTTGCCACCAGATACACCTTGCCACCGTCACCTGCCATCAGATGCAGTATGTCACATACCACTGTCGCCTGGCACCAGATGCAGCGTGTCACTTGTCACTGTTGCCTACCACCATATGCTGCTTGTCACTTGCCACCGTCGCCTACTACCAGATACAGATTGTGACTTGCCACTGCTGCCTGCCACCAGATGCAGCTTGTCACTTGCCACCGTCGCCTACTACCAGATACAGCTTGTCACTTGCCACTTCTGCCTGCCACCAGATAAAGCTTGTCCCTTGCCACCAGTGGCTGCCACAAGATGCAGCATGTCACTTGCCACTGTCACCTGCCACCATCCCCTGCCACCAGATGCAGTATATCACTTGCCACCATCGCCTGCCACAAGATGCAGCATGTCACTTGCCACTGTCACCTACCACCAAATACAGCTTGTCACTTGCCACCATCCCCTGCCACCAGATGCAGTATATCACTTGCCACCATCGCCTGCCACCAGATGCAGCATGTCACTTGCCACCATCGCCTGCCACCAGATGCAGCATGTCACTTGCCACCATCGCCTGCCACCAGATGCAGCATGTCACTTGCCACCATCACCTGCCACCAGATGCAGCATGTCACTTGCCACCATCGCCTGCCACCAGATGCAGCATGTCTCTTGCCACCATCACCTGTCACCAGATACAGCTTGCCACCAGTGGCTGCCACCAGATGCAGCATGTCACTTGCTACTGGTAGTTTTAACTGAAAGTGGTTAACTAGGGGAAAAAAAAGTAAACATTTTTTGTATTAATATGTGTACACAATGATAAGTAATAGTTTTGATGCTTTATTTTATTGTTATATTTAATTTTCCTAGGTACAATGTTGATAACCCGAGTTTTGCAAGCTTCTTGCAAACATCCTTCGGCATGGAGACGCTGCCTGCTGCAACAATGGAGCCCAGTAAGATGGGGACACGCATCTACCCAAGCATATAAGGCAGTTGTTTTTGATATGGGAGGTGTACTTCTACCTTCACCCTACAAATTAGCTGAAGGTGAGAACAACAGCACGTTTTATAAAAATTCCTAAAATGCTAAAAAGTCTAGTTACCGATGACAAGATTTCACCTTATGCCTTTTTCCCCCAGAATAATGAGCAGTCATTTCTGGTTGGCAAGCATCACTGTACTTTGTACACTGACCTTTGGTGTAGTAAATCAAGGCATACATTTTCTACAGAGCATGTTAAAGACTATTTTTAAGGGCTAACTTCAGGAAATTCATTTTTTTTCTAGATAAGGTAGGAAATGGTTAGAACTTTGGTCAGACATATTAAGTAGAGATTTCAGGCACCAGGGCAAGAAAGGAGGAGAACACTTTTCATTAGCGTAGGAAGACAAAAAAAGGCTGATAGGAATTCAAAAGTTTTTTTTTTTTTTGTATACAGTGGGAGGTTTTTATTGCTGGTTGTGTCCCCATTAGGGAGACTCACCCTCTTTATTTGTCCTGTTAATACCATTGTCACCGAGCGTGAAAGTGACAACCCCTATACAAAAATGAAAAACGTTGCCTTTAGAGAAAAAAAGTTTTTGTTGCTGTCTCTGTTCCCATTGAGAGATGTCCTCTTACTTTCTGTCTGTTTGAGACCCTTCCATCCGTCACAACAACGGAGTAACAGACAACAAGATAAAAATCTTAGCGTCATTGCGATTCATCCCTGCTCTATCCAGGGGGAAATGCTGATGTAAACATGCGATTCCCCATTCTTCCCAATGACAGGGCACTGATCACAGCTCCTTGTAATCGGGAGCAGTGATCAGTATCGTGTCACACATAGCCTATCCCCCCTACAGTTAGAAGCACTCCCTAGGGCACACTTAACCCCTTCAGCGTCCCCTACTGGTTAACCCCTACTGGTAACTCCTTCAGCGTCCCCTACTGGTTAACCCCTTCACTGCCAGTGTAATTTTTACAGTAATCAGTGCATTTTTTATAGCACTGATCGCTGTACCAATGACAATGGTCCCAAAATGGCATTAAAAGTGTCCAATGAGGGAGCTGTGGTGGCTCAACGTGATTGGCACTGCGCTGACAAGCTGTTCACCTCTGCAGCCAAGGGTTCGGATCCCGGTCTCGGCTACATGTGAATTGAGTTTGGTGGTCTCAGCCCGGCTTCCGGTGGGTGTGCTATGCAAGGTACGCCTGTGCTTAGTACGCCCACCCCCCCACCGCACAAAAACCACCACACTTGCACACACACAAAATTGGTTTAACACGCACGCACTTTGGCCATGCGGTCTCCTAAAAAAGAGAGGCGAAGCACCTATGGGGCTGGCTGAGCGGGCTAGACCCCCTCACTTCCTCATAGGGGGAGTTCCGTTGGGCCCCGTCGGGCTCCCAAGCGGAGCAGGTAGGGCGGGGTGAGTGGGAGTCCCTCCCTCACACCCGCCATTGCCACATGGGGGCATGGAGAAGGATGGCAGATTGCCTCTGGGGGGAGGGTCTGCCTACTCCCAACTCCTGCAGTCCGGCTCCTCTCTCTCGAGTTCACGCACAAAATACACTTAAAAAAAAAAAAAAGTGTCCAATGTATCCACCATAATGTCGCAGTCACGATTAAAATGATCGCCACCATTACTAGTATAAAGAAAAAAATATTAATAAAAATGCCATAAAACGATCCCCTATTTTGTAGAAGCTATAACTTTTGCGCAAACAAATCAATTTTTATTTTTTTAACCAAAAATATGTAGAAGAATACGTATCGGCCTAAACTGAGGACATTTTTTTTTTTCATATATTTTCATATATTTTTTTTCATATATTTTTGGGGTAATTTATTTATTATAGCAAAAAGTAAAAATTTATGGGTTTTTTTTCAAGATTGTCGCTCTATTTTTTGTTTATAGTGAAAAAAATAAAAACCGCAGAGGTGATCAAATACCTCCAAAAGAAAGCTCTATTTGTGGGGAAAAAAGGATCTCAATTTTGTTTGGGAGCCACGTCGCACGACTGCGAAATTGTCAGTTAAAGCGACGCCAGCCAAATGGTTCGCGACCTAAGTGGTTAAGTTGAAAAATCTTCTGTGCTGCAGATGCCCCCCTCCCCCCATTTTCCTACCTCAGATCCGATTCAGTGAAGTGCACGAATGCAGCAGCTCCAGCCGCTGTCTCTTTCCTCATTGGACTGATTGATAGCAGCAGGAGCCATTGGCTCTGGCTACTGTCAATCAAATCCTGTGATGTGGGGGGGGGGGGCCATACCCGCTGGCTATGTCAATGGATGCAGCAGCGGGAATCAGGAGTGAACCCGCATGGAACCCAATGAAAAGAAGGGGCCTGGAGTGCTGGAAAAAGGGGGTTACTTTGTGCAAAACTTTTGCACAAAGCAGGTAATTGTAGGCACGTTTGTTATTTTTATAAGAAAAGGGAGGTTTACAATGAAATTCCATTTTCTCTCTCCCTAGATAGTGATACTAATGCATTAATCACTGTGTTTATATCTCTTACACAGAGTGGGAAATTCGTAACAATGTTCCTGGGGGCACCATAAAACAAGCCATTCTAACTGGTGGTGAGAGTGGACCTTGGATGAAATACATGAGAGGAGAGTTATCTGCTCAAGGTTTTTTGGAAGAATTCGGACATGTCTGTTCAAATATTGTGAGTTTTACTTGCTGGAGACAATTTAAGAAATTAACTGTTTCAGAAACCACCATGCAGAGTCAAATTATCTGAAAATTTTAGTTACCTTTAACCACTTAAGACCCGGACCATTATGCAGCTAAAGGACCTTGCCCCTTTTTACGGCACTGCGTCGCTTTAACTGACAATTGCACAATCGTGCGACGTGGCTCCCAAACAAAATGGGCGTCCTTTTTTTCCCCCACAAGTAGAGATTTCTTTTGGTGGTATTTGATCACCTCTGCGGTTTTTATTTTTTGCGCTATTAACAAAAATCGAACAACAATTTAAAAAAAATATATATATATTTTTTACTTTTTGCTATAATAAATATCCCCAAAAAAGATATAAAAAAACATTTTTTTCCTCAGTTTAGGCCGATACATATTCTTCTACCTATTTTTGTTAAAAAGAATCTTAATAAGCGTTTAACGATTGGTCTGCGCAAAATTTATAGCATTTACAAAATACGGCATAGTTTTATGGCATTTTTATTAATATTTTTTTTTTTACTACTAATGGCGGCTATAAAACAATTTTTTCCGTGACTGCGACATTATGGCGGACACATCGGACAATTTTGACACATTTTTGGGACCATTGTCATTTTCACAGCGGAAAGGGCTATAAAAATGCACTGATTACTGTGAAAATGTCAATTGCCGTTTAGGAGTTAACCACTAGGGGGTGCTGTAGGGGTTAAGTCTGACCTCATAGGTGTTTCTAACTGTAGGGGGGCAGGCGCTGGACGTGTGACGTCATTGATCGTCTTTCCCTATATCAGGGAACAGACGATCACTGACACTGCCACAATGAAGAACGGGGAAGGTGTGTTTATACACAAAATGGCCATGAATAAGCACTGATCCAGTGCGAAACGCGTCGGCTGTTCCTTGTTTCCACTGCTGTGACCCTATTTTTGTACATGCTGTCTATTGAATAAAAGACCACCCATCAGGTTTTGGAGTGCGGCTATCCATTTTTCTTTGTCTTCATTTTGCTTAGTGCACCGCCAGCACCCTCGGTATCCTGCACCACCTGTAACCATTTAGTGATCCCACCTGGAGCGGTGACTCCTTTCTCTCTGTGTTTATACACACCTCTCCCCATTCTTCAGCTCCTGTGACCGATCGCGGCACACCGGCGGCGATCGGGTCTGCGAGTCCCACGGCTGCGCTCATGAAACTTCGGACCGGGTCGCGGGTGCGCGCCGGTGCCTCACGGCTGGGCACTTAAAGGGGACGTACCCATACGTGATTGTGCCCAGCTGTGCCATTCTGCTGACGTACAGTGCCTTACGAAAGTATTCAGCCCCCTTGAACTTTGCGACCTTTTGCCAAATTTCAGGCTTCAAACATAAAGATATAAAACTGTAATTTTTTGTGAAGAATCAACAACAAGTGGGACACAATCATGAAGTGGAACGAAATGTATTGGATATTTCAAACTTTTTTAACAAAAAAAAAAAAACTGAAAAATTGGGCATGCAAAATTATTCAGCCCCCTTAAGTTAATACTTTGTAGGGCCACCTTTTGCTGCGATTACAGCTGTAAGTCGCTTGGGGTATGTCTCTATCAGTTTTGCACGAGAGACTGAAATTTTTGCCCATTCCTCCTTGCAAAACAGCTCAAGCTCAGTGAGGTTGGATGGAGAGCGTTTGTGAACAGCAGTTTTCAGTTCTTTCCACAGATTCTCGATTGGATTCAGATCTGGACTTTGACTTGGCTATTCTAACACCTGGATATGTTTATTTGTGAACCATTTCATTGTAGATTTTGCTTTATGTTTTGGATCATTGTCTTGTTGGAAGGCAAATCTCCGTCCCAGTCTCAGGTCTTTTGCAGACTCATCAGGTTTTCTTCTAGAATGGGCCTGTATTAGGCTTCATATATCTTCCCATCAATATTAACCATCTTCCCTGTCCCTGCTGAAGAGAAGCAGGCCCAAACCATGATGCTGCCACCACCATGTTTCACAGTGGGGATGGTGTGTTCAGGGTGATGAGCTGTGTTGCTTTTACGCCAAACATAACGTTTTGCATTGTTGCCAAAAAGTTTGATTTTGGTTTCATCTGACCAGAGCACCTTCTTCCACATGTTTGGTGTGTCTCCCAGGTGGCTTGTGGCAAACTTTAAACGACACTTTTTATGGATATCTTTAAGAAATGGCTTTCTTCTTGCCACTCTTCCATAAAGACCAGATTTGTGCAGTATACGACTGATTGTCCTATGGACAGAGTCCCCCACCTCAGCTGTAGATCTCTGCAGTTCATCCAAAGTGATCATGGGCCTCTTGGCTGCATCTCTGATCAGTCTTCTCCTTGTATGAGCTGAAAGTTTAGAGGGACGGCCAGGTCTTTGTAGATTTGCAGTGGTCTGATACTCCTTCCAAATTTCAATATTATTGCTTGCACAGTGCTCCTTGGGATGTTTAAAGCTTGGGAAATCTTTTTGTATCCAAATCCGGCTTTAAACTTCTCCACAACAGTATCTCGGACCTGCCTGGTGTGTTCCTTGTTTTTCATGATGCTCTCTGCGCTTTAAACAGACCTCTGAGACTATCACAGTGCAGGTGCATTTATACAGAGACTTGATTACACAGGTGGATTCTATTTATCATCATTAGTCATTTAGGTCAACATTGGATCATTCAGAGATCCTCACTGAACTTCTGGAGAGTTCATCCCTGATCCATTGGCTGAAGTAGTGATGTAGTGTTGGGGGGTAGGAATAACACCTTTACATTGGGGTGCATCTAAAGTGTTTGGATGTTCAGGGACATTGTCAAGGAGAAATTTGAAAGCAATGTTTTAGCCCAAACCTTCAACAGCAGGGACAAAATGGTTCAGAAACCATTTTTGAAAGACCGCAACTTTAAACCAAGCCTTTGAATTTGTCCTCCAAATATCAGGAAGACATCATGTCTTAGTGACATTATGTAGTGCCCTCGGATTTAGGGAGTGTTTCAGTGGCAGCTGGTGCTCAACATTTTTGGGGGGTGGCGCAAACGAAAAAAAACAAAAAAACAATTGCAGCCTCACTGTACCTATCAATTGTCACCACTGTGCCATGCCATCAAATGCAGTCACTGTGCCATCAAATGCAGTCACTGTGCCATCAAATGCAGTCACTGTGCCATCAAAACCCAGCCACTGTGCCATCAAAACGCAGCCACTGTGCCATGCCATCAAAACGCAGCCACCGTGCCATCAAAACGCAGCCACTGTGCCATGCCATCAAAACGCAGCCACCGTGCCATGCCATGAAAACACTGCCACTGTGCCATGCCATCAAACGCAGCTACTGTGCCTTCAATTGTCACCACTCCGCCATCAAACACAGCCACTGTGCCCCCAATTGTCGCCACTGTGCCCCCAATTGTAGCCACTGTGCCCCCAATTGTAGCCACTGTGCCCCCAATTGTAGCCACTGTGCCCCCAATTGTAGCCACTGTGCCCCCAATTGTCGCCACTGTGCCCCCAATTGTCACCACTGTGCCCCCAATTGTCACCACTGTGCCCCCAATTGTAGCCACTGTGCCCCCACTTGTAGCCACTGTGCCCCCACTTGTAGCCACCGTGCCCAGTACCCCCCCTGGCACTTACCTTTATGGCTTCTACGTCCCTCGATGTCCCTGTTCCCCCCCTCGATGACGCTTCAGCCAATCAGGTTACCTGATTGGCTGAGACGCCTGTCAGTCTTATCCCCGGTACGTCCCGAGGATGAGCTTCAGGAAGCCGACTACAGCCTCAGGGCCGCTGGCCCTGATAGGCACTTCCACACAGCCAGTCAGCTGCCGCTATTCAGCTGACCGGCGCTCAATGTCCGGTCAGCTGAATAGTGGGCGGCAGCGGCGAAAATATACAGATTCATACAGTGTATGACTCTGTATATTTTACTGGCTGTGAGCGAGCCAGAGGGGGCGGCGCTCCTGCGTCCCTATGGACGCACCGCCACTGGAGTGTTGCACTAGCAAAGGTTTAAGCTTTAAATCCCCAAATGCATTACCCCCAAAATATAAAAGGTCCTCTCAAGCATTTTTTCCCAAAACAAGCCGGTTTCTTTTACATTTGCGTTGCTTGGTAGTAATCATAGCATTCATTGGGGTATGGCTTTTCACATTCTCAATTATTCTACCTATTCTATCTTTTAATATTGTTGCGATTGTTGACTGACTTTAGCCAAATGCTCTGCCAATGAATGATGGAGTTTCACCTTTCTCTGATCTCTTTATTTTATCTACTTTATTTTCTTTGGTGTTGGTTTTTATTTTCAATGCTGTATCACACTTGCTTGCATTAGATTTGATTTTCGGAGGCATCGTTGCAGGGTGAAGACAAAAAAAAAACATTTAGTGGAGTGTACTCTAGAAGTGAACAACAAGAAGAAAGAAAAGAAAGAGTAGCAGCTATCCACTTTATTATAATAAAACCGGTAATATAGAAAATCAAAAAATCAGAGGGATATGCACGCTTGCTGTGCGTACTCAGCCCGCAGCACCAGCAGTGGTACGTGACCCTCACAGCTGTTCAGCAGTGTGGGATCAATTTAAAAAAAAAAAGGGCTAAAAGAGACCGAGAAGGATAGTTACATTCAGGACCAAGCAGAATAAATTACAAAAAAGGCTTTCACATGAGGCGGATCCACTGGACAGGCTCAGCAGGGGATCGATTCGTTGATTCCTGCTGAGCAGGTGGATGACAGGTCCATCTCTGCTTACTGTGCAGGGACAGACCTGTCAGGCCCCATACACACGATCGGACATATCCGATGAAAACGGTCCGCGGACCATTTCCATCGGATATGTCCGATCGGGAGTTTGATCCGATGGCGTGTACACACCATCGGATCAAATTCCCCGCCGCCGGACGGCGCGGTGACGTGGCGATGACGCGGCGGTGACGTTGACGGCGCCGCGTCACCGCCACGTCACCGCACCAGGAAGTAAAACACTTCCGCGCATGCGCCGAATCCATTCTGCAGCGGCGCGGCGGCGGTGGGGGACGACATGTCTGCTGGTAAGTGTACTAACCAGCAGACATGTCGGGCGGACAGATCCCCACCGGATAGATTTCAAAGCTTGCTTTGAAATCTGTCGGGTGGACAAATCTGTCCGCTAGCCCATACACACGAGCGGAGATGTCTGCTGAAACGGTCCATCGGACCGTTTTCAGCGGACATATCCCCTCGTGTGTACGCGGCCTTAGAGTCCCACTGTTCTCTGTGGGAATCTTGGATGAAAATGGACCGCCTGTCCGATTTCATCTATTCCGGTGGACGGATTGAGAATGTATCACCATCCGTCTGTTTTAAACGGATCTTGTCTGATTGGATGGCAGACAGGTGTCAGCAGACACATCTCCGCTGACATCCGCCTTCCCATAGGAGTCAATAGGTGGTCCACTCAGATACGCCTGAAAAACGGACAGGCGGATCTGAGCGGGCCGATGGTGTGAAAGGGGCCTTTTTGACCAGCTATAACAGGACGAAAACAGATGGCATAAAGACACACACATCCACCTGTGCAAAAGTAATGGAAAATGGTTAACCTTATGAATGAATGAATGAAAACTTATATAGCGCGGCACATGCAAACTAAATCGCCTCTGGGCGCTTGTTGTTCCTGTCTCCTTTGGAATCAAAAGAGATGAGTCTTGATCTTTCTCCTGAATGCTAGGTGGTTCTCCTCCAAACCGAATGCTGGTTGGTAAAGCGTTCCATAGTCTGGGACCTTGGACCGCGAATCTTCTATCTCCTTTGGACTTGTAGCTGGCTTTCGGTATCTGGAGTAGATTTTGGTTGGTGGATCGCAAGATGCGATTGGGATTATGAACTTTTATTTTTTCGCACAGATATTGGGGAGCATTCCCATGGATACATCAATGCGTTAGACAGAGTGCTTTAAAAGCAATTCTGTCTTTCACTGGCAACCAGTGAAGGGCTCTCAGTGAAGATGAGATGGATTCCCAGGGCTTTTTCCCAGTCACAAGTCTGGCGGCCGTATTTTGAACGACTTGCAGACGAGCGATTTGGTACTTCGGGAGTCCGAGGTAAAGGGCATTTGCATAGTCCAGTCTGGAGTTAACAATTGTTCCCACCACGACTGCTACGTCTTCTTTAGGAATGAAAGGAATAAGTCTGCGTAGTAGGCGCAGCAGATGGTGAGATCCGCTGACTACTGACCCTATTTGCGCGTCCATTGTCATGTGGGAGTCGAAGATGACACCAAGACTTTTGACTTTGGCGCTAGGGGTGATGATTTTGCCCAGAATGGGCGGGGGTGTCCACGTTGTTGCTGGTTGGTTCCTACGCTTGGCGTGAAACAGGAGAAGTTCTGTTTTCGCTCCATTGAGTTTAAGATAACTCTTGGTCATCCAGTCCTCTATCAAAGAGAGACATGTCTCTAGATTGAGGTGGTGATCCTTTTTATTGCAAATGCGGAAATACAGTTGCGTGTCGTCTGCATATGAGTGATAGAGCAGTTTTTGACTGCTGATGATTTCAAAAAGAGGACGAAGATAGATGTTGAATAACACAGGCGACAGAGGGGATCCTTGAGGGACTCCGCATGATACTGTGCGTTTTCCAGAGGTGAAAGGTCCTAACTTCACTATTTGCAAACGGTTTTCCAAGAAAGAGGAGAACCAAGATAAATCGCCTTCTGCGACTCT
The DNA here is from genome assembly GCA_029574335.1 of Rana kukunoris. Lineage (NCBI taxonomy): Eukaryota > Metazoa > Chordata > Amphibia > Anura > Ranidae > Rana > Rana kukunoris. The sequence goes on from CM056049.1 coordinate 185,771,242, forward strand.
GGCTACTTCAGCTAGCCGAGTCAATAGAAGCTTGTGGTCTACAGTGTCGAAAGCTGCGCTTAGGTCCAACAGAACCAGGAGACAAGATTCTCCTTCGTCTGCGGCCTCGAGAGTGTCGTCCCATATCTTGAGCAATGCGGTTTCTGTCCCGTGTCCGGGCCGGAAACCCGATTGATATGGATCAAGTAGGTTATGGGTATCTAGATGCTGTTGCAGCTGTTGTACCACTACTTTCTCCATGACCTTAGAAAGAGAGTTTAGGCCTGTTATGGGACGGCGGTGGAGTGGATCCTTGGGGTCCAGGGTGGGTTTCTTCAAGATAGGCTGAATTATACCCTCCTTCAACTGGGAGGGCACTATGCCCTCCCTAAAGGATTGGTTAATAAGCTGCGTGATCGGAGGCGCCAGGAAGTCGGCACATTCCTTCAGCAGTTTAGTGGGGATGATATCATTCGGCGCAGTGCTGTTACGCAGAGCGCCGATGATATTTTTAATGTCATGAGTACAGACGGGTTCCAGCGTGAACTTACCTGATTGTGGTGAGTTACTGCCGGTGTTGTGTGAATAATTACTGGGGGGGCTACGGGGGGAGTTGTTCTGCTGAATGCTTTGCCGGATTCCCTCAATTTTATTAATGAAGTAATCCGATAAATCATTGCAAAATTCTTGTGTGTCCGAATTGGGGGCTTCAAGACATCCTGGATTCATGGGAGTGACCAGCTTGAAGAGCTTGCGGGGGCGGTTGAGGGCGCTGTTGATAGCCTCAGAAGAAAAAAATTTCTTGGCATCGAAAATTTCCTTGTGGTATTTTCTAGTTATTGCCTTGTAGATGGCGAGGTTCTCAACTGATGGACTTCTCTTCCAGGCGGCTTCAGCCCTTCTGCGCTCTCGCTTCAGTGACGCCAGCTGGTTGTTGAACCAGCCTGCGTTATTTTTCCGGATGTGGGTTTTACGTTTCGGCGCTATTAAGTCGGCTGACTGTAATAGGGCTGTGTTTATGGCCTCCAGTGTTTCCTCAGTCGTTAGATGCGGCTGAATTGTTTTTATTTTTTTCCTTAACGTGGCTTTGAAGAGTTCCGAGTGGAGCTTCTTCTGACATCTAGTCCAGTGTGTTGTCACTGGGTTTGATGTTTTTATTAAGGGGGGGAAATTGGGAATAATGAATTTAATTGCATGGTGGTCTGTCCATGGCAATGGTTCATTTCCCAAGATTTTTATTTCCAGATCGTGTCTGAAAATAAGATCGAGCGTGTGACCTGAAGCATGTGTGGGCCCACATACTAGTTGCTGAAGCCCTAATCCTTCCAGGTGGTCAATGCAGGCGTCGGCAACGGGGTCTTGCGGGGAGTTGGCCCAGAGGTTGAAATCCCCGAGCAGCAAAAGGTGTTTGCTGTTCAGGGTATAGGTGGAGATAAAGTCCGTCAATGAAGGGAGAAGCTGCGATTTTGGGCCGGGTGGCCTATAGCAGAGTAGAATCCAGACTGTCTCCTGGGAGTTTGCTTGCAGTTGTAGAGTAAGGGTTTCCATGAATGGAAGAGGGTTTTGAAGGACTGGTTTTGTGATCGCAAGATGCGTCTTATGGATCACCGCCAATCCTCCTCCTCTTTGCCCTATTCTGTTTTCCGTTATAATACGGTAGTTTTCTGGCACCAATTCTCCTAGAATGGTGTTACAGTCGGCTGTGAGCCAGCTCTCTGTAATGAAGAGGCAGTCTAAATCGTATTGTAGAATGAAATCATAGATTTCTAATCAGTGTTTTACTGCCGATCTAGTGTTGATCAAAGCACATGATATGTGCTTAGGTTGGGGCAAACGGCTGAGACCTTTGACAATTGATCTTCGATTGATCCTCAATAGGCGCTCCGTTTGAAGGGCTTTTTTGGTGATGGCTGGTAGTATTGCGGCAAATCGCCTCAGACTCCAAATGGCCTCTGCCGAGTATTGCAGATTAACCATGGTCGCCAAACACCAGGGGAGGGGGGGGGGGGTTAAGGATTGTCAAGGATTAACTGAATCCTCAATCCTGGCTTGGTCCAGAGGAAGGCAAAAAAACCCTGACCGTGCTACGCCAATATGCAGCGACAGGGAAAAAAAATCCTTCCTGACCCCTTGATAGGCGATCGGGCGAACCCTGGATCAAGTTGTAATAGTTGAGATTTGGAGGGGGTGAGAAGCGGCGCGCCGCTAGGCCACGGGTGAAGCCGCGGCCTTTCCTAGTTGCGGCTGCCGCGATTGCCTCCAGGCCAGCGCGGAGGTACCGAAAAAGCGCCCGAAACGGCAGGAAAATTGCAGGGATTGCAGGGATAGGTGGCGGATGGTTAGTTAGAGAGGGGCTGGTAGTGTGGGGACATAGAAGGGGAGGTGTGGATAGGGGGGAGAGCCGTGGCTTTAAGTTGTAGCGGTGGCTTGTCCTGAAAAGGACGGCCGCCTGCAACCTCAGTGGATGGCTTACCTGCTGGAGAGGGGTGAAGGAGGGAAGCCAGGGGGGCCAGGTAGAGCCGGGGGAAAGCCGGTGGTGAGTTGCTTGAGGGATAGAGGGGTAGAGCAAGCCTACCTAGCAGTCTGCCTAGCCACTATCTGCCTGTCTGGTCCCTGGCGAGAGCAGACTCGAGCGGAAGACCGGAGCGTCCTACTCTCCCACTGACACTGACTGACTGATGGATATTGTCTGAGCACTTATGTATGAGTACTGTATTTATAGTGCTGAACTGAAAATATAAGATAAATTGTGGATGTCAGATGGATAATTGAATGGGAGCTGCACATAGGCAGCTAACATGAGCTTGTGCTGGAACACAGGTGGATATACTGTACAGTAATTCATTTCTACTACCATAGAAGTAACGGGTACAAGCACAGGGCATACTTCCAATAGTAGTGGGCACAGAGTACAGTACCATAATAGCCTCGCGCAGTGCCCGCAAAGCACAAGTTCCGTAGCCGGATTGTCATAATAAATCTCACCATTTCCACAAGTTTCGGGCCCTTCTGGCCTTGCAGTGATGGGGGATCCCACTACTGTAGCCGGGAAGGTGGGCCCCGGCCGTCTCCGAGACCAGCGTGAAGCACAAGAGACTTCTGTCCGTAAGTTCGAGTCGTTCTTAAAGCGAATGGCCCCTTAAAAAAAAAATATTAAAAGCCAGCAGCTACAAATACTGCAGCTGCTGACTTTTAATATTAGGACACTTACCTGTCCTGGATTCCAGCACCGTCCGCAGCAGAGGACGAGCGTTCGCTCGTCTCTCTGCTGCTCCCCCCTCTCCCCTCCATCCACGGTGAGGGAACCAGGAAGTGAAGCACTCCGGCTTCACTGCCCAGTTCCCTACAGCGCATGCGCGAACCGATTGGCTCCCGCTGTGTGCTGGGAGCCGAGAGTTTCCAGCACACAATGGGAAAAACCCGTCTTTTGCCCGAGACTGCGGGCCGGAAGTGGGTGCAAATACCTGTCTTTAGACATGTATCTGCACCCCCCTGAAAGGTGTCAAATGTGACACCGGAGGGGGGGAGGGTTCCGATCAGCAGAACTTCACTTTAGGGTGGAGATCCGCTTTAACTCGAACATTTGTAAGCTGGGGACTGCCTGGAATCCTGCAGCAGTATTTGTAACCAGCTGTGGACAGAAAGCCTGTAAAAAGTGACAGGCTTACACTGTCTATGCCTGTTTGCATTAAATCAATCAAGGAGCAATTACATAAGGTTATGGACAGATGAGCGCCCTGGTATGCACACTGTTTTCATCCAAAGTCATTCATCTATCCCTAACATCTTGTAATCACTCCATGTAAGGTATGTCAGAGTGGCTGCAGCTGAATGGAAATACATGGCCATGCCTGTCGCAGAAATATACTGCTTGGACGATGTACAGTATGGCCACAAACCGCTGTATGAAGGAGCTTTTAAACTTTACATCATTGGTTGCACTGACAAATTCCCAGGTCTGGGATCCTGTTTGTCTTTATTAGCATTTTTCTTGTCCCCTTCTGTGATTTCTTCTTTGTTTTGTGTATATAATGGTTTGTGCATTTATGATCTCCGTTTGTTTGTTTTTGAGCTGTGAGCTATTTTGGTGAACCTAAAGGCTCTTGCATGACAGTCTTAGCAAGTAGCAAACCCAGTTTCTATATGATTTCCAAGCTTTATAAAGTAAAACTTTCTTTACCAAATCCCCCTCCATTTGTGTCTTACTCTCTTTCCTTCCCAGACACTGCAGCTCTCAGTGGGAGGGTTTCGGCAACACGGGTAATTCTGTCATTCTAGAAAGCAGTTTGCAGGGCTGGGTGTGTCCAGATGCTGATTGACGAGCTACAGGCTTATGAATCAGCAGTGACAATGCTGATAGCCATGGTCCCTGCAAAATCTTATTATCCCAAATATAGGGATACAAAATCGGTCGGGCCGACCGATTTGAACAAATCTGTCTGCTGGGGACATGTTGGTTTAATCGTGTACACACGCTCAAACCAAAATCCCCACCGCCAGACGGCGCGCTGACGTGGCGTCGCTGCTACGTCACCGCACCAGGAAGTAAAACACTTCCGCGCATGCGTCGAAACCATTCGGCGCGTGTGCGAGAAGACATGTCTGCTGGTTAGCGTACTAACCAGCAGACATGTCGGGCGGACGGGTTCCCAGCCGACAGATTTCAAAGCATGCTTTGAAATCTGTCGGGTGGCCAAATCCGTCGGCTCGCCCGTACACACGGTCGAATCTGTCTGCTCGGACGGTTGGGCCGACTGTTTTCAACAGATAGATTTGATCGTGTGTACGCGGCCTTAAAGGTAACATGCAATTCATACAACAATGCAGCCACTTCTGCTATACATGTTTCGCCCAGAATAGCTTCCTCAGGAGACGTAAGAGTGCTGCGTTGATGTGGTTGATACTATAGCTGAACATACAGTGGCCAGATGCTGATTGAAAAGCTAGAGTCTTATGAATCAGCAGTGACAATGCTGATAGTCATGGCCCCTGCAACATCTTCTTATCCCACCTTAGTCCAAGCAGACACAACCTACATGAGAGTGGCAACTCTTCTCCAAATTCTGGAGCAGTGCAGCTTCGTTACCAGGAAGCTGCATTAGGTGGACCTCACTAGCAGAATCTACAGGTATTTGTGGAATGTTGCAGGGGGAATAAAATAAAATTGTAAGTGCAGATGTGCTTGTAATTTAGTGCTGCAGCAAATATCTGTTTAACTAGAGGCAACAGTTCTATTTGAATGTTATTTTGATCCACAGGTAACAATTTCATATACATTGCAATAAATAAAAATGCCGTACTGGTGGTTAGGAATATGATGTTTTACACAAACAACAAAATAGCATGTAACTTGTTTGTATAAAAAAAAAAAGCATTTTTTAGAACCCTCTATACTATACACTACCTCTTTTATGGATCTGCAAAAATTCTTCAAATCAATTAATTGTGAGTTATTTAAAAAAAAATGCAATTTTGTCAGAATAAATGTATTAGAATTGTAATATAACACTTAAAATGTTTTAGACAGGAGGCACAGTCCCAGTTCAAAGCTTCCTCACTGACCTCACCAGTAATGAGATGGTAAAGCAGCACCCCGCAATGACTGAAGCTATTCAATGTATCCGGGCTGAGGGACTTAAAACGGCTGTTCTGAGCAACAATTTCTTTGGGCACAGCGGAGAAAGCTTCTTGCCTATTGACCGGTCATACTTTGATGTGGTAAGCAAAGCATTGTGATATTGATGTGTGAAAACTGTACAAAAAATAATGTGGAGGTGTTCCATGGCTGCTCGCCCAATAAACTATCATCTAAGTTGGACTCTATGGGTAGGGATGAGCCGAACACCCCCGGGTTCGGTTCGCACCAGAACGTTCGAACAGACCGCGGGTTCGTATGAATATTTCGAACCCCATTGAAGTCTATGGGACCCGAACGTTCGAATTCAAAAACGGTCGTTTTAAAGACCAAAATTCAATCAAATGTTGGAAAACGTCGTTCAGAACCCGGGTCTTGCCCCAGGGAACATGTATCAATGGAATTTTTTTTTTTTAAACGGCTGTTTTTTCCGGAGCAGCCATTTTAATGATGCTTAAAGTGAAAAATAAAATAAAAAAAATCCTATAAATATCACACCTGCTGGGTGTCTATAGTAGTGGCACGTGTTTAGAAATGTCCCTGCACAACATGAGAGGACTATAAAAAAAAAAGTAATTAATGCTACTTGCGCAAGTTCTGTGTAGCAACATTATGTCGAATATTTTAGCGGTGGTGGGGGGCCATTATTGTTTTGTGAAAGAAAATGTTTAGAAAAAAGGGCACCCCTCAAACATACTGTAATTGGAGCGCAACAAGGAGCCACGTGCAAAGTATTGCATCAAAAATTGTTATTAGGCGCCCCTGTTAAACAAGGGCAGAAAAATTGTGCCTTGGGCACAACACAACACTGCAACCCCTCCCAATAACTCCAATTGGAGCGCAACAAGGAGCCACGTGCAAAGTATTGCATCAAAAATTGTTATTAGGCGCCCCTGTTAAACAGGCTCAGTCCTTGTCTCCCTTTTTTTCCCCCCTACACACATTACATTACCATGTCAGGCTTGACTGTATCTTAATGCCTGCCATTTGTTTATTTATTATTTTTTGATTGTTTGTGAATTGATTACAGATTGTTCTCCTGACAAAGCAGCAATGGCTGCGAAACTAGTCGAGACACCCCACAGTGACTCCTATCCCCAGCGTGACCTCCCCCTTCAGGGGTTGACCACTGGGGTGATACATCTGGATTGTTACTATTTTTAATTGCATTAACTGTATTTTTGTTTGTATTTATTGTTTTCTTCTGTGTCAATAAAATGTATTATTTTTATTTGTGCATTTTTATAATTGTTTACCGTACTGCGATAGTCCAATTTGCCCGCAAACCCTTCCTTTCTTGCTTTTTGGTTTGGGGACCAAAATCCAACCTTTATGCAATTTGATCTCTGGATGATGTTTTTTTTATTTTTGATTACACACTTATATATTTTAGAGGCTAATTTAATCTAAGGGAGCAACCATACTAAGGCCCTTTTTACACGGGCGCCTCCGTGACGCGGAATCTGCTTGCTCAGCGGGTGATCTCTCTGCTGATCCCCACTAAGCAGGCAGATGACAAGTCCATGTCTGCTCCTCTATGCATGTACATGGACACAGTCCTGCTCTCCTCTGGGGCACTCAGATGGAAATAGACTGCCTGTCCATTTCCATCCGATCCGATAGACGGTTGGGGAATAAGACCACCATCCGTCTGTTTTTGGTGGACAGGATCGGATCCGCATCTCCATAGAAAACTGACAAGTGGACCTGATTAGATTGTCCCTGTGAAAGGGGCCTAATAGACTACTTCTGCTTGTTTGGTGAAAGTAAAAAATTGAACAGCAATATGTCCATTCCACCAGAGGATTTTCCATCTGCCCGCACAGATATAAGATGAATGACAGTTTTCTTCATTTTTAAGGGGAGTAGCTAGTAATACTTAATCACATTTAACTGGACTTGTGTAATGTTAAAGACGTTTGTTGGTTATTTGAGCAGCTTCTTCAGCTCTAATGAGGAAACCATACCCCAACGTACTCAATTTTTTTTTTTTTATATCTTACCTTTACACAGGCTATCCCCCTTCCGTCTGTGATAAATGCTGCCACCAGTATCATCTACCTTACCAACCACCCTATTCCAGCCACCCCACTATGCTAGTCCTTCCATTTGCTCTATGAATAAAATTGTAAATATCAACAACATACAAAGCCATCCACAACTCTGCCCCAAGCTACATCACCAACTTTGTCTCAAAATATCACCCAAAACATCCTCTAAGTCCCTTATTTATTTCTTCCATGCTCACATCCAGGACTTCTCCAGAGTCTCTCTGATCCTCTGGAACTCTCTACGCCAAACTGTCTGGCAATCTCCAACTCTGTCTATCTTTAGGCAATCCCGGAAAACTCATCTCTTCAGGGATTCATATACTGACTCTGCCTAACAACTGAACTTTTCTTTCTTCAGCAACTCATCCCCCAGTTATTACTTTTTGTACCACTTGCCCAGTGGTGGCTGGTGCTCCATTTTTGGGGGGTCGGTGGCAAAACAAAACCCCCCCACCTTCTATAGGAGGGCCCTCCTAACCCACATGTATTTAATTGCATTGTAACTGTACTATCTCCCTTTATATTGTAAAGTTCTGTGCAAAGAGCCTATTGATTATAATTGGCTCAGGGGATTGGAACCTTAAAATAACTGAATGAAATATAGATAATGGAATTATAGGTTTACTATAATTTTACAATGTCTATGAGCCACACCTATATGGGCCACACCTATCTTAAATATATACTTTTATTCACTACAACAAACCTAAAACTCTTATAGCAAACAGCATTAATATATACTGTGTGTGTATATATATATATATATATATATATATATATATATATATATATATATATTGTATATTTCACAGCATGGATTGGCTAGCCCCATCCATCAGATGTTAGTTGTTCAAGAAAATTACTGTGAATGTGAAAGTTTACAGAATGAATTACATTATTTAGTCCATGATGCCAAGAAGTCGGAAACACGTATTAATTGAGCTACATGGCTGAAAGTGTTGATTTCAAATGATTTCCCGACATTTCCTAGGTTGGCCAAACCCTTTCTTATTTAATCCAAAACTGGTGCTTTAAGCTCGCAAGTTTAGATACCCTCTGAAATGTGATCTGTGACTGAAAATTAAAGCTTAAATTACCCTTAAATTACCCTTAAATTGCTCTTATTTTAAATATTTACAGTTTGGTTATTAAGCTTACACAGTACTTTTTCATTGTAGGTCGTGGAATCATGCTTGGAAGGGGTGTGTAAACCAGACCCTCGTATCTATCACTTGTGCGCTGAGAGGCTCAGTGTTCCGCCGGCAGAGGCCATCTTTCTGGATGACATTGGACAGAATCTAAAAGCTGCTGCTCAACTTGGCTTTACTACAATCAAGGTCAGTGGCTACCTACCTAATAGCACACTTAGTTTCATTCAATTTCATGTCATTTTTTTCCATTCTGAATCCACTGTGCTGAGCTTACCAAACCAGTCAAATATCTTAAATGTAACCTGTGCATAGAGAAATATATAGGCTGTCATAGCTGACCTCTTTTATGAAAGGCTGTCATAGACTTTCAGAATTTAATATTTAACCTGGCCATAAATGGTTGAGTGGCTGAATGAAAAAATTGAACCGATTTCCCCCATCTACACATTCAAGGTGGATGGGAAAATCCTCCCCGCTGCATTATTGTATTCTGACAGCGGAGAGACTCCTCCACTCTCAGAATACACAGATCAGTGCTGATCGAGTGGGTTTTATCCGATAGAGCGGTTAAACAGAAGTCAATCAGTGGATGGAATTCTGTTCAACTGCAGTGGCCACACATGGATAGATATTTGTCCATCCCTGCTGAACTGGCCAAATTACGATCCATCAATGGCCACCTTTTGTCAGACCATGCAGATCAGGTTTTATTTTTCTCTTTTTCATAAGATTTACACAGAATACAGGTACAAGGAAATCAAGGTGCAAATGAGGGTACATGTATCCAGTAACCATGGACATGTGAGCACTCGCAGGCCCGCATTGTCTTTGAGTATATTGGATTGGGTGCTGAGGGTCATGACCAATACACCATTTCAAGTTTCAACATTAACAGCCATGTAAACAAAACAAAAAAAAGCCAGACTCATTGTATGTGGTCTGTAGATTTGTATTTTCTAGGATGAAAGAAGTGGAGACGATAAAAGGTACAGGGAAGGGTCAAAAGGCTAAAGTGAGAGAGAGATATACTGTAAGGACAAGTAAGGTGGGGGGAAAAGGGGTAAGGAAGAAAAGAAAAAAATCTAAAATCTAATTTTATACTGTGTGCATGAGCATGTTATGGATCTGTGGCTCAGAATGTAAATAATTTAAAGAATCTACATGACAATCAGACAACTAGCATTAGCAGTCAACATTTTTAGATTTGCCAGTGAAGGGCCTGCTTGGATGGCTATAAATTGAATGTATTGCTTAGATAGGGCCGAATGTTCAGTCAATTTGTAATGTGTGTAGCCAGTCTTTTAAGGCCAAATTAATAAAGCTGTGAATGTGACTTTCACCAAACATTCACTGGTAGTGAATCAATCCCTGTCATTTAAAACGCATGCACCAGTAAGATTTACTTGCAGTGAACGTGACATTTTCTGCTTCATAGATATTCCGCTTAGTGTATGCTTTTGTTTAGGTCTTTTTTTCTCTCTAACATTTTTGATAGTGAATTGTAATACTCTGTAGCATGTTTCTCTAAGTTTATTATTGATAAAGGTAGCAGAAAAAAATGTAAATGTGTAAACTACAGTTAAAATAGAACTGAACTCAAAAAGTGGAGATTTGCTACACTATATTACCAAAAGCAAAACCCACATTAACCTTAATGGCATTCCAGTCTTAGTCCATAGGGTTCAATGTTAAGTCGGCCCACCCTTTGCATCGACATAGTTAGTCAAGTTGAAAAAAAGTCCATCTAGTTCAACCAATAAAAAAAATAATCATACAATCCCATATACGCAATCCTATACCCACAGTTAATCCAGAGGAAGGCGAAAAACCCAGACACACAAGTTGCTCATTGCACAAAGAAGAGTTGAAGCTGTTATAGCAAAGGGTGGGCCAACTCAATAATGAACCCTACAGACTAAGACTGGGATGACATTAAAGTTCATGTAAAGGTAGGTGTCCCAATACTTTTGGTAATTTAATGTGTGTGAGACAAAGATAAAGAATTTCAGAACTTTTTCAACCTTTAATGTGACATATAAACTAAAAACTAAAATAATATGGTTGCATAAGGCCTTGTACACACGATGGGATTTATCCGCTGTAAACGGTCCCCGGACCGTTTACAGCGCGTATTTACGCCGGGATGTTTTGATCCGATGGCTGTACACACCATCGGATCAAATTCCCCGCCGGCGGACAGCGCGGTGACGCGGCGGTGTCGTTGACGCCGCCACGTCACCGCACCAGGAAGTAAACACTTCCGCACGCATGCGTCGGATCCATTCACAGGATACGACGCATGTGCGGGCAGATATGTCCGCTGGTTTGCCGTACTAACCAGCGGACATATCTGACGGGCAGCTATCCGGCGGAAAAATTCCAAAGCATGCTTTGAAATTTTTCCGCCGGAGAAATCCGGCCAGAACGGTCCGTTTGCCCCTACACACGAGCGGATTTTTCGGCTGAAATGGTCCGTCGGATTTATTCCCTCGTGTGTACAAGGCCTAAGTGTGCAGACCCTTGAACTAATACTTTGTTTAAGCACCTTTTGATTTTATTACCGTGCTCAGTGTGTCACGTACCTTACAGCAGAACCCGAGAGGATGAGGGTGGCCTCTTGCACAGTTCCGGTCCTAGCACCCCTGGACATACAGGAAGTGCAGGGGCAGCGAAAGGGTGCAGGTGCCTGCAGGTCAAAGGCTGGAACTTGAAGACACAGGAATTCCTGCGGGGGAGATGTAAGGACTGAACACCAGGTTGTTCAGCAGGTACCAGATCAGGATCAACAGAAGAGTCAGGAACAGGCAGGAGTCGGCAACAGGCTGGCAGCGAGGTACACAATCGGGAGACAGAGCCGTGGCTAAAGTCCAAGCCAGAGTCAGTTCGGTACACAGAGGCAGGCAGGCAGGTAAGGAGAATCTAAGAGAATGGTCAGAGGGAAGCCGGGTTTCCAGGAGCAGAGTTAGTCAGGCAAAGGTAAAAGAACACAGGAACACAGGAACTAGCTGAAGACGATCCAGCACTGATACTGGGCAGATTATGGGCCAGATTCTCAAAAGAGATACGACGGTGTATCGCAGGAAACACCATCGTATCTCTGTTTTATTCCCCGGGTATCTATGCGTCTGATTCATAGAATCATTTACGCATAGATACAGCGAAGATCCGACAGGTGTAAAACACTTACACCGTTGGATCTTAGATGTAATTCCTTCGCTGGCCGCTAGGTGGCCTTTACGTTGATTTCTCATTTGCCTATGCAAATGAGCCTAATACGCCGATTCCAGAACGTTTTTACGCCGCCTCGTCGTCGTTTACGTCGTTTCCGTAAGAGTAAACCTACCCCTGCTATATGAGGGGTAGGCTTACGAAGATCCGTCGTATGCCATGTTAAGTATGGCGTCGGGTCAGCGTCGTCTTTTTCCGTCGGTTACGTCGTTTTACTAAGTCGTTCGCGAATAGGGCATTGCGTAAGTGACGATCATGTTGTTTTCAAGTCGGTTTCAACTACGTTTTCCAACGTGAGCTGGAGCATGCGCACTGGGCTTTTTTCCCGGCCGGCGCATGCGCAGTTCGATCGACGCTGGGGCGCGCTTAATTCAAATACAAGCCGCCCCCTTTGAATTACGCGGGGATACGCCAAGCCATTTACACTACGCCACCGCAAACTACGGAGCAAGTGCTTGGAGAATACGGCACTTGCTCCAGTAAGTTGCGGCAGCGTAGTGTAAATGGCTTACGCTACACCGCCGCGGATTCTACCAGAATCTGGCCCTCTCTGTTTATATAGGGTGCAGTGTGCCAGGATTCGTGGAAGCGTGCGAATGGGCACTAGCGCGCACACATTCGCATGGATGCGCCATTGCGCATGCCCATTCTGAACCCCGTTCATCTCACTCTAAGATTCCGCGCATGCGCTTTGGTGTTAGCGTAACGGAGGTTAGCAGCTGCTGCATGAGGATGAGCACTTGCTGTGTGAGTTCTCTGACACAGTGGGCCAGATTCAGATAGCCCGCTGTGTGGGCGTAGCGTATCTTGTTTACGCTACGCCGCCGTAACTTTGAGAGGCAGGTGCCATATTCAGAAAGAAGTTGCGCCCAAAGTTACGGTGGCGTAGTGTAAATGGGCCGGCGTATAAACGCCTAATTCAAAATAGGCAGGTAGGGGGCGTGATCCATGTAAATGAATCGTGACCCTGCGCAATTGACGCTTTTTCCGAACTGCGCATGCACCGGCCGTGAACGTATCCCAGTGCGCATGCTCCAAATTACGTTGCAAATATTCATTTATATCGACGTGAACGTAACTTACGCCCAACCCCATTCCCGAGCGACTTACGCAAACGACGTACAATATGACGCTGTCCCGACGTCCATACTTAACATTGGCTGCGCCTCATATAGCAGGGATAACTTTACGCCGGAATTACGCTTACGCAAACGACGTAAAATATAACGACTGGGCGCAAGTACGCTCGTGAATCGGCGTATCTAGCTCATTTGCATATTCAACACGAAAATCGACGGAAGCGCCACCTAGCGCCCAGCGTAAATATGCAACTAAGATACGACGGCGTAAGAGACTTACGCCGCTCGTATCTTAGCTAAATTCCGGCGTATCTTGTTTTCTGAATACAGAAAAAAGATACGCCGGCTCTTCTTAGAAGATACGCGGCTTATCTTATATACGCCAATGTATCTTCGTTCTGAATCTGGCCCATAGTTTTTGGGTATGAATCTATCATAGAGGTCAACCGATATGGGTTTTTCTCTGGCCGATGCCGATATTTGGAAATCTGGGCGGCCGATGGCCGTTATGTGTTGCCAATTTTTGCGGCCGATATTTTAGGCCGATTTTTTTTCCCCTCCATTTAAAAAAAACCTAGGGTGGAGAGGTGGGGAGGAGATAATTGTTTAGGGTGGATAGGTAGGGTGCAGCCTGTCAGTGCCACATCAGTGCCCACCAGTGCAGCCCATCGGTGCCACCTCATTAGTGCCCACCAGTGCCACTTCATCAGTGTCCATCAGTGCCACCTCATTGGTGTCTATCAGTGCCCACCAGTGCCACTTCATCAGTGCCCACCAGTGCAGCCCATCAGTGCCACCTCATCAATGCACCAGTGCATCCCATCATTGCCCACCAGCGCATATAACCAGTGCATCACCTCAGTGCTAACCAGTGCATCACCTCAGTGCCAACCAGTGCATCACCTCAGTGCCAATCAGTGCATCACCTCAGTGCAAACCAGTGCATCACCTCAGTGCATCACCTCATCAGTGCCAACCAGTGCATCACCTCATCAGTGCCCACCAGTACAGCCCAATGTCATTCACTTATCAATGCCCACCAGCCTAGCACACGACTCTATTTGTCCCTGGCCCTGACGTGCTGCTGCCCCGCCTCTGCCTACAATCCCCAGAATGCAGAGCGGGCCGGTAACAGCCAATCGGCGGCCGCCGCTGCCGACATCCTCCACTGTCAAGAAAAAGTCTCCTGACTGCTGCACGCCCTGCCTCTGCCTACAAACCCCAGAATGCAGCGCGGGCCGGCAGTTACCGGCCCGCGCTGCATTCTGGGGCTTATAGGCAGAGGCAGGGTGCGCATCAGTCAGGGGACGTTTTTTTCCAGAGTGGAGGATGTCAGCAGCGGCGGCCGCCGATTGGCGGTTACAGGTCCGCTGCCGACTTACTAAAACTAAAAAAAAAAAAAAAACAAGTCAGCAGATAGCAGCGAGTGGGCCCCTCCTCCTCTGGGTGTAAACAGAGGGGAGGGCCGCCACGCTGGGTGTACCAAGCTGGCCGCGGCTCCGGAGCTAGTCCGAACCTGCGGCCTTCCCTATTGCTGTGACCGTGGCGGCAATCCGTGGATTGCTGATGCGGTCACAGCATCGGGAAAGGCCGCGGCTTCGGCCTAGCTCCGGAGCCGCGGCACCGCCAACTGCCATGTTAAATATCGGCCTAATTTGGATGATGCCGATTTCTCCAAAACGGACAAATATTGGCCGATATATCGGTCGACCTCTAGTCTATCAGCATGGTCCTTCTTGACTTGGCAATATTTGCCCACTCTTCTTTACAAAAACACTTCAAATCTGTAATTTTGCAAAGGCATTTCGGGCAGCCCTCTGGGCTCTGGCTGGGCCATTGACTGTCTTCACTGTGTTCCATGGTATTTCTAATGCCTTGGAAATTCTTTTCCTGATTGATACCTTTTTACAATGAGAGCCCAATGAGAGGATGCTTTGGATGCTCTCTGCGGACCATGGCTTTCCCTGTAGGATGCGACTAAGAAAATGCCAGGAAAGACCTACTAGAACAGCTGAACTTTACTTGGGGTTAATCCTATTTAACACGAGTTTAAATGTGATTGCTTAAAACCCCTTTCACACTGGGGCATTTTTCAGGCGCTTTAGCATTAAAAAACCAGCCTGAAAGAAGCTGCATCTGCAATCCCAATGTAAAAGCCTGAGTGCTTTCACACTAAAGCACCTGAAAAACGCCCCAGTGTGAAAGGGGTTTTACCGTTAAAAAAAGCGCCTGAAAGAAGCTGCATCTGCAATCCCAATGTGAAAGCCTGCACACTGAGGCGCTGCACTGGCAGGGCGTCAAAAAAGTCCTGCAAGAAGCTTCTTTGCAGCGCTTTAGGGAGCGTTAAATACACCGCTCCTAAAGACCCCTTCCCATTGAGGGAGCTTTTTTTTAAAGCCAAAGAACCTGAAAAAAGCTCCAGTGTGAAAGGGGCCTTAGCGGCGCTTTACCAGCATTTTTCGGGCACTGGCAGTGTGAAAGGGCTCTGACATTGGGATTGCAGATAAGGCTTCTTTCAGGCGCTTTACAGACTTTTTTTTAACGATAAAGTGCCTGAAAAAAGCCACAGTGTGAAAGGGGCCTAATTCTGAACAGCTACATTTATAAGAGGCTGTGCACACTTTTGCAACCACATTAGTATTTTTTTAACTCCTCCCCCCCAAGAGATTTAAATTTGTTTTTCAATTAAGTAGCAGTTTATAGGTCACATTAAAGGTGGAAAAAGTTCTAAAATGATCTTTGTCTCATTTTCTTACATCACAAAAACCTGACATTTTAACAGGGGTGTATAGACTATTTATATCCATTGTACTGTATATGTGTGTGTGTATATATATATTGTGACAGGAAGTCAGGTAAATCTGTGGGTGTTGTCACAGACGGGAGATACATTTCTGGTTTGTTTAGACAATACACCAATTACTACCAGGTGTCAGCTGCAGAAATAGCCAGAAAGGTTTAGGGCGTTGGAAAACTTCAGCTGTTCAGAATGAGGTAATTAAGGCCTCTATAAGTTATCCAAAGGATGACTACTGATTGCTGCATCCTGGGGCTTTTTGAGTTAAGTAGAGCAGTGAGAAAGACTATTGTTTCTCTGCAGTATGACCAGCAGTGTCTGCCCAGCAGTAGGCTGTGCCGGACTCCATAGATAGGTTCCTGTGTGGTGAAGGTAGACGCCCCAAGTGACCAGGGTTTATTTTATGTTTTGTTTTGTTTATGCTGTTTGGATGCTTGCACTTGTTTCCAGCAATATGGAAGAATAAACCAAACTCTTTGTTTTCAACCATCTTCGGCTGCCTCTCTGTATAGTTCAGTGTGTAGTGAACCCATCCAGGGGGTCACACACCCCCGCTACTGAGCTAACCCCTTACAATATATATATATATATATATATATATATATATATATATATATATATATATATATATATATTAGCAACCCTTTGAGCTCTTAGCTATTAGGATGGTTTTTAGAGACATTTGTGATCTTTTGGTTTTGTGCCAACCTTTTATATTGGACAAGGGTAACAAGAAAATATCCAGTTGTCTTAACAACTAACACCACTCTGTGTCATACAGGTAAATAATGTGAAAGAGGCACTTGAAGATTTAGAAAATTTATTAAGATTCCCTTTGAAAAACTTTGTTCCAAACACTCGTTCTGTGAGACCCTCAATGGAGATTCCAAGGGATTCCTTGAAGAAATATATGGAAGATCTGTTTGGAGAAGCTCTTCAGGTATATAAATGTTCCAGCAAAATGTAGACTGTAATACTGTCCACACTGTAGAATGTTACCCTTTTAATTAACCTTCATTTCAAATTATCATTCTGCTTAAGGAATTCATTTACAGTTACAGAAAAATTGTTCACCTCCTTAGGTGTCTAAAACCTTTTATTCAATCTTCTAGCCTTTTTTTTTCAACACACATCTGCATTCATGAACATTTTTCGAGCCTTATTTTGCCACTGTGTGCCATGATAACAGTCAGTAGCCATTACAGTGACCGCCATATACAAAGCTTTGGGATTGATTTACTGGACAGTGCAAAATCTTCAGAAACCAATACGCTTCCAGGTTTTATTGTCAAAGCTTATCTGAACAAGCTGACGTTAGAAGCCGATTGGCTACCACGCACAGCTGTACTAGTGCTTACATTTTAGTAAATCTCCCTCTATGTGTGGACATAATTATGGGTCTGAAAGTGAAAAAAGAATCCGCGCAATAGGACCAACTATTGCCTGTGAGTGAGTATAGAGTTTTTACGCCCTTAATTAATTAATTTAAGCAGCTGCCCCTACATGATTTATTTCACCTAGGTGAGATAATGATTTGAGAGAGGATGGAAGTAGGAATGGCGCTATCTTTTAACCACTTTAGCCCCGGACCATATTGCTGTCCAATGACCAGAGCACTTTTTGTGATTCGGCACTGCGTCGCTTTACCTGACAATTGCACGGTCGTGCTACGTCGCTCCCAAACAAAATTGGCGTCCTTTTTTTCCCACAAATAGAGCTTTCTTTTGGTGGTATTTTATCATCTCTGCGGTTTAAATTTTTTGCGCTATAAACAAAAATAGAGCGACAATTTTGAAAAAAATTCAATATTTTTTACTTTTTGCTATAATAAATATCCCCCAAATATATATATATATATATATATATATAAAAAAAAAATCCTCAGTTTAGGCCAATACGTATTCTTCTACATATTTTCTGTTAAAAAAAAAAATCGCAATAAGCGTTTATTGATTGGTTTGCGCAAAAGTTATAGCGTTTACAAAATAGGGGGTCGTTTTATGTCATTTTTATTCATATTTTTTTTTTTTACTAGCAATGGCGGCGATCAGCATTTTTTTTCAGTACTGCGACATTATGGCGGGCAATTCGGACACTTTTGCACACATTTTTGGGGCCATTGGCATTTTTATAGCGATCAATGCTATAAAAATGCATTGTATTACTATAAAAATGCCATTGGCAGTGAAGGGGTTAACACTAGGGGGCAGGGAATGGGTTAAAATGTGTTCCTGGGTGTGTTCTAACTGTATGGGGGGGGGTGGCCTCACTAGGGGAAATCACTGATCTTCTGTTCATACATTGTATGAACAGAAAATCAGCGTTTCCCCCGCTGACAGGAACGAGAGCTATGTGTTTACACACATAGCTCCCTAGCGGCCGCTTTAAAGCGGACATATAGCTACGGGCTCTCGCCCAGGAGTGCCGCCGTCCCGCAGTAATATGACGGAGGGTGGTCGGCAAGCGGTTAAAGTGCAGTGCTGATGTGGTAAATAGTGTTACAGGCACCTTTACGCAATAGTGAAAAACGCAGTGACATATAATCAAATACAGGTAAATTGGTGCATTTTAATAAAACCTAATTTTAAAATCCTAGTACGGAAAATGCTGGTGATATCCAAAATGTGTGTGTAAAAAGCAATGTGATTAAGTGAAAATAGATGAATTAAATTGCTTGAGCAGCTGCGATAAAAACGCAGTTCCATGTGATCCAAAAAAATATATATATAATAAAATAGTGCACCTTAATAAAAAACTTGTGCTACAAAGGCTAGTGATATCCACTCCAAAGGCGTGAGAAATGACAAAGAAAAAATTAATTAAGTGGCAATAATTATAAATAAATTAAATAAATAAAAATTAGAACGTCTAGTTCTATGCTTCACACAGTGATCCACTCCAATCTGTGCTCCTATATGGACCGCACTCATCCGATTTGTGCCCCCTCTTGGAGTTTGCAGCATTCACAGTGTATGCCACTGTGCAGCACTCTGGCAAAGGCACGTCCTGGTGGTGCTCTCAGTGTTTATCCCATATACAGGAAAAAAGAAGGAAGGGGTCCCAAGATAGTGTAGTACCATTTAAAAATTCAGCTTTTAATGGTAAAAGACAAATGGGTACTCACAATTTTGTTGAAATGACAGAGCATTACTTTAGCATGCAGAAAACAGGAAGTGTTGTGGCGTTCTGTCGGATCGCTCTTAAACGGAAGTGTCGATCCGACGGAACGCCACAACCTTTCCGTCTTCTGCAAAAGCTGAATTTTTTAACACACTATCACACGATCTTGGGGCCCCTTCCTTCTTTTTTCCTGTATATGGGATATAGGATAAACACTGAGAGCACCACCAGGGCCACAGCAGGACGTGCCTTTGCCAGAGTGCTGCACAGTGGCATACACTGTGAATGCTGCAAACCCCAAAAGGGGGCACAAATCTGGTGAGTGCGGTCCATATAGGAGCACAGATTGGAAGGGATGACTGTGTGAAGCAACAGCATGAAGCACTTTCTCTAATTTTTATTTTTATTTATAATTATTGGCACTTAATTAATTTTTTCTTTGTCATTTCTCACACCTTTGGAGTGGATATCACTAGCCTTTGTAGCACAATGATTTTATTAAGGTGCACTATTTTATTTTATATATATATATATATATATATATTTTTTTTTTTGATCACTTGGAACTGCGTTTGTATCGCAGCTGCTCAAGGAATTTTAATTCATCTATTTTCACTTAATCACATTGCTATTTACACACACATTTTGGATATCACCAGCATTTTCCTTTACTTTCCGTACTAGGATTTCAAAATTAGGTTTTATTAAATTGCACCAATTTACCTGTATTTGATTATATGTCACTGCGTTATTCACTATTAAGTACAGGTGCCTGTAACACTATTTACCACATCAGCACTGCACTTTAAAAGCTAGCGCCATTCCTACTTCCATCCTCTCTCAAATAATTATGGGTCTTTGTTTTTCTTTTTTCTTTAAATGTGATATTATTTTCATCATGGTCCTTTTTCGATAATGGTTTTAGTGTATATTCTGGATTTAGGTTAAGGGTTGGCTTTACAGTGTATGTAGACCCTAAGAATGATAAGTGTACTTTGTATATAAAGTACTTAAAAACTGTTGCTGTAACTGCTTAAAATGTGTTAACTGGGAGTTGGCTTTAATTTGTTGAATGAATGAAAAACTTATGTTTTCTACCACAAAATCTAATAATGAACAAATAATGATAACATCCCTCCTTCTGAGGGATATACTTTAAAATCAAACCTCAGGAAGGGGGTCAGTTGAATATATTTTCCAAGTATTCTTCAGTCATTTCATTTTCCAACAATGCTACCTAAAGTAAATATGCAATAATATACAATCTAATATAAATGATATAACTATTGCATATATGTATTAAACTTGTCTAAGCCTATAATTAGCTATTAAGATTTATTTAGGCACCATGATGTAAAGTTAGTTATGAAAATGCACACATCTGCTTAGTAAAACAATATCTTATTTATTTCCCAAGAAAATAGGATATACACTAAACAGCAGAATATACTGAGCATATAACAACAAAAGGCCCAAGCCAGTATCCAGAGCAAGTGAACAAGGGACTATATCTCTTTTGTGAGCCCTTTTTACTGAAACATTCACATCCACTCGTAAATCACCCCCACTTGCCCCCTATCCAATGAGATATTGCCAAGAGGAAGTCCTTGTAATATATTATATTGGCCTATAGGGGTAGCATTGTCCGTGTATAATCTCCAGGAGCTTGTTGATCTTTTGATCTTCGTCATCAATCATCCTGGCAGCCGTTGCTCTCTTTGAAGCTTGTATCACACCAGGTGGGCTGTAACCAAGCCTTCTTGCTATGCAGACAACTTGGGGCCATCTTCATGTATGAACCAGAAAGCGAACTTCCAGCACTACCAATCACAGACATTAAATGCATTAGCATGAGAGACATGCAACAGCGAGTACCACATGGAAATAGATGATTTTAATAAAAGGCTTTTACATTAATTTGAATCTATTCCATGATCTCTTCCTAAAACATGTGTAATATACAGTACAGCGTTCAAAAGAAACATGTGAAAAAGATCTAAAATAAATTGAAATGATCTTAAATAAAATGGTGATAATGGGTGATGAATGAGAATAAATTCTCACAGTGGCAATTCATGTAAAGAAGCCAGTGAAAGTGACACAAAAAAACATGTGTGAATAAAGAAAAAGTCCCACTATGTTGAATATATGGAGGAACTTAAGAAAAATCAGTCCTTGTAGGATGAATCAGTCCTTAAGGGGTTAAATCCACATGAACACCCAAAGAAAGAGGTTGAAGGATAGAGAGAACTTCATCCACCAGGAAGGCACCCAGAAGTGGTATTGCAGTCTCCTTACCCTATCAATGTGACCATCGTTACAGTGATCTCAGCAAACCTGAGGATTTTAGGTCTCCCTCCGGACCCTCTGTGGGATGTGTGAGGTGGTATCTGTTATCATCTGCAAATCTGGAATGATCCGAATTATCTATTCCTGTATGGGCTTTAATCATCAGTTACTTTAGTCTGACATAGTTTTGTGTTATTTCACATTGCACAATGGCCACCCTGAGAATTTAAAGCCATACGTTTTTTTTACATATTGCAGGTTCTCTGCTTGTTCGTCAGTTCAGTCATGGACAGTCCAACCCCACTTACTATGTCAGATTTAATGGAAAGCAATTGGTACTGAGGAAGAAACCTCCAGGAAAACTGCTGCCGGGGGCTCATGCCATAGAAAGGGAGTATAGGTAGGTTTATATTTTTTTTTAACTGGGCTACATAACATTTTTTCAGTGGTCTTAAGATTTCTAACGATATTCTCTACAGTTGGTAGACTTAGTGGAGCTGAATTAATTGTCTTAGTGGGGTACAGTCCCAACAAATATGTATCTTGCAGTTGTATCGTTTTATGGTGATTCACATGAATGTTTTTCTCCCATATAATTCTCTATTCTTTTAGGTGCATTGATTGATAAAATTCAGATTTCCAGTAAGCCATATAGCCATGCATTTGGAAGTCCTTTGTTGTTACAGAGATTAATATTTTATTTATTGAAGATATTGGGCTTTCATCAGTTGACCCATCCAGGCATCTAATGATTGCTTTGTTGCATTGGTTTTTAATGAGGGTAACATATGTGTTTTTCTCAAACATTTTTATTTCCGAAAAAGAAAGTTAACATTTTCTCCATGTTACAGTATACTGTACACCAGTTATATTCTAGTTATGTACATTTTGCCCCTGAGATGTGTTCTACTAATAAAACTATAAAAAAAAAAAAAACATGTACATGGTCATCAATACAAAGATATGCTCTTCACTATGCCTCTTAGGAGGTGTTAGAATCTTGTAAGTTTGTTCAGTACTTACAACAAAGGCACTTATAGATACCCACTAAATAAAGTACATGTAATTGTAACACCTTGTTTATACAGCTTTATTGAGTAACAAAGTTTCCTTTCTACTGCAAAACGTCAATAATTAACTTTACCAACAAATTTTGGCTCTATTTTTGATTGCCCCTCATGAGTGAGTGATGTATTCCGGACTCGGGTAAATATCTTAACATAAGTCTCAAGATCCTAGCATCTTTCAAGGTTATCGCTAATTTGAGAACACATCCTTTAAATATAGTAGCTAATTATGGTGCCTGTTAGGCGTTCCCTGAGATATTATTTGGTGTATTGGAAAATCAAAAAAATGGTTTCTCTTTTCATGGTTCCCAATCATTAGTTAATAAACAGTAGCCACTAGCCACCATGTAAAAAAATGTTTCAGTTGACTAACATTGTCATCCTCAAAACTTATAGACACCTTTTCTAATTATAGCAATCTCGTAGGTCACTTGGAACTGTTGTTATTGTCAGGGAATCCTGGTATAACCATTCCCTTAGAATACAGCTAGCAGTGGAAAGACAAATATGCACCCAGTAGTAGCAGAGAATGTCAGTAGCTAATGTAAAAGTAGAAGTGGGTCCAGAGGTATTTTGTGTTCCCATATATTAGAGATATAGAAAGAGAGGAGGGTGAATGGCAAATGTATGCTTGTGCCACATCCAGTAAATATGAGAAAAGAAAAAGGGGGTTCCCCTGGGTGGACTTTTAAGGCACTAACAATATTTCAAAATATACAGGATATTAAAAAAAAAGTTTTATTCACAATTGTACATATTCGTCAAATTGTTTTTAAATATTAAATTAAAATACAGAGTTCCAATGATTGTCACCATATAGGTAAATACAAGAAGAACCTTCTTAACACCCAATTGTTAAGAAGGTTCTTTACACTTCTTGTAGTGCAAAGTGGATTTGCCTTTCGTAAATAACCCCCATAGTTTACATAGTTAGTTTGAAAAAAGACATCTACTTCAACCAGTAAAAGGGAAACATTTTGTGCTCCTACAAGTTTGTCCAGTATATTGGTAGCTACTATAGTTCAGACTGTGGTTTATATACAAATCTCTTCCAATAAGCAGTCATTTTTAGGTAATGTCAGTAATCTGTTTTGGGAATATGGCACATTTCCCTTAGTTCAGTTAAAGTATAGGTGTTGAGTTTTGTTTTGAGAAGTTGATAAAGGCATGTCAACCCCTTGTGTGTTGAAATTCGTTATCCTCTTCCACCTGAGGGAAAAAATAGGATTATAGCATATTGGTAAATAGCTTGAAAAGAGCTTAGAAAATTCCTTAAAGCAGGGGTTCACCCAAAAAAAAATTGTTTTAACATTACATTCAGGTGGGCTGTTAGAATGACAATTGGCTGTTTTTTTAAATCATTGCAGTACATACCGTTTTATATATACAGTGCGGAAAATAAGTATTTGAACACCCTGCTATTTTGCAAGTTCTCCCACTTGGAAATCATGGAGGGGTCTGAAATTGTCATCGTAGGTGCATGTCCACTTTGAGAGACATAATCCCAAAAAAAAAATTCCAGAAATCACAATGTATGATTTTTTAAACTATTTATTTGTATGATACAGCTGCAAAGAAGTATTTGAACACCTGTCTATCAGCTAGAATTCTGACCCTCATAGACCTGTTAGTCTGCCTTTAAAATGTCCACCTCCACTCCATTTATTATCCTAAATTAGATGCACCTGTTTGAGGTCATTAGCTGCATAAAGACACCTGTCCACCCCATACAATCAGTAAGAATCCAATTACTAACAAGACCAAAGAGCTGTCCAAAGACACTAGAGACAAAATTGTACACCTCCACAAGGCTGGAAAGGGCTACGGGGAAATTGCCAAGCAGCTTGGTGAAAAAAGGTCCACTGTTGGAGCAATCATTAGAAAATGGAAGAAGCTAAACATGACTGTCAATCTCCCTCGGACTGGGGCTCCATGCAAAATCTCACCTCGTGGGGTCTCAATGATCCTAAGAAAGGTGAGAAATCAGCCCAGGACTACACGGGAGGAGCTGGTCAATGACCTGAAAAGAGCTGGGACCACCATTTCCAAGGTTACTGTTGGTAATACACTAAGACGTCATGGTTTGAAATCATGTATGGCACGGAAGGTTCCCCTGCTTAAACCAGCACATGTCAAGGCCCGTCTTAAGTTTGCCAATGACCATTTGGATGATCTAGAGGAGTCATGGGAGAAAGTCATGTGGTCAGATGAGACCAAAATAACTTTTTGGTCATAATTCCACTAACCGTGTTTGGAGGAAGAAGAATGATGAGTACCATCCCAAGAACACCATCCCTACTGTGAAGCATGGGGGTGGTAGCATCATGCTTTGGGGGTGTTTTTCTGCACATGGGACAGGGCGACTGCACTGTATTAGGGAGAGGATGACCGGGGCCATGTATTGCGAGATTTTGGGCAACAACCTCCTTCCCTCAGTTAGAGCTTTGAAGTTGGGTCGAGGCTGGGTCTTCCAACATGACAATGACCCGAAGCACACAGCCAGGATAACCAAGGAGTGGCTCTGTAAGAAGCATATCAAGGTTCTGGCGTGGCCTAGCCAGTCTCCAGACCTAAACCCAATAGAGAATCTTTGGAGGGAGCTCAAACTCCGTGTTTCTCAGCGACAGCCCAGAAACCTGACTGATCTAGAGAAGATCTGTGTGGAGGAGTGGGCCAAAATCCCTCCTCCAGTGTGTGCAAACCTGGTGAAAAACTACAAGAAACGTTTGACCTCTGTAATTGCAAACAAAGGCTACTGTACCAAATATTAACATTGATTTTCTCAGGTGTTCAAATACTTCTTTGCAGCTGTATCATACAAATAAATAGTTTAAAAAAATCATACATTGTGATTTCTGGAATTTTTTTTTTGGATTATGTCTCTCACAGTGGACATGCACCTACGATAACAATTTCAGACCCCTCCATGATTTCCAAGTGGGAGAACTTGCAAAATAGCAGGGTGTTCAAATACTTATTTTCCGCACTGTATATGTTCACCGTGGCTTCCGGGTATAATCTGCGGTACTGGTCGCTCCTAATTGATTGACAGGCTTCCCACCGACGTTCGGGTTCTTTCGGCAACTCGTGACGTGCTGTATGCGCCGGTCGGAAGCCTGTCAATCAATTAGATTATACCCGCTTTAATAAATCCTTTTTTTTTTTTAAAACTATTACTGTATCCCTAATCAAGATGTTATGACAAATGAGATATGGTATTTTTGTAGAGTATGCATGAGTGTCATCAGGTTCCAAGGTTCCATCACCCCCGATTCTATCCCATAGTTTGAGAATTTTGATGTACGTCCTACCCAGTCCACAACATGAGACAGTAAGCATGATGAGTTTTGCAATCCTATATTGGGTAAGGCTGTTCCCCCATCCTGTTTTAGATAAGGGTTTAAAGGCTATATATGATCTTTTGTTTTGCCATGTAAAATGATTGAAGACTCTATTTAAATTTTTAATCCGTGATCACTGGGGGGAAAAACGTAGGAAATGCTTCCTCCTGCCTGCAGCACACATATGACATCATCCAAGCCTAGTCAAAGTCACTTGAATGTTGCTCAAGGGCTGCTTTTTAATTATAAAGGTACAGTATTTAAAACAAGAGGACACTGTTGTATATTGCAAGTGTAATTTAAACATGCAGGCTTGTAAGGTTACTGAATGGGCTACCTTATTGTAACTGTTCGTCAGCATCTGATGACAATTTTCTAGCACATATGGCTTTTTCGTGCATTAATCAACATGGGCTGATATCATATTCTTTATAGGGTTTTGAAAGCTCTGGGCGAGGCTGATGTTCCTGTACCAAAGGTGTTAAGCCTTTGTGAAGATTCAAGGTATGTAAGGAGTGTAATGTTGACTTTCATTGTTATGCAGGATCATTTTACATAATAATAAAATGTTATGTTCCTGGCAGCATCATTGGAACTCCCTTTTATTTGATGGAATATTGCACTGGGCGCATTTTTAAAGACCCTGCCCTACCAGAACTAGATGCTAAAGAACGTCAAGCCATATATACAGCAATGAATAAAGTTCTGTGCCAAATTCACAGTGTGGACATCAAAGCAGCGGGACTAGAAGATTATGGCAAACAAGGTATACTCTTACATTAAAATAACTATTTCGGTAATGTTTGTATGGTAGCCTTTGCTCAACATACATATTGATGACTCTTTCTTTTAACATTGGATTTAATCATACAAATGAATTGGTGCATTTAAGCCTTTTGCTTTAGATGGCTGATTGTTTATATGTCAAACTTCAATGCTATGTTCCAGACTAATACAGCATACACACGACCGTTTTTCATGACGATAAAAAAATAAATAAAAATTAATTGGTCGTTAAAAACAGTCGTGTGTAGGCTCCAGAGCATTTTTCTCGTCGAGAAAAATGTTCATTAAAAATTTTGCTCTATTTTTTCTTGTAGTTTTTCTCGTCGTGAAAAACGGTCGTGTGTACGCTTTAACGACGGGGAAAAAAACTCAGGAGCAAGTTATGAGACAGGAAATTAGCATAATCAGCCCAAAGAGTGGCGCCATTCGAATGGAACTTCCCCTTTATAGTGCCGTTGTACGTGTTGTACGTCACCGCGCTTTGCACAAGCATTTTTTATCAGGATCGTGTTTATGCAAGGCAGGCTTGAGAGGAATCGTGTCGAGAAAAACGTTGTTTTTTTTCCATGGAATGAAAAACAGTTGTGTGTACGCGACATAAGGCCTCGTACACACGATCGGACATATCCGATGAAAACGGTCCGCGGACCATTTCCTTCGGATATGTCCGATCGGGAGTTTGATCCGATGGCGTGTACACACCATCGGATCAAATTCCCCGCCGCCGGACGGCGCGGTGACGCGGCGGTGACGTTGACGCCGCCACGTCACCGCACCAGGAAGTTAAACACTTCCGCGCATGCGCCGAATCCATTCGGCGGCGGCGTGGCGGCGGTGGGGGGCGACATGTCTGCTGGTAAGTCTACTAACCAGCAGACATGTCGGGCGGACAGATTCCACCGGATAGATTTCAAAGCATGCTTTGAAATCTGTCGGGTGGAGAAATCTGTCCGCTAGCCCATACACACGAGCGGAGATGTCTGCTGAAACGGTCCATCGGACCGTTTTCAGCGGACATATCCCCTCATGTGTATGAGGCCTAAGAGTTTCCTATAACTGTCTGCTTAGTTATGTTTCATTCCATCTTTATTTATTCTTCACCGTTTATTGAAGCTAGGTTTTTTTTTTTATTAGGTGCATATGTTCAACGCCAAATTCAGACATGGACAAAGCAGTACAGAGCTAGCGAGACTCACCAAATCCCTTCTATGGAACGGCTTATTGAATGGCTTCCACAGCATCTACCTGCAGACCAGAACACCACAGTGGTACATGGAGACTTTAGGTAATAATTGGAAAGACTGGGGATTATTCTTACATACCCCTACTGTGTATGTGTTCACAAAGTATGATGCTGTTTTAGAAACTGTTAAAGAGTTTGTTACCCCAATATTTCATATTCCTGATGTGTGCCTGCTGTACCCTGTACTTGTATGGAAAAGTATTTTGTTTTCTTTGTATTGCTTCCTTTGTGTGATATGCCCAGTGTTCTTGCTAGTCCCCTTGCTTTCCTAATAAACACTGACCACAGCAAGCAGGAGAGCACACTGTGATCAGTTCTCTAGCTATGCTGGGAACTCAGTGTACTATCCTCCAATGATCAGACTTGTCCTGACACCCCCCCCCCCCTCTGCACAGCCATTCACTGGAAGTTCAGTGTGCTGCTTCTCCTCCCCCCCATCTCTTATGCAGCTGAGAATAGAAATAATGTGATCACTTATGAAAAAGGGTATTTGAAATCATTTTTTATATCTATACAAAAATGTTTTGCCTTTCATTTCTATTTTAAACCGAATGGGTTGTTTTTACAAGGTGGTCATTTACAATCAATTTAAAGCAAAACCCAAGAGCAAATACATTTTGTAATTTTAAGGTTTATAAATTAATTGATCCACGGTGTCTTCAACTACAGAGGTCAATCAGGACTTGTTATATAGCTCATCTACGGCTGGTTACAAATAGGTAGATCGCTCCGTTGATCTCCGCTGAGCTGGCGGATGACAGGTCCGTCTCCGGTTACTGTGCAGGGACGGACCGTTCAGAGCCCAGTTGTTCTCTATTGGCAGATTAGATGAAAACGGACTGCATGTCCATTTTCATCTGATTCCATCCAATCCAATCCACTGGACGGATGGCGAATGTATCGCCAGCCGTCTGTTTTACGTGGATCTTGTCGGATCGGATGGCATCTGCCTGCCCATACAAGTCAATAGATGGCCCGCTCGGATCCGCCTGAAAAACAGACAGGCGGATCCGAGCAGGCCAATCGTGTGAAAGGGGCCTAATTAAGGTCATTATAAACCCTCCTACCCACACCTTGTGTTTTTCATCTACAAAAGATGTGCATTGATCATGTAGTTTCATGGTGTCATTAGTTGCCCACACACATATATATATATATATATATATATATATATATATATATATATAGTATAGTAAACCTTCTCATTGCCGTGTCAAAAGTTCCTGTTTGTGTTCAAACATGAGATTTGCCACATAGGAACAAGCAAGCTTAACCACTTCTACCCCGGAAGAATTGGCAGCCCAATGCCCGGGCCATTTTTTGAGATACCGCACTGCTTCGATTTAACTGATAATTGCGCTGTTGTGCGACACTGTACCCAAACAAAATTGACGTCCTTTTTTCCCCCACAAATAGAGCTTTCTTTTGGAGGTATTTGATCATCTCTGGTATTTATTAAAAAAAATTGCGCTATAATCAAAAAAGAGTGCCAATTTTGAAAGAAAAAACACAATATTTTGTACTTTTTGCTATAATAAATGTCCCCATCTTTTAAAAAAAAGCATTTTTTTTTCACAGTTTAGACCGATATGTATACTTCTACATATTTTTGGTAATAGAAATCGCAATAAGCGTATCCAGTGGTCAGCATATCCTGTGTTTCCATTGGCTGAGGAGGTAGTGGAGGGGCGGAGAAGCTATAGCCTCTGGAATTTTACATCAAGATGATGTCGGTGTCAGACATTTCAGGGACAGATGTAAAAAAAAAAAAAAAGATTTTTACACACTGTCCCTGGTTTTACTGAGGCTGCAACCCTAATAAGGCCCCCTAGTGGCTGTGGGCCCTCGGGCAGTGACCAAGTGCCAGAATGGTCAGTCCGCTACTGGGAGACTCTGAAAGTCCTTGTTGCGGCAATATGGCTTCTATTCACTATATATTCGCAAATGTAGGCAACTAAAACCAATGTTTTAAGAAGGTTTTTTTTTTGGGCTATCCGGAAAGCGTGAAGGGGGCCTTTTTTATACTGGTGTGCGTGCGTGCGTATGTATGTATGTATGTATGTATGTATGTATATATATATATATATATATATATATATATATATATATATATATATATATATATATATATATATATATATATATATATATATATATATATACATACAGGTGGTTCTCAAAAAATTTGCATATTGTGATAAAGTTCATTATTTTCTGTAATGTACTGATAAACATTAGACTTTCATATATTTAGATTCATTACACACAACTGTAGTTCAAGCCTTTTTAGTGTTTTAATATTGATGATTTTAGCATACAGCTCATGAAAACCCAAAATTCCTATCTCAAAAAATTATCATATTTCATCCGACCAATAAAAGAAAAGTGTTTTTAATAAAAAAAAAGTCAACCTTCAAATAATTCTGTTGAGTTATGCACTCAATACTTGGTCGGGAATCCTTTTGCAGAAATGACTGCTTCAATGCGGCGTGGCATGGAGGCAATCAGCCTGTGGCACTGCTGAGGTGTTATGGAGGCCCAGGATGCTTCGGTAGCGGCCTTAAGCTCATCCAGAGTGTTGGGTCTTGCGTCTCTCAACTTTCTCTTCCCAATATCCCACAGATTCTCTATGGGGTTCAGGTCAGGAGAGTTGGCAGGCCAATTGAGCACAGTAATACCATGGTCAGTAAACCATTTACCAGTGGTTTTGGCACTGTGAGCAGGTGCCAGGTCGTGCTGAAAAATGAAATCTTCATCTCCATAAAGCTTTTCAGCAGATGGAAGCATGAAGTGCTCCAAAATCTCCTGATAGCTAGCTGCATTCACCCTGCCCTTGATAAAACACAGTGGACCAACACCAGCAGCTGACATGGCACCCCAGACCATCACTGACTGTGGGTACTTGACACTGGACTTCAGGCATTTTGGCATTTCCCTCTCCCCAGTCTTCCTCCAGACTCTGGCACCTTGATTACCGAATGACATGCAAAATTAGCTTTCATCCGAAAAAAGTACTTTGGACCACTGAGCAACAGTCCAGAGTTGCTTCTCTGTAGCCCAGGTCAGGCGCTTCTGCCGCTGTTTCTGGTTCACAAGTGGCTTGACCTGGGGAATGCGGCACCTGTAGCCCATTTCCTGTACACGCCTGTACACAGTGGCTCTGGATGTTTCTACTCCAGACTCAGTCCACTGCTTCCGCAGGTCCCCCAAGGTCTGAAATCGGTCCTTCTCCACAATCTTCCTCAGGGTCCGGTCACCTCTTCTCGTTGTGCAGCGTTTTCTGCCACACTTTTTCCTTCCCACAGACTTCCCACTGAGGTGCCTTGATACAGCACTCTGGGAACAGCCTATTCGTTCAGAAATTTCTTTCTGTGTCTTACCCTCTTGCTTGAGGGTGTCAATGATGGCCTTCTGGACAGCAGTCAGGTCGTCAGTCTTACCCATGATTGCGGTTTGGAGTAATGAACCAGGCTGGGAGTTTTTAAAAGCCTCAGAAATCTTTTGCAGGTGTTTAGAGTTAATTAGTTGATTCAGATGATTAGGTTAAGAGCTTGTTTAGACAACCTTTTCATGATATGCTAACTTTTTGAGATAGGAATTTTGGGTTTTCATGAGCTGTATGCCAAAATCATCAATATTAAAACAAGAAAAGGCTTGAACTACTTCAGTTGTGTGTAATGAATCTAAAATTATTGAAAGTCTAATGTTTATCAGTACATTACAGAAAATAATGAACTTTATCACAATATGCAAATTTTTTGAGAACCACATTATATATATATATATATATATATTATACGGTGGATATAAAAAGCCTACACACTCCTGTTGAAATGTCAGGTTTCTTTGATGTTAAAAAATTAGACAAAGATAAATCATCTCAGAACTTTTTCCACCTTTAATGTGACCTATAAACTGTACAACTCAGTTGAACTACTAACTGACATTTTTTAGATGGAGGGAAGTAAAAATAAAAAAAATAAAAATAATGTGGTTGCATAAGTGTGCACACGCTTATACTAATACTTTGTTGAGGCATCTTTTTATTTTATTACAGCACTCAGTGTTTTGGGGTATGAGACTATCTTGACCATTTGCAAAAACAGTCCAAATCTGTCAGATTGCGAGGGCATCTCCTGTGCACAGCCCTCTTCAGATCACTCCAAAGATTTTCAATCGAAATTCGGGTCTGGGCTCTAGCTGGGCCATTCCAAAACTTTAATCTTCTTCTGGTGAAGCCATTCCTTTGTTGATTCTGAATGTAAGCTTTGGGTCATTGTCATGCTGAAAGTTCATCTTTCTAGCAGAAGCCTGAATGTTTTGTGCCAACGTTGACTGGTATTTGGAACTGTTCATAATTCCCTCTACCCTGACTAATGCCCCTGTTCCAGCTGAAGAAAAACAGCCCCAAAGCATTATGCTGCCACCACCATGCTTCACTGTGGGTATGACGTTCTTTTGCTGATGTGCAGTGTTTTCGCACCAAACACAATTTTTGGAATTATAGTTATACAAAAAGATCAATCTTGGTTTCATCAGACCATAACACATTTTCCCACATGCTTTTGGGAGTCTTCAGATGTGTTTTTGCGAAATTTAGCCGTGTTTGGATGTTTTTCTTGACATAAGAAGAATACAGGAGATTGTTGTCACATGTATCACACAGCCAATACATGCCAGATATTCCTGCAGCTCCTTTATATGTTGCTGTAGGCCTCTTGGCAGCCTCCCTGACCAGTTTTCTTTTAGTCTTTTCATCAATTTTGGGGTGACATCCAGTTCTTGGTATTATTGGGGTGAATATTACCGCGCTTACCATAAACGGGGGGGGGGAGGGGGGTGGGGTGAGGGGGGTGGGTACAGCTGCTGCACTGAATGGTGTATCAACCAAGGCAAATAAAAAAATGGAGGGGTAGTGCTGCGCTGTAGGGAAGGGAGTGGGGATGGGATAATGTGGAGAGGAAGTGTTGCAAAAAAAACTAGATATGTGGAAAAAAGAAGAAAGGAATAACCTAACTATTATAATACATGGCAATGTCAGAAATTGACAGTGATATAATAAAATATTAAACGTGCAAAATGCAGCCTATGCCGGCTGCCAAACTAATGACAGTGCAAAATGACATATAAAGTGTAACTTCCTTATACACAATCCGGTGCACAGAGTGCCAGAAATAGCACACAACAGTGTAAATCAGGGTGAATGTCCATACAGCAGGTAACATAGATAAATGCAATATATAAATGCAATATAGAAATAAAGTTAAAAAAAATTGCTGATGTGAAAGCCAAAATGACGTGATGACAAGTTGCAGGTACTCCAAAATAAGTAAAGATGTCCCCTTACCTTACTGCTGTAAGGTAACAGCAAAAAACAAAGTCCAGGAGCACTTTTCAGGTTGAGTCCACTTGTGGTGTCATCCAAATAGATAAAAGTGGTGAGAATGGATCCTTTCTGGTAATCACCTCCAAACGATAATAATCACTCACATCCAGGAAAACAAAAAATGCCAATAGTGTAGTACCATTAAAACAGGGGGGTTTTATTAAAACAATACACTGGGTACTCACAATGTTGAAATAAAAAACAGGCATAACAAACACAGGGCGTCCAACGTCACCTCTGGTACCTCATACGCGCATTCGTCACTCCACGTGACTTCCTCAGGAGTAGTTAAGGTGACATAAGGGTACTGTTATATAGGGTAGCTTGTTAGTGCAACTGGAAGTGGGGCACTAGGCTACTTTCATAAACAGGAAGTGTGATAACCACCATTTTGTTGTGGCCTCATAGGAATAAACAATGGAGTTCCAATTCCGATCATTTTTAAAAACAAGTTGCATGGTGTGCTCAGGGAACCCCCTCTCTACCAGGTGCCAAGAAAAAAGTTTAATAATAAAAATAAAATAAGAAACATAGGATATTTCAGACCCTCAGGCAAACAAAAAATAAGGGGGGACTGGCCATCCCAGATCTTAAAAAATACTACGACACAATAATTCTGTCGAGAGCAGTGGAGTGGGCCAGAGTAAACACAGAAAAAAGATGGGTTAGTTTGGAGAATACATTAGCAAACGCGAAATTAGAAAAAATAATATGGAATCCCCCACAATTCAGAGCACTCGGCACAGATACACACGCAATCACAAAGAATGCACTTCAGGTATGGGACTTAACACAAAAAAAAAATAGATAAAAAATTGGGGGGAAATTGGATCAAAAATGATAAGGCACAAGTAAGAGATATAACACATCAAGGACACTTATTAGCATATAGGCAAATCGAGCAAAAAGAAAAAACTTTATGACACTTAATGATTGGAGGTACCAACAGTTAAACCACTTTATTCAAAAACTACCCCAACCTGTAAGAACAGGGGACCAACTTTCAGATATAGAAAAATTATGTTCTTTGGAAAGTGGAAAAGGAACTATATCCAAGATCTATAAGATCTTATTACAGCTGGAGGAACTAGAGGTACCCCCTTTTATTAAAAAATGGGAGAAGGAATTAGGGACACGTAGAGATAGGACCACAATAGAATTTTTTTTAAAACCGACCCATACCTCGGCTATCGACAGCCGAACCGCCAAAATGAATTTTAAATGTTTATCAGGCTGGTACATAACGCCAGAAAAACTCAGTAAATTTAAGACCGGCCAGTCAGCTGATTGCTGGAGGGGCTGTAAATCCCCCGGAACCATGGCCCACCTTTGGTGGGAATGCCCAAAGGTCAAAATATAGTATATTATTGGGAAAAGATTTTGAGGATAATAGAAGATATCACAAAGGAAAAAATAAAAAGAGAGCCATGGACGGTACTTCATGGAGGGGGAGAAGGGATAAAAAAATATAGGAAATCTTTGGTCCCACACCTATTAAACGCCGCCAAAAGGTTGATACCAAGGAAGTGGCAGGAAACAGAATGTCCCACGATATGGGAATGGATAGATACCGTGGAGGAAACATATATGATGGAAGACCTCAGAGATAGTCTAGAAGATAATAGGGACAACACAAAATGGGAAAACTGGAGAGCTTTCAAAAGATCATGGAGCTATGTAGAAAACCTGCGGCCAGGGCTACAAACCAGCTCGATAAGATAAGCGCGCACAAAATGGTGTGGTGGGAGGGAGGGAAGGGGCGAGGGGGGGGAGGAAAGGGTCAAAAGGGGAATAAATATATAATAAAGTATTTATAAAATGTACGAATAATAAAAAAAATAATAATTTTTTCCACAAATGATGCAAATCTGAAACAGAGACGAAAATTAAGCACTCTCACCATGAGCTGGTCTCTTGTGTGCAGTTAAGGCTGAGTGTGGAATAAAAATAAATAAATAAAAAAATAAAAATAAAAACCACTAAAAACTGACATCTTCTATCCGAGTTCTGTGTCTCTCATCTAGTGAGAGTTACACAGGAAGTCGGACGGCGGCCATTTTGTTGTAGCCTATCTTTCAGATCGCGCTACCGTTTGCTGTAAGGTTGGGATTATTCATCCATCCCACCGCAGGGGATACCGCGCTGGTCACCCATCTATTCACAGCTCACCAGGGCCATGAACGGGGTGTAGGGCAGTGGCAGTGCTTCAAAACAACTAGCGCCGCCGGAAGTGGGGCAGCAGCCATCTTGCAGTCACCGGAAGTGGGGCTGCGGCCATCTTACTAAAGGCTATGTCCCGAACCGTGCAGGATCACTCCACACTGGGTTCGGGGTCTGGGCAGCTACCCAAAACAGAGAACATCCAACCCCACAGTCAGATTACAGCAGTAAGGTAAGGGGACATCTTTACTTATTTTGGAGATAGTACCTGCAACTTCCTGTCGTCACGTCATTTTGGCTTTCACATCAGCAATTTTTTTTAACTTTATTTCTATATTGCATTTATATATTGCATTTATCTATGGTTACCTGCTGTATGGACATTCACCCTGATTTACACTGTTGTGTGCTATTTCTGACACTCTGTGCACCGGATTGTGTATAACGAATTACATTTACGGCTTAGGCTGCATTTTGCACGTTTAATATTTTATTATATCACTGTCAATTTCTGACATTGCCATGTATTATAATAGTTAGGTTATTCCTTTCTTCTTTTTTCCACATATCTATTTTTTTTGCCACACTTCCTCTCCACATTATCCCATCCCCACTCCCTTCCATTTTTGATTTTTTTTTCCAGTTCTTGGTAATGTCACTGTTGTGCCATATTTTCACTTCACTTCACTGTGTTCCATGGTATATCTAATGCCCTGGGAATTCTTTTGTACCCTTCTCCTGATTAATACCTTTTAATAATGAGATCCTTCTGACGCTTTGGAAGCTGTCTGCAGACCATGGTTTTTGCTGTAGGATGCGACTCAGAAAATGTCAGGAAAGACCTACTAAAACTTTTAAACTCTATTTGGGCTTAATAAGAGGCACTTTAAATGATGGCAGGTGTGTACTAACTCCTATTTAACATGTATTTGAATGTGATTGCTTAATTCTGAACACAGCTATATAATATAACTGGGTACTAACATTTATAGGTAAAGTTGATCCGAGGAATATCCGATTGCCTCTAGGGCAGGGGTGTCCAAACTTTTTTTCAAAGAGGGCCAGATTTGATGGAGTGAACATGCTCGAGGGCCGACTATTTTGCCTGACATTCTTTGAATGATTAAAATTCGGTCTAAGATTGTTTGTCCGAGCAACTAATACACGACCCAACAATAATTCTCTTGGCTTTGTGGCTGTGTGTGGTGAAGAGATGAGCTTGGGCATGTTATTTGGATATACTGTATATATTTCTTTTGTGGCCCCAACGAATCCCAGACCGCTGCTCAGGACCAAGTATGAGCTTGGGCGTGTTATTTGGATATACCGTATTTATTGGCATATAACACACACAGGCTTACCATTTCCATGAATGCAGCCTCGCCATCGCCATGACTGCAGCCTCGCCATCGCCATGACTGCAGCCTCGCCATCGCCATGACTGCAGCCTCGCCATCGCCATGACTGCAGCCTCGCCATCGCCATTGCAACCAATGCATCCTCACATGTGCCATAAATGCAGCCTTACCATTGCCATCGGTGCAGCCTTGGAGAGCAGAGGGAGGGGGGCGGGACAAGTGCCGACAGATTACAAACAGGAGAATCTCTTGTTTACTCTGTGGCCTCTTTAATACAAAGTCCCGCCTCCTATGATAGACAGAACAGTCTTTCAATGACATCCCAGGAGACGGGACTTCCAATAGAGATGCTGCTGAGTACATTTTTTTTCCCCTGCTGTAGCAAATTGGATCATGCTGTGCTAGGGTTTTTCGACTTCCTCTGGATCAACTGTGGGTATAGAATTGGGTATATGGGATTGTATGATATTATTTTTTTTTTTTTTTTTTTATGGTTGAACTGGATGGACTTGTGTCTTTTTTCAACCTGACTAACTATGTACTTATTTAACTATGTACATACCCAGTTTTAAGAGGGTGTGCACACTTATGCAACCACATACATTTTTTATTTATTATTTTTACCCCCCCCCCTAAAAGATTTTAGTTTGTTTTTCAATTGAGTTGTACAGATTATTGGTCACATTAAAGGTGAAAAGTTCTGTCTCATTTTTTTACATCACAGAAACCTGACAATTTAACAGGGGTGTGTAGACGTTTTATATATTATAATATATTTGTTATAATTAAAATCTTTTGTTCTGGGCCATGCAGTCAGTATTATAAAGCAAATAAAGCTATAATATGAAACAAATAAAATGTTACCTATTTTATAAATGGAGCATAGTTTACTATATAACTCAATAAGACAGCTACCATTTTGAATGAATTTCTGTGCAAAAAAAAAAAAAAACACATTATTTTTTTGCTAGCTAATCTTTAAAGTGATCCTAAGATCTGTTTTTATCTGGAAAAAGTATTTCATTATTTGTGTTTATTTCTTTAGGTTGGATAATTTAATATTTCACCCAGAAAAAGTGGAAGTACTTGGAGTTTTGGATTGGGAATTGTCCACGCTAGGAGATCCTTTGTCAGACATAGCTTATAATTGTATGGTTCATTATCTTCCACACAATCTTCCTATTCAGAAAGGTATGCAGAGTTTAAATGTTGTTGTTCAAAGACTGGCATGTTTATGTGTTTTTTTAGAAAAGTAGGTAATCTGCGGCCAGCTCATCTTTGGATGCTTTAATTTGCTGTATAGTTCATTAAGTCTTCAGCTAAGCAGAAGAAAGCTTTGTAAACACAATGGCCCGGATTTACAAAGCACTTACGCCAACGTAAATCACTTTACACCGACGTAGTGCAAATGTGCGCCCGGCGTATGTGTGCGCCAGAGTCACAAACCAACATACGTCCAAAAACAGGCCATCCTACCCCGACGTATCTTGCTTACGCCGGCGTAGCGTGGGCGCAAATATGGTTTGGATGCATATTGCTTCTCCCATTGATTAGGCATTCAAATATGCAAATGAGGGAAACACGGCGATTCACAAACGTACATGCGCCCGACTCATGCTATGCGATATTTGTGTAAGTTGTACGTCTGGCGTAAAGTTATTCCCCATCGATGAGGCGCAACCCAGCAATAGACATGCAAAGGTCTGCCCCAGAGAACACAGGCCGGCGTATTGGGCGTACGTTACGTTCACAGTGTACGTAGTGATCCGGCGTAGCTTAGGCAGTTGTGCCGGCGTAGTTGTGAGTATGCGCATAAGGGTGCAGTTTCATGCGTCCACGTCACGACTACGTCACGGCGCATGCGCAGTTCGTAATACGCCGGGAGTAAAACACTGCACCATGCTCAGACCATCATTTGCATGGGGTCATTCCCACTTACGCTGGCCTGCGCCTTCGAAAATACGCTACGCTGGCGTATCTTTGTGAGCAATAGCTTGCTGAATACAGTGCATGCCTCTCCGCACTGCGCCAGCGTAGCATACTGTGTGTGCGCTACGCTGGCGTAAATGTGCGCCCACTCTCTGTGAATCCGGGCCAATGTGCCCAGAGAAGGGCATTTTAGAGCAGAACTTCACTCACTCAAAAAAACATTGATTTTTTGTAATCTGAACAGGAAGAGAACATCTCTAACAGGCTGTGCACTTTCTAAAGAATATATAAAGCTGAAGACAGCAGATATACATGTAAAATGTTTGTAGGGAGATTTGTTTCATCTCTGTATCATGTGAGGCTGTTCACTTCACTGGATATATGTGAGGGTTTACATTCACTTTAACCACTTCCCGACCGCTGTACGCATATATGCGGTCCTGTAAAACATAACAGCTTTCTCCGCGGCGCATTCACCGCGAGATCGCCGTTACCGGCGGCGGGAGAGGGGGCCCCCCCCCTCCCGCCGCTCTCCCGCGCCCTCCGCCGCTTAACGGAGCCGTCGGTAGCGGCGGAGGCGATCGGGTCCGTTCGTCTGCTGTGTGGGGATGCAAGTGAGGGAAAAATCGCCCCCACCCATCCCCATAGCTCTGCTGGGCGGAAGTGATGTCAAAATGTCAGTCCCGCCCAGCGTCTTAAACAAAAGGAAACAAAGAAACATTGTTTTTTTTTGTATTTTGAAAAAATGAGAGTTTCAAATTTTAAATTTTTTTTTTTTGCATTTTAGTCTAAATATGAGATCTGAGGTCTTTTTGACCCCAGATCTCATATTTAAGAGGACCTGTCATGCTTTTTTCTATTACAAGGGATGTTTACATTCCTTGTAATAGGAATAAAAGTGATCATTTTTTTCCCCCCAGTGTAGTAGGGAGGTATCGCCGCGATCGCTAGAGCGAGAGCAATAATTATAGCCCTAGACCTCCTCTGCAACTCAAAAAATGCAACCTATAGAATTTTTTAAACAACGCCTATCGAGATTTTTAAGGGTAAAAGTTTGACGCCATGCCACGTGCGGACGCAATTTGTAAGTGTGACATGTTGGGTATCATTTTACTCGGCGTAACATTATCTTTCACAATATATAAAAAAATTGGGCCAAATTTATTGCTGTCTTATTTTTTAATTCAAAAAAAGTATTTTTTTTCCAAAAAAAGTGCGCTTGTAGGACCGCTGCGCAAATATGGTGTGACAAAAAGTATTGCAATGACTGCCATTTTATTCTCTAGGGTGTTAGAAAAAAATATATATAATGTTTGTGGGTTTTAAGTAATTTTCTAGCAAAAAAAACAGTTTTAGTCTTGTAAACACCAAATCTGAAAAACACCCACGGTACAGAAGTGGTTAAAGTTACCCCAACATTTCATAATTCTGATATTTGCCTGTCATACCATGTAGTTGTATTAAAAGTATCCTGTTATTTTTACATTGCTTCCTTTGCATGAAATACCTGGTGATTCTGCCAGTCCTCCTGCTTTCCTATTTCAAACAGACCACACCAGGGCAAGGAAGCACATTCATTCCAGCATAGTCAGTTTTATTCTTTCTATTCTTTTTGCATTACACTTGGGAGTACTTCAGTAATTAGACTTCTGCTGACACCCCCCTCCCCCTTCAAGGCTTTTCACTATGAAGATCAGCATATTGCTGTTTCTTTGCCTTCTGCTGACATGCACCCAGCCTAGCTCTTCACTGGGAAGATCCTTGTACTGCTGTATGTAACTAAGAACAGAAGACTTGTAAAAAAAATAAGAAAAAATATATTTAGAATCTGTTATATATTGTGATAAAGTCGCAAAATTAGCGATAAATGTAGTGTTGCACAGTCACTGGTCTTCAAGCAGAAATAGCAAAAAAAAAAAAAAAAACACGGCTTTATTGCATCCAACAGAAAAATATACAGGGGGTTTTCACAGTCCATACAAAATGGTACCTTTAGCCTCCTGGCTTACACGTATAACGGAAAATACCGAGCCACCTGGCTATCTTTAGCAGTAGCA
The DNA here is from genome assembly GCA_029574335.1 of Rana kukunoris. Lineage (NCBI taxonomy): Eukaryota > Metazoa > Chordata > Amphibia > Anura > Ranidae > Rana > Rana kukunoris. The sequence goes on from CM056049.1 coordinate 185,811,898, forward strand.
CCACAATGCTCAGGCTCCCTCATGAAGCCTTCCTGACTCCTGCCAGCCACTCCAGACTCACTCCTGTCAGCCACCTCAGACTCAGGCCTCTGGGTCTTATAGTGCAGCCTGCAGCCTGCACTCTCCAGCTTCTCTAGCTTCTCCAGCTAATTTAGTGCACACCTGCACTCTCAGGGTTCTCCCTTCCAGACCTGGACTCCTCGGGAGGGTGGAGCCCAGAATGCTGGTCCTGAGTCTCCTATCAGGCCCACACACACCTGCACAATCAGTGTGCTGATCTATCTGAAAATCTGGACCCAGGACTGGAGATTTCAGCCCACCCAGATCTCTGTGAAATCCCCGGGCTCCAGGTCCCAAAGTGGACTTTACTAACAATTGAGGAAACTGGAATGTCAGTTTCCTCTGCAAACTGCAAGCTCCCTGGAGCCCCTCAACCAGTCCTATTGAGAACCCTGGGTCACCACACCCCTGGGGTACCACACTACTACAGTATATATATATATATGTATATTTATTTATTATACACACAAATTTTTATCCTTGTATTAAACTAAATGGGTTGTTTTGCAAGGTAAGGGTTCATTGTAAATGTTAAATTAATGTGGAGGTATATGAAAATATTGTTTACATTTTTTTAGGACTAAAAAACTATAATAACTTGTCAGAATTGGGCATTCCCACTGCAGAGGAATACTTTGAGCAGTACTGTGAAAATATGGCCATTCCAAAGGTGGAGAACTGGAATTTCTATATGGCATTTTCATTTTTCAGAGTCGCAGCAATTTTACAAGGGGTATACAAGCGCTCCTTGACAGGTACAGCAAACTAAACTCTTTTTGTTTTACAGTGCTTTGTTTTATTTTGTAAATGCTTAAATTATTGAAAGAACTCCAGAAAAAAAAATATGTTTTTGAAATTTTCTGGCACACAAGGAACTAGGTATATATATAGGGCCAGATTCAGGAACACTTGCGCTGGAGTATTTCGATATGCGCCGCGTAACTGTGATGATGCGCCGTCGTTTCTATGTGCCCGTACCCACCAAACTAAATGCGCCCAATAACGGGTCATTTGCGACCGGCGGAACGTTCCGACGCCAGAGTATCGTCAGCGCTTATTTTCGCTGGGCGCATCAGTCGCGCCCATTGATTTCCCATGCAAATATGCAAATGAGGTATTTTTCCCAATTCACGATCGGATTAGCACCATACGCTGGCTACATGCGCCGCGCGTATCTGGTCCGTCCGGCGCAAAGTTATTTCTACAAAAGGCTGCTTTATCTTTACTCCAGACGGTCACAGGTCAGCAGGAGAGCAGCTACAGCAGCGTTACCGACGAAACTAGCAAGCTGAACAACAACACTTGCAAGGACAACACCTCTGTGTGCCAACATGCCAGGGGCACTCGTGGTCCTAAGACTAGTACTGGGTCCCTCGCTACGGAGGAGGCGGGCACGTGAGAGGATATACCGCACTCGTATGAACCTCTTTGGCATGGGGGATGAGGAGGTGTATCGCCTCTTCAGATTCAGCCCTGATGTAATACTTGAACTAACCACAACCCTGCAGGATGACATCACCAGCCCAACACACCGCTCACAAGCAGTGCAGCCACTGGTGAAGGTCCTGGCAACACTTCATTTCCTTGCCAGTGGATCATTCCAGCGTACAAGTGGAGTGGTGGCTGGGATGTCACAGTCCTCCATAAGCAGATGTGTGCACCAGGTTGTCCCTGCAATCCTCAGACGCATGTCCAACCAGTTCATCAGACCCACCACTGAGGAGCTGCGGCTGAAGGCAATGACAGATTTCTACAACATTGCCAGATTCCCACGCACCATCGGGGCCATTGATTGCACACATGTGGCACTACAGCCCCCCAGTGCCACAGAGCACATATACCGCAATCGGAAGCATTGGCATTCCATCAACGTACAGGTGATAGCTGATGCCCAGCGCCTCATATGGCACGTCCGTGCCAAACACCCCGGGTCCAGCCATGACAGCTTCATATACCGTCAGAGCCCCATCCCTACAGAATTCGAACAGAACATGTATGGGGACAGCTGGCTGGTTGGTGAGTGACATGGGTGGCAGGCATGACTATCCCCTCCCGTGATGCACAACAGAAGTCGCACATGCATGACTAACATTCTCCTGTCTTTTACCTTACAGGTGACTCTGCATATGCACTGGGACCCCATCTAATGACTCCTTTCCGGAACCCCCAAACCAGAGGAGAGAGAAAATACAATGAAGCACACATCAAAACCCGTGCAGTGGTGGAGCAAACATTTGGGCTCCTGAAGTCCCGTTTCCGCTGCCTGGATAAGTCCGGGGGGACCCTATTGTATTCCCCTACCTTTGTGTGTCAGATCATCGCTGCATGTTGTATTCTGCACAACTTTGTCATGAGAAAAGGCCTGCAGATTGACATACGTGATGACCTGACCCCCGACCCACACAGTCCCCACCTGCCAGAGGACACCCAGTCTGCTGATGGAAGAGCAGTCAGGAGGGTCCTCGCCGTAGGCATCTTTGGACACTAAACCAAAACATTAATAACACAGACAATGCACGCGTGTACACCACTGATGTCCCTAGATCACACACACCACATGCACATCGCATTGGATTAGCCCAAGTCCAGCATGTAGGAGTTGGGAGCAGCAACGCCAGCGTCAAGGCCCCAATGATGTTACTGTCCATTCACACACCTTTCACATGTCATTCATTCAGCCGTGGGGTTAACTTCACCACCACGGCCGAGGGTGACACCCCTTACTGTCAGGAGTGCCACCCTCTCACATTCACACACCATTCACACTGTCCTCTGCACTCCTGACCGTGTGCAGTTAAAAATAAATAAAAAATCTCATCACCTGAGCATGAAAATAAAATATAAACTCATAACCTGAGTATAAAAATAACAAAAAACTCATAACCTGAGTACAAAAAAAAGCACAAATATAAACCAAATCAAAAATAACCCTCATCTAGGATGACGGGGGCTCCTCCTTGGGGGCACTCTCGGGCTCCTCATCTGCCTGGAGGGAGTGGGTGGTGGTGGGGGTGTGGGGGCATCTTGAGGAGGCTGTTCCCCGGATGGGCCACTCCGGCCAGCTGTTGGCTGCATGCCCTCCAAGGCCACTGCAATCCTGCTCAGATAGAGGTTCGTCTGGGCCTGCATCCTCAACTGGCGGGTGATATTGTGCCGCTGGTCACGCTGCCGTTGCCTCCCCTCTTCCCGAATGGCAGCAGTGTTGGCATGTACAGCTGCTGTCAGGTGCCGGACATCAGCCTGCACCTCCCCCAGGCTGGTAACAATGTTCTGAACACCACTGGGCATGGAGCCCAGGCTGTCAGCGACCCGGTCCAGGTGGCCAGCAATCTCCCCCATTTGCTGGGTCTGTTTGGCGTGGTCCAACAGCACCTGGTCCTCGACCAAATCACACACCCCCCTGGTCTTCCGGGTGGCCTTCCTGGGGGCAGAGGAAGGTTGTCCCCGTGGGGATGGAGTCGCCCTTGAGGGGCTACCTAGGATGGGGGAGGGGATCACAGAGGGCCCTGCAGAGGAGGAGGACTCCTCCAACATTAAAATAAACTCCTGTTCAGGGACAGGCTCCTCCACAACCACCTCTGCTGAAGTGGTGTGGGCACTCTCCTCCTCCACCTCGGTGTCTCCAGCACCCAGGGCCTCGTCAGCAGCATCCCGTTGGGGGGTTGGGGTGGACTGGCCGGCACGAGATGATGGCCCAGCACCGTCATCTGTGGATGACACAAAGCAGACACATGTTGGTGGTCCCAAACACTTGGCACATGTACCCACCCCCCCCCCCACATGCAACACACCAAAAAGGGGGTAAAAATCACTTACCTGTCCTGGAGCCTTCCTCTACGGAGTCATAGCCAGGGACCCCCTCCAACTGCTCCCTGTCCAGGCAGCGGGCGACCACCTCCTCCTCCGCGGTCAGGGTGACAGGACATGGGGGACCACCACCTGTGCCCCTCTCATGGCTCCTAATGGTGGACACCTTGCCCCTCACCTTGCGCCGCAGGTCATTGATTTTTTTTTGAATGTCTGAAGCACTCCGGGTGGAGTACCCCAGCACATTGACCCTGGCAGCAATGGTGGCCAGGATACCCTGCTTCCTTTCCCGGCTGGTCTTCCTGCTTTTTTTCCCATGGAGAAAATCATTAAATGCCTCCATAGCCGAGATTATCACAGTGACCTCCTGGGCATTATAGTTTAGGTTCCTCCTCTCTTTGGGGGTAGCGGGAGCAGCCATTACAGGGCAAAAGTATCTTCCCTGGGGTGGGGGGAAATGGAACTACTTTTGCGCCGGAATGGCGTTTCCGCCAGCGCTTTTAAGCGCCCAGCGGAACGCATTGCGCTGACGTTTCCCAGGAAGTGGTGCCGACGGAAGTTGTGAGCATGCGCACAAGGGGGGTGGAGCCGGACTCACTGCGCATGCTCCGTGGATGATGCGCTGAACGTAAGCCTCTGCGCTGGGCTCCGCCCATCATTTACATATGATCACACCCAGTTCCACTTGCGTCGGGTTACGCCAGCGCATTATCGTTACTCTGGCGCAAGTTTACGCGCAACTGCTATGTGAATTACAGGACTGCGCTGAAAGGGTCTTCAGAGTAACGTAAATGAGAAGCGTTACTCCAGAGGAAAGATACTCTCATCTACCTGAATCTGGCCCATAGTAGGTGTATGCAACCACCTGTAGCTCTCTGTCTTTCTTTTCTACAATTTACGGTTTTGCCAACACTATACTTCCAGCTCTCGGACATCCCAGCTACATGTGTCCCACATAGCAGCTGTAGCATTGTTTGCAGCTGAGCTGCTTGTCCCTCTTCTCATCTTGCCTAATCACAGAACACTTTTTATTCTTTGGTTCTGCTCACAAAAGCCAAAGGTTTCTGTGAATGAGCAAGTGAGATGAAGGGCATGCAGAGCAGTTGCTGTGTAGGAGAGTAATACCTCTACTCTTGGAGTGCAGGAGTACAGTGAAAGCTATACTATCAGGCTTTAGCAACTAGTAAGTTTTAAAGACTGCAATACGTATATGTACATGACGGCTTACAGTGGTTTACCGGGGTTATGGCTGAAGCTATCAGGTATAACCCCACGTTTTTTTCTTTATTTTTCTCAGCTGGCGATTTTCTTTCTGAATAAAGTGATCCGAGAGGCTGATTAGCTGCTGGATCGTCCCGTCGCTCACAGGTGTTTCTGGGGCTTACTGTTCTCACCGGCGAGCGAGCCCGAAAAACGATCCTTCAGGTCGTCTCTCCTCACCTCTATAATCTAGGAGGACCGGAGCCTTGTCATGATGCCATTTTCAGTCTAAGCATTAGATCAATGTTTTTTTTTTTGATCTGATGCTGAGGTTTTATAGACCCTAGATGTCTCCATAAAAATGACTTGTCATCTTTTATTTCTATCATAAATAATGTTTACATTTCTTGTGATAGGAATAAAAGTGATTAAAAGACAATTAAAGGGACGATGTAAAAAAACAAAAAAAATTTATAAATTATAATATATATAATTTTTTTAAAAGATCACTCTATCCCTCTGTGCAAAAGCTAACGCATACGTAAGTAGTGCACGCATATGTAAACAGTGTTCGCACCACACATGTAAAGCAGTGCCACAAAAGTTATAGCGAGAGCAATAATTGTACCACTCGCCCTCCTCCGTAACTGGAAACTGGTAACTTGTAAAAAAAAAAAAAAATTGAGAATTTTAAATATCGTAATTTTGACGCCATTCCACAAACGTGCACAATTTTAAAGCATCACATGTTATGTTTCTATCTACTCGGCATAACATCATCTTCTATGCTTTACCAAAAAATTAGCTTAAATATTGTTTTTTTTTTGTATTAAAATTCATTAAAGTGTATTCTTGTCAGGGTCCCAGCGCTCACTCAGTACACAGGCACGTTAGAATTGCGTCACTGCGCGTGCCCGTGCATCTAGGGCGCACGCGCGTGGCGCGGCAGCTCGACCCGTGCACGAGCGCGCGGACGTGCGCGTCCCCTCCCGGGACCAATCAGAGGCATGACAGCCCTATTTAAACCAGCCCCTGTCTTTGCACAGGTTGCTGGTTTATCGTCCGCTCTGTGTAAAGTTTTGACACTTTGATTTGTGCCCTTTGACCCGGATTTGCTTCCCGACTCAGCTCTCGCCTGGAAACCTGACCTCGGCTTGTTTTGTGGACTTTGCTGCCTTCCTTAATCCTCTGACCTCGGACCGTGACCTGTATTTGCCTCTGTCTCCTGCCCCTGAACTTTGGCTTGCACCTCTGGACTTGTCTTAGCCGTCAGTCTGCTAGCTTCTGAGCCGCGTACTGGGACTGTACCACTTCCACCTGCCTTGGTGACCATCCAGCTCCTGCATCCCTTCTCAGCCGCTAATCTTCAGCAACCTACACCCCACCTACTACTCCGCTGGTACTGGTACCTCCTTGTGCCCTTGCCTCCTGTCTCAAACTCCAGGGGGCAGGTGCGCTTGGTTGTAAAGGTGAGCCGTCCTCAGCATCTCGGCCTTGGTAAGTACTTGTGTTGCTGACAGTATAAACCAGCCAGATGTCAGAGGCCGACAGGGCGCGCTCACCGTTTGAGACACTCTGCCTACAGGTGTTAGCACTCATGGACGCAGTTCAAAAACTCCAAGATGGCTACCTTCAAATAGACGGTCGTCTTCAACAACTGGCCAGGGCTCCTGGAACCTCACCTTCACCTGTGTCATCACCTTCTGGAGCTGCAGCACCCCAGGCCACCTCCAGCCCGGCCGTAATGGTGACCCACCCAGAACCACGGGTTCCACTTCCGGAACGTTTTTCAGGCGACCGCCGAAAGTATCGGGCCTTTAAGAATGCTTGCTCCTTATACCTGACTCTTCAGCCCAGAACTTTCTGTTCAGACCCTGTGAAGGTGGGTTTCGTGATATCTCTTCTGTCGGAAGAACCTCAAGCATGGGCCCACAGTTTAATGGATAAGCGCAGTCCAATCCTGGATACGATTGACACTTTCTTCGAACACATGGCCAAGCTATACGATGACCCGCAACGCACGGCGACCGCCGAGACTATCCTCCATAACCTCACTCAAGGTAGAAGGCCTGTCGAGGACTATACAGCTGAATTTCGGAAGTGGTCAGCCGATACCGGCTGGAATGAAGTCGCTCTGAAGTACCAGTTTCGCCAAGGCTTGTCCGAGTCCCTTAAAGATGAGCTGGCCAGGACTGAAATTCCAGCCTCTCTGGAAGATTTAATTCAAGCTGCTACCCAGTTGGATCGACGTCTGAAAGAGCGACGTTCTGAGCGGTTTCAAACCACTTGCCCTACATGGGCCCATCCAAGACCTACACCAATGCCACAGCCTCCTGCGACTCCTCAAAATGCAACCTTTCCGGAACCTGAACCTAGGCAACTCGGGTTACTCCTTGCCCCGCTTACCTCTGAGGAGAAACTTCGGAGACGCCAAAACAACTTGTGCCTGCGGAGAGGCCGGCCACTTCCTCCGCTCTTGTCCAGTAAGGCCTAGTAAGTCCAAACCGCAACCTGCTCTCAATTACAATGTTGCAAATCTTTCACAGACTCACGTTGTCCTCTTTATTTCTTTGCAGTTACCGAAAGGGGCAACCCGCCTGCCGGCCATAGTTGATTCAGGGGCGTGCAGTTGCTTCCTGGATTCTACATTGGCTCAAAACCTACATGTTCCCTTTCGCAACAAGGACCATCATTTTCAAGTTCACCTGGCTGACGGTTCTTTACCCCGGTTGGGACTTATTACACAGGAAACTGAACCCATCTGTGCCACCACCGATTCCGGCCACAAGGAGTTTCTATGTTTGGACCTTATTCCATCTCCACTGTTTCCCATCATCCTGGGTCTTCCCTGGTTACAGGCACACCAACCATCCATAAACTGGCTGAAAAAAGAAGTCAACTTCTCGTCCTCTTACTGTTCTCAGAACTGCCTCCCACATACAATTGTTTCCTGCTCTACCGTGACAACCTCACCTAAAGTTTCCCTGCACGTTCCCTCTGTCTACATGGAATTTAAGGATGTCTTCGACAGGGCGTGGTCTGGAGCCGCATGTAGCAGGACGTGCAGGGTGAGAGCTCCGCTCGAGGCAAATCCTTTCTGCTAAATCCTGAGGGACTTATTCCCCTGTACCTGGACACCAACGATCCCCGAGCACCCTAGCCACCCCCAGACCTCATGTCTCCTACCAAAAGGTCCGGGGCAGTAGCCAAACTGGCTCAATTCCGTCATGAAGGGGCCGACACGGAGGAGGAAGATGGCGCCGACCAGCCTCGTGGAGCCGAGGCTCCGGCCTCGGGTGATACAGCTAAGGTGCTGGAGGCGATCGCCCTTTGCCAGTCCACCCTTACAGCCCGGATTGAGGAGGTGAAGGTCGACATTTCCCTGATCCGCCACGACGTCCAGAAGCTGCGGGAAAGGGTGTCAGAGACGGAGCGCAGGATCGACCATGTGGAGGAAGGCCTGCATCCCCTCCAGGTGACCACGGAGCAGCTGCAATACCAACTAAACGCCGTCCTCTCCAAGCAGGACGACATGGAGAACCGCCTCAGGAGGTGTAACTTGCGCTTCGTGGGGATCCCTGAGAGAGTGGAGGGCGCCGACCCCCCTACCTACCTCGAAAATCTGCTGGTCAGGTCGTTTGGCAGAGAAGCCTTCTCCTCGACATTCGTGGTGGAGCGCGCCCATCGCCTTGCAGCAAAACCCCCTCCCTCTGGAGCTCCGCCGCGCACTCTAATTGCGAAGTTCCTGAACTACCGGGACCGTGACGCGATCCTCCGACTCACCCGTGAACGAGGTAACATCCCCATCGGCAACATACATGTGGCCGTCTTCCCGGACTTTTCGGCCGAGGTTCAGAAAAAGCGGGCCCGCTTCGTCGAGGTCAAGAGGCAGCTTCGCGCCCGCCACCTTCCCTACGCGATGCTTTTCCCTGCTCGCCTCCGTGTGGTGTGTGAGGGCAAAGCCCAGTTTTTTGAAGACCCGCAAGCTGTCTTATCCTGGCTGGAAAACCTTGGTGCGGCCACTTAGGCCGTGCCCTTAACCCTTGCCTGTCTGCCTGCCCCCCCCTGCCGTGACCTCCAGCATCGCAGGCACCCTGCACACCTTTACCCTCTTGCAATACCTTACCGTCATTCCCCCCGTGCCGTGGTGCACCCTGGACCCTTGTGCTGCCTCTTCCCACACTTATCAGGTCACTGCCGCTATGGACGCCTGCTTTGAGAACACTCTCCCCGCCTGGACCTCCATACAGAACCGTGAGTTGCCCTTTCCCATTACCTGCCCCTCCAACTGTTTGACTGTGCCCTTGAACTACACTGATCGGTGGTAATCTTACCCTTGTTTTATGCCCCCCCTCATCCCCCCCTGTTTGCATGTGCCTCGGGCGGCTCACCCACGCCAGCATCCACCTTGCCTGGCTGCTCCCGCTGCACTGTTGTGTGCTCTACAGCTATTTGGTCGCCCCCCGACCTGTACCGGTGACATGACACCTGAGACACCCACCAGGACTGTCCCTTATGTTTTGTTTCCCTGGCCAGCCCCTGCCCACCCTTGTTTGGTGAATGGCAGGGTGTTTCTTCTGCACTGCTGGTCCAGAGTCTATGCAGACTGTTGGGCTCCTGCCCATGTGTACATATGTTTAACTTTTTTATTTTTCAGTTTTTTGTTTTTTTTCTGCTCCATTTTGACATGTACCTTAAGCCAGGGCCTTCCCTGTGCGTTCACTGTGCTGAGAACTGTTTTATTGCTCTATGTCCTACTGTGCTCTGTGGTATGCCTGATTTGCTGTTTATTATGTACTGTGGTCCCCCCTGGGCGTCCGACTGCTCACATCACCCCCCCTATCCCAATATGGCTTCCCTTAAGGTACTAACATGGAATGTTCGTGGCCTCGGTGAGAGGGCCAAGCGTGTTGCTGTCCTTTCCCACCTTAAATCCCTCCGCGCAGACATCTCCATCCTGGTGGAGACTCATCTCACAGGCCAAAAACAACTATGCCTGAAAAAACCCTGGGTGGGCTGGTTGTACCAAGCCCCGTACACCTCCAACTCTCGCGGTGTTGCCATACTTATAGCCAAGACGGTACAATTTTGCCTACACTCCCTGCAGTCGGACCCCCAGGGTAGGTCTCTGTTTTTGCATGCAACTGTGGGGGGCCTCGAACTCGTCCTCCTTGCTTTCTACATCCCCCCCCCTTCCAATTCGAGGCACTGAGAGACGGGGTGGCCTTTATGGCCCAACACCCCCTGGTACCGGCCATCTGGGCCGGGGACTTTAATATGGTGATCTCCCCTAGCCTTGACAGGCTAAGCCCTACCATCTCCTCCCCTCCACCGCCTGATATCACCAGATTCGGTAAATTCCTCCTTGAATTCGCCCTCACGGATGCTTGGCGCCACACACACCCAACACAAACACACTTCTCGTGCTTCACTCCCTCGCGCTCTGCTATGTCCCGCATAGACCTAGTGCTCCTTACCCCCTCCCTCCTCCCCCACCTTCTAGAAGCTAACATTGGCACTAGGGTGCTTTCTGACCATTCCCCCTGCTGGATCAAATTGCGGCTCCCAGCACCCCCCACAGTCAGACTATGGACACTAAATCCATTCTGGCTCAATATCCTACCCGACCTGGACTCGGTCCAGCTCGAGTGGGACCACTTTTTCCGCATAAATGTCGGCTCCGCTTCGTTTGGCTCCGTCTGGGAGACCTTTAAATCGCATGCCCGCCTGATCTTGTCCACCCGCATCAACAGACACAAGGCCGCATCCAAGGCACTGCTCTGTCAGGCAGAGGAATGCCTTGATGCCCTGGAACAGGCCTTTCGGGACACCCCCACAGCAGCCAACGCTGCCCGCGTCCGGGTACAGGCCAGACTCACTGACCAACTACACTTCGAAAAGGCCAAAAAGGGCATCTTTTTTAGCAAGCAGCGTGTCTATGAGTTTGGTGAGCGTGCTGGCAAGCTTCTTGCGTACCTCGCTCACCTTGAATACAAGCCCCCGGTGGTGGTCTCCCTCCAGCTGGCCTCCGGGGCCAGGATCACTGACCCGGACCTGGTGGCCATGGAGTTCAGGTCATTCTACTCCGATCTCTACTCTTCCACGGCCCAACACACCCCCGATGAGCTATCGGCCCTCCTCTGCGACATTGAATTCCCTACACTTACGCCCCCACAGGTGGCTCAGCTGGAGCTACCCATCACTGAGACCTGCATTGCTGAGGCCCTGGCGTCGCTTCCCACGTCCAAAACACCCGGATCCGACGGCCTTCCCCTCGAATTCTACAAACAATTCGGCGACACTCTCGTCCCGCGCCTTTGCCAACTATATACGCACATATTCGCTACAAGCTCACTCCCACCATCCATGAGCGAAGCCCTCATAGTCCTTATCCCCAAACCAGGCAAAGACCCACTATTTCCCGAATCCTACAGACCTATTTCCCTCCTACAACTCGACATTAAAATTCTGGCCAAGATTCTAGCCCTGCGTCTCAACAAAGTTATCCTTAGCCTTATACATCCCAACCAGTCTGGATTTATGCCAGGCAAAAACACTGCCTTTAACCTCAGACGTCTGCACATGAACCTTCAGGCGCAACATGAAGACATGGGCTCCAGAGTGGTGGTTAGCCTAGACGCCGCCAAAGCATTTGACTCTGTCGAATGGACATACTTGTGGGAATGCCTCCGCAGGTTCGGATTCGGCCCCAACTATGTCAAGTGGCTCCAACTCCTTTACCAGTCCCCTTCGGCACGCATCCGAGTCAATGGTAGGATCTCGCCCCCCTTTCCCCTCTCCCGTGGCACACGCCAAGGATGCCCTGTCTCTCCCTTACTCTATGCCCTGGCTGTCGAGCCCCTGGCCATGGCCCTTCGGACCCACCCCGGCATCAGGGGCCTCCGCCACGGCCAATTGACCGAGGTGGTCAGCCTCTATGCCGACGACATGCTCCTCTACCTAGCCGACCCGGGACCCTCACTTCAGACGGCCCTCCAGGTTATCACTGACTTCGGGAAATATTCGGGGCTCCGGATAAACTGGACTAAATCCCACATTCTTCCCCTAGACTCAGGTGCCCCCTCCCTTGACCAGGCCCAGCTACCTCTCGTGAGAGCCAGCACTATTAAATACCTTGGTGTCACGATCTCTAAATCCCTCTTTGACTATGCCCCCCTCAATGTCGAGCCCTTATTTGCACTACTGAAACAGAAAACCCAGGTTTGGTCCCGACTCCCCCTTGGAGTGATGGGTCGAATCAACCTGATAAAGATGATTCTCCTCCCTAAGCTGCTTTATGTTTTCTGGCACGCCCCTCTATACCTCCCCCAGCGCACCCTGAAGGCCATGGAATCCATCCTCAACACATTTGTCTGGGGCCCGTCTCGTCACAAGCTGTCCTGGCGGGTCCTAAAGTGCCCGGCCGACTTAGGCGGTACTGCACTCCCGGACCTGCTCCTCTACTACATTGCTTCCCAACTCTCTCACTTTTTTCATTACAATCAAACTGACAAAGACCGCTATTCTGCCCTGGTCTGTTCCCACGCCCCGGGACCCCTGTTTCACCCCTTCCAACTCCTGTTCTGCGAGCCACGGGCCCCACCTCACACCGATGTCACCGGTCGGATGCTCTTTCACCACCGTAGAATATGGCAATTAGCTCTGCGTACTGGCGCAGCCCCCTCCCCTCACTCTCACACCCCCCTGTGGGACAACCCTCTCCTGCCCGAGTTGGCCTCCGTCCCCGACCGTGGCCTGTGGATCAACAGTGGTGTTATCTATCTGTCACAGGTGATGGCCCGGGGCTCGGTCACGTCGTTTCAAGCTCTTAAAGATAAATTTGCACTACCTAACCACATGCTCTTCCGCTTCTTTCAACTCCGACATGCCCTCAACTCCCAATTTATAGGCCCCGCACCGACCCTCGAGATCCCTCTCCTGGTTGACATTGTGACTGGATCTGATCACAAGAAGCTCATCTCCCAACTCTATTGCTACCTTATACAGCCCTCTGCGGCGGCCACAGCATACCGCCTCAAAGACCGATGGGAACCTGATATTGGCACTGTGTCCGATGCGGACTGGGGTGAGGCTCTCGCCAACTGCAAGACGGTCTCCCCTAAACTATCCGACCGCCTCACCCACCTGTTCATTCTTCACAGATCATACCTAACACCCCGCCGCATCTCCAAATTTAAAAACGACCAAGACCCCAACTGCCCCGGCTGCGGCCACCCTGATGCCTCCTTTTTTCACCTACTCTGGGCCTGTCCTCCCGTCCAGGGGTTCTGGACCCAGGTGGTCCGGTTCCTACACGACCGAATGGGCTCCCCTGTGTCCCTCTGCCCCCGCCAATGCATACTGGGACTTCTCTCCCTTCCTGAAGAAGAAAAATATCTCAACACATTTCTACAAGAAACGTTATTCCTTGCTCGTCTGCAAATTGCCAGGCACTGGATGAGAGGAACCCCGCCCTCCCTGCAACAATGGATCAGTGCTGTCAATGCTGCCCTCCCTTATAAAAAAATGTTGTATGCCAACAGGGGCTGCCCACAGAAATATAACAAGGTCTGGGACAGATGGCTGGGGGACTCCTCCTCCTGCACAGATGAGGGCTAGATATGGTCCCCACACGCTGCCTGCCAACTTATCCTGCGGCATGCCCCCCCGTTTCCCATACGGTTGTTTGCTACCCCCTAGCCTGTACCACACCAGTAGTGACCCCCATTGTTACTTCCTGTTTACCCTATTCACGTTTATGTACATGCACAATGTCAAATGGATCTACCTGTACCTGTAGTGCATCTTGCACTTCTTACCCGACTGTACTCCTGTCTTTACCTTATGCTCAATAAAAGTTGTTTTGATTTAAAAAAAAAAAGGATGTCTTCGACAAACAACAAGCCGACTGCCTGCCTCCCCACCGACCGTATGATTGCCCCATTGACCTTCTACCGGGCTCTGAGATCCCCTTCGGCCGTATCTTCCCGCTATCTGAGACGGAATTAAAAGCCCTCAAGGTTTATATTGATGAAAATCTGCAAAAGAAATGTATTCGTCCATCATCCTCCCCGGCTGGAGCGGGAATCTTCTTTGTTGAAAAAAAAGACGGTTCTTTAAAGCCATGTATTGATTATCGAGAACTCAATAAGATCACAATCAAAAATAGGTATCCACTTCCCCTCATATCAGAACTATTCCAGCGGTTCCGATCAGCCCAAGTCTTTTCCAAATTGGACTTAAGGGGTGCTTACAATCTCGTCAGAATTAGGGCAGGGGATGAATGGAAAACTGCCTTCAGGTCAAGATTCGGGCATTTTGAATATCTTGTTATGCCTTTTGGACTTTGCAATGCCCCAGCCACTTTTCAGCATTTAGTTAACGACATCTTCCGTGAACATCTGGATGATTTCTTGGTCGTGTATCTGGACGACATTCTCATCTTTTCACCTTCTTTAGAGCTACACAGGTACCACGTCAAAAGGGTGCTTACTATACTCAGAGAGCATAAACTATACTTAAAAGCTGAAAAGTGTGAGTTCGAGATTCATTGTATCTACCAGTGGGATCGCCATGGATCCACAAAAAGTGAAAGCCATCCAGGAATGGCCAGCCCCGGTGGACAAAAAGGGGGTACAACGGTTCATCGGCTTTGCCAACTTTTATCGGCGATTCATTGTCGGGTTCTCTTCCATCGTAAGTTCTATTACTCAACTTACCCGTCAGCGGCATCATTTCTACTGGTCACCGGAAGCCCAAGAAGCATTCAGGAAACATAAATCTGTTTTTTCTTCTGCTCCTGTTCTGCAACACCCCGACCCTATGTTGCCCTTTACCTTGGAAGTAGACGCTTCGGAGACCGCTACAGGTGCCATCCTGTCTCAGAGACAAGGGTCAAAATCCCTATTACATCCTGTGGCCTATGCCTCCCGGAAACTGACCACACCTGAGAGGAATTATGACGTTGGGGACAGGTAGCTACTTGCTATCAAATTTGCTCTAGAGGAATGGAGATATCTTCTGGAGGGATCGGCTCATCCTATAATGATCTTCACTGACCATAAAAACCTCGAATATCTGCGATCAGCGAAACGTTTAAGACAATTTAATTTTCATATCACTTACAGGCCCGGTTCAAAGAACGAAAAAGCAGACGCTCTCTCCAGGATGTTCCCCGAAACCCCATGCACAGCTGAACCAAGTACCATTTTGTCATCCCGGAATTTTCTTCTAGTTTCTCAAATCGACTTATTGAATTCCATTAAGACAGCATCCAGACAATGTTCGGACCCGGAAGTGTCATCATTGGTGGAACACGACGATATCTTCTGGTCTCGAGGTAAAATTTTTGTCCCATCAGAATCTAGACAGTCGGTTTTGAGCACTTTTCACGACCATAAATTAGCAGGTCACTTTGGAGCGCGAAAGACTATGGAATTGATTTCACGATACTTCTGGTGGCCAAGCTACAGACAAGATTGTAAAGTCTACATTGCATCCTGTACCGGTTGTCAACGTAACAAAGGCCCTAAAACCAAAACTTGGGGATTACTCAAGCCCCTACCAGTCCCGGAACGACCGTGGGCTGAAATTGCCATGGACTTCATTGTTGACTTACCACCATCCGAAGGTTTCACCACAATTCTGGTTATTGTAGACCGCCTTTCTAAAATGGCACACTTTTTGCCCATGATCGGTACTCCTTCTGCCTTAGAGACAGCCAAAGTCTTCTTCAAAGAAATCGTCAGGCTCCATGGGATGCCCAAAAGCATCGTTTCAGATAGGGGTGCTCAATTCACCTCAAAATTCTGGAGGGAACTCTGCAAGTCCTTGGAAGTTAAAACCTGCCTTTCTTCTGCTTACCACCCTCAGAGTAATGGCCAAACAGAAAGGACTAACCAAACATTGGAACAGTACCTCCGGTGTTTCTGTTCTGCGTCTCAAGATTAATGGGCATCCCTGTTACCCTCCGCCCAGTTTGCTTATAATAACTCTGTTCATGCTACCACGAATCAAACGCCCTTTTGGGCCAACTACGGCTTTCATCCATCTTTCCTTCCTGATCATGTCCCGGAGATACCCGTTCCAGCTGCCCAAGAGCACTTAACGGCCATTCAATCAAATTTTCGAAAGTTACAAAGAGTGATGCAACGGGCCCAGGAGGACTATAAGAGCTTCTACGATAAAGGGAGGAAGGACTGTCCCGCTTTTGAAGTTGGGGAGGAGGTCTGGCTGTCTGCTATTAATCTAAAGTTACCAGTTCTTTCCCAAAAATTGGGCCCAAGATTTATTGCCCCTTTTTAGGATCAAACGCAGGATCAACGCTGTGGCCTTCGAACTTTCTTTACCTGATTCCTACAGAATTCATCTGGTTTTTCACTCCATACTTTTGAAGCCTGTTACTCCTGATCCTTTCCAAGGGAGGGAAACTCCTTGTCACGGTCCCTGCCGTGCCTGGCAGACGGCGAGGCGTGGTCGCGCTCCAAGTGGCTCTGGGTGGGATTGAACCCAGGACCTCGCAGTTGCTGCTTCAACACCTTGCCTCTGAGCCATTCCTCAGTATGGGTTTCTGCTTGCTTTCCAGCTAAGGTGGTGCTGAATGTGCTGATCACCTTTAGTTGGATCTCATTGTAATCTGCACCTGACTATCCTGGTCCAGCTGAGGCAGGTTACCCAATTAACCAGGGTATAAATCCCTGCCTCACTCTGAGAGCCTTGTCAGTTCATTGTGCTCTGATCATCCTGTCTGTGCCAACGGTTCCTGTGGTTATCTCTAGCTACAAGACTGACCCCGGCTTCTGACCTTTTGGCTTATGTACCCTGGAATGCTGCTGTCTCCTGCCCTTTGACCCTGGCCTGTACTTTCGGATTCTCCCTGCCGTCTCCAGCCCTTGACCCACAACTTGTGCCCCGGACTTGTCTTTGGTTCCTGTTTGCGAACCCTGAACTTTCTGTTGGTATTTATCTGACCCTCTGCTGTCATCAGTGTACCACATCTGCTCGGCTACAAGACTAGCCCCCGTGCATGGACTCACAGCCCAGGTAGTGTCTACCTTATTACTGTGGGCTGTGTGTACCTGCAAGGGTGAGCTTACAATCTGAAAAATAGACTCCACTCAAGGTAAGCCCTTACATAATGAACTGAACAATAATATTGAGTCCGCAGAGTTGTACAAAATGCTCACCTCCCTGGCTCTGCAAGTCTCCAGCCTGGGCCATACCATTCTGGAACTACAGCAAGAAGTTCAACTTCTTAAAGGGACAGTACGCCCAGCCCCGGAACCAGCATATCCTGAGCCCTTTGTTATAATGCCAGAGAGATTTGATGGTAGCCGTGCATCCTTCTCATGTTTTAAGATGGATTGTGAGCTGTTGTTTTCCCTTTAAACCTAGGACCTATGCCACAGACTACATTAAGTTTCGCACTACCATCAACCCGCTTACAGGGCAAATTAAATCATGGGCTCATCAGTTGTTGCAGGAAAAGAGCCCAGTCTTGGGCAGCTGGGAAACTTTCATGTCTGCTCTGGACTCATACATTCCCGTCTCCAAGAGGATCAGCGCTCCCAGGTCTGCTCTCAGTTCACGTGGCCTACGGGTATCCAGGGACAGAAATATTCTATACAGACACAACACCAAGCCAGCCCAGTATGTGTCAAGCTATGAACCTCTGTATGTGCCCAGCCATGAAGTCCCAACACAACAAAGCCTTGAAGCTCCTGTGGATGCACACACGCCTGCCTTGGAGGACGTAGAACCCATGCAGATCGGGGCCATCCGGTCCGGGCTATCTTGGGTAGAAAAAGAGCGAAGGAGAGGCTATGGACTTTGTTTTTACTGTGGTGTAAGTGGGCACTTTATATCTCTTTGCCCAACCCGCCCACCTCGGCCAAAGGCTCTTCAAGTGGGTACAATTGGGAGTTTTTTTGCTACCCCGAAATCTTTGCCTGCTATGCAGCTTGAAGTTCCTTTGCCCCAGTCTGACATTCCGGTGACTACTGTCCAGTCCAATGCACCTGTTCCTCAGCTTGTTGTACCTACCTTCCCAGTTGAAGTTCCGGCTCCAGTGTCCCCGTTCCGGCTCCACTGTCCCCGATTCCGGCTTCCGTGTCTCCAGTTCCTGTGTCTCCAGTCTCAGTTCCTGTGTCTCCAGTCTCAGTTCCTGTGTTCCCAGTTTCAGTTCCTGTGTCCCCAGGTGAAGTTCTTTCACCTGACTGCACATATGCCTCGAATGGTACCAGGGTCTATAAACAGGATCTAGAGATGTTTGAACAAGCTTTACAAGCAGTGAGTGCACCCCCTACCAAAACTTCAAAATCAACGAAGCTCAAAAAGAAAAAGTAAGAATCTTCGGACTCTGTCGTTGATGCTTCGTTTCCCCATGGTTTGGACCTTAAAAACCATGAGGAAGTTACTTTAAACGTCCGGAGGGCGTTTTTAAGGGGAGGAACTGTCACGGTCCCTGCCGTGCCTGGCTCTGGGTGGGATTGAACCCAGGACCTCGCTGTTGCTGCTTCAACACCTTGCCTCTGAGCCACTCCTCAGTATGGGTTTCTGCTTGTTTTCCAGCTAAGGTGGTGCTGAATGTGCTGATCACCTTTAGTTGGATCTCATTGCAATCTGAACCTGACTATCCTGGTCCAGCTGAGGCAGGTTACCCAATTAACCAGTCTCAGTTCCTGTGTTCCCAGTTTCAGTTCCTGTGTCCCCAGGTGAAGTTCTTTCACCTGACTGCACATATGCCTCGAATGGTACCAGGGTCCGTAAACAGGATCTAGAGATGTTTGAACAAGCTTTACATGCAGTGAGTGCACCCCCTACCAAAACTTCAAAATCAACGAAGCTCAAAAAGAAAAAGTAAGAATCTTCGGACTCTGTCGTTGATGCTTCGTTTCCCCATGGTTTGGACCTTAAAAAGCCACTCCTCAGTATGGGTTTCTGCTTGTTTTCCAGCTAAGGTGGTGCTGAATGTGCTGATCACCTTTAGTTGGATCTCATTGCAATCTGCACCTGACTATCCTGGTCCAGCTGAGGCTGGTTACTCAATTAACCAGGGTTTAAAGCCCTGCCTCACTCTGAGAGCCTTGTCAGTTCATTGTGCTCTGATCATCCTGTCTGTGCCAACGGTTCCTGTGGTTATCTCTAGCTACAAGACTGACCCTGGCTTCTGACCTTTTGGCTTATGTACCCTAGAATGCTGCTGTCTCCTGCCCTTTGACCCCGGCCTGTACTTTCGGATTCTCCCTGCCGTCTCCAGTACTTGACCCACGGCTTGTGCCCCGGACTTGTCTTTGGTTCCTGTTTGCGAACCCTGAACTTTCTGTTGGTATTTACCTGACCCTCTGCTGTCATCAGTATACCACGTCTGCTCGGCTACAAGACTAGCCCCCGTGCACAGACTCACAGCCCAGGTAGTGTCTACCTTATTACTGTGGGCTGTGTGTACCTGCAAGGGTGAGCTTACAATCTGCAAAATGGACTCCACTCAAGGTAAGCCCTTACACTCCTCCACCACCACCAGTGGAAGTCGAGGGAGAAGAAGAATTTGAAGTTGAATCCATCATCAGCTGTAGAAAAAGAGGTAGACAACTTCAGTATTTGATTAAATGGAAGGGTTATCCCCCGGAGGATAACTCCTGGGAACCTGCAAGAAACCTGCATGCTCCGCGACTAATCCGCGCTTTTCATCGGGAACACCCGGAATTGATGTCCAGCTTGGGCGTCCGGAGTCCGCCCCTTTGGGGGGGGGGCACTGTCAGGGTCCCAGCGCTCACTCAGTACACAGGCACGTTAGAATCGCGCTACAGCGCGTGACCGTGCATCTAGGGCGCGGACGTGCACGCCCCCTCCCGGGACCAGAGGCATGACAGCCCTATTTAAACCAGCCCCTGTCTTTGCACAGGTTGCTGGTTTATCGTCAGCTCTGTGTAAAGTTTTGACACTTTGATTTGTGCCCTTTGACCCAGATTAAATCCCGACTCAGCTCTCGCCTGGAAACCTGACCTCGGCTTGTTTTGTGGACTTTGCTGCCTTCCTTAATCCTCTGACCTCGGACCGTGACCTGGATTTGCCTCTGTCTCCTGCCCCTGAACTTTGGCTTGCACCTCTGGACTTGTCTTAGCCTTGACCTGAACCCGGACTTTAACCTGTACCCCGGATCTGCTGCCGTCAGTCTGCTAGCTTCTGAGCCGTGTACTGGGACTGTACCACTCTCACCTGCCTTGGTGACCATCCAGCTCCTGCATCCCTTCTCAGCCGCTAATCTTCAGCAACCTACAGTACTTGTGTTGCTGACAATTCTTCACCCCCAAAAATTTGCATTTGAAAATACTGTCTGACATAAATTTCAACAATCTGTACTTTATTCTCCGCTAAAAAATTATATATATATATATATATATATATATATATATATATAGATAGATATAATGTTTGGGGTTTCTGAGGAATTTTCTAGCAAAAAAAATAAAGATTTTTACTTGTAAACAAAAAGTGTCAGAAAAGACCCGGTCTTAAAGAAAGAGATCCAGGAGGTGGAATACACCTTCTTGCACATTGCATGCCAGCACATTTTAAATGCAATTTTTTTTCCTGGAGTTCTTCTCTAAGAGATGTATGTTATGTCACACACTTAGTAAGTACTATGAGGTTACAGTAATACTGACATACATAAGTACTGTATTTATCGGCTTATAACACACACAGGCGTATAACACGCACCCTAACTTTAAGAAGGAAGTTTCAGGAAAAAAAACTTTCCACAGCCCCCTGTGTATAACACGCAGGCACATTTTACCCTCTATTTTCAGGGTAAAAAAGTGAGTGTTATACGCCAATAAATACAGTATGTGAACCAGACAAGAGTGAGATGTGATCTTGTACAAAAAACAAAAGAGGGATGTTATGTTTGCTCAAAGCATACTGCTAATAAGTACCTTTAACACTTTATTAGTTTCCCAAAGTCTCCTCAACACCAAGAGGGAGGGTCAGCAGTTTCGGCCAGTCAGGCTCCAATGCATTGTACTGTACTGTACTAGCACTTTACTGTAAAAAACTTCCCTATATGGTGAAAAAATATTTTGATGAGCTCATCAGTATGTTGCTGCTGCTTCTTCAATGTCTAATTAGCAGCCTGGAAGGTATCAAAGAATGTAGATATTTTGCAGATATTCAGATCAAATTGGTGATTGCTGTTGATGCAGTTGTGGCCGGTGAGGGTGGAGGAAGCTTGAAGCTCGACCATCAGGATAGGACAAATACTGTATGTGGGGGTAAAAATGTAAATCCCAAGACTATGACTACTGCTTGGCATTCTAGCTTTACAGTGTTTCACAATTCTGTGTCCTTTGTAATCCATCATAAGTAGGCAGAGCGGACAACACATGGAATTCCGAGCAAAAAATACACTGTATTGTCAGATCAAAGAGGAAGTTAGTAGCATGCTATATTACTTGATCATTAAGTTATTTTGATGTACTTTCCGTGTTCTTAAAAAGCTAAAACATGGGGAAATGTGCATGTATTCCACAGATGTACTACATATGTACCCTATAAACTCGAGTATAAGCCAAGTTTTTCAGCCCTTTTTTTTTAGGCTGAAAATGCCCCCCTCAGCTTATACTCGAGTCTATACTCCTGACCAGTGGCGGCCTGCCCAAATGGGGCGCCCGGGCGCCGCCCCCCTCGTGTAGGCACAAAAAAAAAAAGGTAAAAAAAATATACAATTTTTTTTTCAATGGCCCCTTTAAGAAAAAAAAAATTCCTTTAATAAAATAAGATTGTGCGCCGGCCTCCATTGCCCTATGAAGCGCCACGTCAATGCAATCTTTAGATTGCAGACGTGGCGCTTCATTTGCGGGCTTTTATCCCGCCTTATGGGTGCATTGCACAGCGCTGAATAGCTTCCCGTGCGTCCGTATCCACTATGAGCGCCGGAAGCATTACTATTGCTGTTACTTCCTGGATTCGTCTTACAGACGAAAACCGGAAGTGACGTCATGCGGGAAAGCTCCGTCATTTACACTGCCCGAGCGGAGTGAGAAGGTAAGCCGATGGGGTGCTATTATGTAAATGGAGTTGACCTGCGCTAACCCAACAGTGTGTGTGGTATAGTGCTACTGGGAAAAATATATAATATAATAATTTATATAGAATCCAGCACACAAACCTCACATGTGACTAATCAAAGACACAAATTAAATAGGTGAGAAAAATAGAAAGGGTGCTGCAATTAAATAATTAGTTTAAATAGAAAACTAAATAGAAATGTGAAAAGAAATACCGTATTTATCGGCGTATATCGCGCACTTTTTTGCCCTGAAAATCAGGGCAAAATCGTGGGTGCGCGATATACGCCAATACCCGCTTTCCCGCGCCGAGTTTTGAATACTCCGCCGACATATACCGAGCGCAGTACACTCGGGAATATTCGGCCAGTCTCTGCTTCTTCCGCGGTCACGTCCTGGAGGTACAGGACGTGAGCGCGACAGTTGCCGAGCCTGCCCGAGTGTACTGCGCTCGGTATATGCTGGCGCAGTATTCAAAACTCGGCGCGGGAAACGAGCGGGGAGGACGCCGCAGAAGGAAGCCGGACCCGCCGAAGAGGACACCGGACCCGCCGAAGAGGACACCGGACCCGCCGCAGAAGGACAACCGAAGCCGCAGAAGGACGCCGGACCCGCCGAAGAGGACACCCAAAGCCGCAGAAGGACGCCGGGCACGACGAGGCCGCCGATGGACGCCGTGCAAGACACCAAAACTGTAAGTACAAAAATAACTTTTTTTCCACAGGATTGGGGGTCAATTTAGGGGTGCGCGGTATACGCGGGAGCGCGTTATACCGCGATAAATACGGTACATATTAATGCGCAACCCAAAAGTCATGTATCTCATCGACTAATGTGACACAACTGTATATTAAACAATTGGTAATTAAAACAGTGAGAGTGATCTGGTCGAAAGCACACAACAAGGTGATCCGATCATGAACAACCCATACTACTAGTATTAAATCCTCATTTGTGATATATGGTCATTCAAGTCCAAAAAAATTAATACTAATGGTTGTGAACAACAAGAAAAGTGTCCAAAAAATAGAAAAGACAAAAATGAAAAAAAGTCCACAAATGATGTAACACTGTAACGACTGGTTCGCAGATTGTCATTCAAATCTTTAAGACTAGACACTTCTTTGGAATAAGGTAGATAGATGGCCGTCTGGCTCCAAAAGGTGGAAATCGTATTGCCGGAACCTTCACGGTGAATCCCTGGGGTCCTGGATACACATATACTATCTCCTCTCAGGACAACAGAGGGGACGTTCAGCAAGCAATAGATATGATAATAGAAAAATGGAGAAAAAACTTCATGGTTCAGGTAAAAAAACACTTTTTTTACTCGAGCAGGTTACTGACATCCAAAAAAGTTAAGAACAAAACACAAATCTAAAAACAAACACACTGCCAGTGTCTCAGCTCTGACCAGCTGGTGTGTGATGACGTCAGAGTCCTTAGCTCCACCCGATGCTGCGTTTCGCCGTTACGAGGCATCTACTTTCCCAGTAGATGCCTCGTAACCTGAGCCCAGGAGAAGATGGGGAACTACAAGTCCCAGCAGGTTATAATTTAAGGCTCCTAGGTGGATGGGTGTCCGGACATCCATCCACCTGGGACCCTTATATTATAACCTGCTGGAACTTGGGGCTTAGGTGCATGCAATCCACCATCTATGGGACTACAAGTCCCAGCAGTGAGAAAAACTGGACAAAGATGGTGGATTGCATGCACCTGAGCCCCAGGAGAGGATGGAGAACTACAAGTGCCAGCAGGTTATAATATAAAGCTCCGAGGTGGATGGATGTCTGGACACCCGTCCACCTCGGAGCCTTATATTATAACCTGCTGGGACTTGTAGTTCCCCATCTTCTCCTGGGGCTCAGGTGCATGCAATCCACACTTATTCACCTCAGAGCCTTTATTGTATGTATAACCTGCTGGGACTTGTAGTTCTCCATCGTCTCCTGGGGCTCAGGTGCATTCAATCCACCATCTTTGTCCAGTTTTTCTCTCACTGCTGGGACTTGTAGTCTCATAGATGGTGGATTGCATGCACCTTAGCCCCAGGAGAAGATGGAGAACTACAAGTCCCAGCAGTGAGAGAAAAACTGGACAAAGTAGGTAGATTATATAAGGGGTGAGGTTTACAAGTAGTGGGAGGGGCCAATCATGGAGGGGTAGGGTCTTGCGCCCCCCCATCCTAAAACTTCACCAGCCGGTACTGCTCCTGACTGTGTACCTTATTATGGTGCAGAGTCAGGCGGCGGGCGTCCATTGATGAAAAGTCGCGCCTCCTCCTTGTTCTGTTCCGTGATAGGCGGAACACTCAGTTTCCCAGCAGACACTGTGTACAGTGTTCCGCCTATCACGGATGTCCTCTTGTCCGAGGATGAAAGGACGTTTGTGATAGGCAGAACACTGTACACAGTGTTTGCTGGGAAACTGAGTCCTCGGGCAAAAGGACATCCGTGATAGGCGGAACACTGAACAGAGTGTCTGCTGGTAAACTGAGTGTTCCGCCTATCACGGAACAGAACAAGGAGAATGCGCAACTTTTTAACAATGGATGCCCGCCGTCTGACTCTGCATGTCACCATAATCGGGTACACAGTCAGGAGTATATAATCCGGTATCGCGATCGGCAAGCCTGCAATGGGCACAGTTAGGTGAGGTTGCAATGGGCACAGTGAGGCGTGCAAATAGGCATTGTTGACCCTCTTTTCCGTTTACAGTAGCTGCTGCTTTCTCACCCTCTGCTTATACTCGAGTCAATACGTTTTCCCATTTTTTTGTGGTAAAATTAGGTGCCTCAGCTTATATTCGGGTTAGCTTATACTCGAGTATATACGGTATTTTTTTTTTTTTATTCAATGTGCCTTGACACGTGGTTTAAGCAAAAAAGAAAATCACGAGAAATATACATTTTTGGTTTAGATAGCCAATGAAAGGTAATGCTTTATTTAGGTGTTTCACGGTTAGAAATACTGCTTTCGAATTTTTGTAATGCTTGCAAAAGTGAACCGTCTATTGAACTCTATTTCAATATCTTTTAGGACAGGCAAGTTCTGCAAATGCAGCTGCTGGTGGAAAGTTAGCAGAATTCATGGCCAACATAGCATGGGATTTTGCTACAAAAGAAGGGTTTCGAATTTTCAAATCTCAGTCTGGATCTGCGTCTAGAAATCCAACAACAAGATCTTACACAACTTGGAGTATGATATCTAGCCAAAGATATTCAGGGAAGGGAACATCTTCTACATCTTCCAGAGCCTCTCATCAGTCTGCGCAGATAGGTCACCTGGTCATCTCCCCTGATGGCCTTTCCGGCAAGGCCAAAGATCTGTACAGTCATTTAAAAGAGTTTATTGAAGTTCATATTTATCCCGCTGAGCAAGAATTTAGAAATTACCAGTTCTCGGAAAAAAGATGGACACCTCATCCTTTAACTGAAGAACTTAAGGTGATTAAAAATGGATTAACGTGTGGAATTTGGAGGTATTATGGTATGCATGATAAATGTAGACCTATATTTAAAGGCAAACCACTGTAATCATCTGTATATGTGCTCTTTCCTTCCCCATGTAATCTGACGGACAAAGCTGTATGTGTGTTTTCTAACAGCCTAAATGGTGTCAACATTTGTCTGATAGGAAAAAGCAAAATCACAGGGACTGTGGAATCTTTTCCTGCCTGTAGAGAGCGACCCAGAGGGTAAATATGGTGCCAAGTTGACAAATGTGGAATATGCCCATCTCTGTGAATTAATGGGAACATCTCTGCATGCCCCTGAGGTATGTTGTATTGTACAGAAGTATATCATCAAAACATTCCTTTGTAAGTGCACATACCAATATTTTATAACCTTCGTGTTTTTCAGTGTTATATTAGGTACCCCCTGTATATGTTTGCAGCTATACCCTCCTGGGTTTATTAACATAAATATTAAGAAAATCATGAGCCAGGGATACAAGATGGCAGCTTGATTTATCGTCTCCTGGTTCTAAATGTGTTCTGTACAGTTATTATTTGTAACTAATATACTGTTAACTAGAAAAATACTGCTACACAATGACGTACTCCTTGGTGTAAACATAGCCTAGGTTAAGAAACATTATAAGGCCTCTTTCACATGAGCAGCTGTTAAAAACATGTTTATTTTTTTGAAATTTCAAGATTCCAGGCACAGCGATCGCTTGCAGTTGTACATTGCGATTACTTGCGTTTACATGCAGCTGCGTTTAGCTGCGGTGGAAGGTTCTTGCCATTTCTGATGTGATTCCTGTTTTTCTTTCCTTGTTGCTGCTGCTATCCGCAGGTGAAATAGTACACTGCGATTACCTGCGGTTATGTGCAAATAGCTGCGATAAATCAGTCCTGGACACAGTAAAATAAAATTTTTCTAACCGCACAAAACCTCATGCAACAAAACCGTCGCTAAATGCAGTATGTGAATGGGGCCATAGGAAAGCATTGTCTGAGTTTAGGTGCAGGTGATAATTTCATCTATCCGCAGTTAAAAGCTGAATTCTATCAGGGAGGGAAACAAATGGATGTACTTTTGCAATGGAAGGGTGTTTGTCTGGGCCTATTTATGCCCTGGGCGTAGCTCACTAAGTACGCCGGAACTAATTCCAATCTCACTGATTACGCCGGGCTGAGTTGTGAGCATGCGCAGAGAGGCGCTGGCCATAGTCAGCGTCATGCGCATGCGCAGTCTGGCCAGCCCTTCATTTGCATGGGGTCACGGCTCATTTCAATGGAACACGCCCACGTCCTTCCCACTTTGAATTACGCCGCCTTACGCCGCGGAATTTACGTCGCGCCGGCGCAAATTTGGGTGCAAATACGACGAGGATACGGTACTTGCGTCTCTAAGTTGAGCCGGCTTAACGGAAAGGAGATGCGCTACGTCGGTGTATATATACGCCGATGTACGTGGATCTGGCCCATAAAGTGCAAGTGCGATTATACTATGTGTGTCAGTCAATTTTTGTGTCACCACAATATACAATATGAAGATTTCTTTACAAAGGAAATCTAAAACTGCAACTAACTGCTAATCAGTTCTGACAAAAAAGTGTAAATGTGAACATATTTTCAAAACTAAAAAACATATAAAATAAAAAAATGTCCCAAATTACATCTTTTTTTTATTTTAAATACATTTTTGAAACATTAAAATTGTGTTTTATTGGGTTTTCAGCGGTCATTTTATACTCTTATTTTTAGATCTTCAATTGTTCAGCCCCAGACACAGGAAATATGGAAGTGCTGGTTCGCTATGGGACAGAGGAACAGAAGGAAACATGGTTGAAGCCACTATTGGAAGGAGAGATCAGGTCCTGTTTTGCTATGACTGAACCAAAGGTAAAACAATGTTTTACTCTAAAATATTTGCTTCTAAAGACATGCAGTACGTGTACTGCGAAAATGAAGGATTCACCGCACAACTGGACTGTAGAAGACATATTTTCTTAGTTTGTTTAACAGCCACATGATACAGTTCATATTAATTTCATGGTCACACATGCTTTTTTTAGGAGCACAGTTCAGTGAGAAGTCTTTGAAAAAGCACTCATAATTATAAAATATAAAGGAGCTGTATTCTGTGCTATTTAATAAACTAAGAACGTTTTCCACCTTTTGGTTGTGCAGTAATTTGTTCACATTCTTAGTACCTGGCTGCGAGTGAGACAAACCAGACCATCACCCAGCCATAGTAGACGGTGTGAGAGCTGATCCCCACCTGGGGCAGTTTGTTTCATATCAATCTGAATGCTTTACATGTAGGTTTCTAGTTTTTTATACTCTGATTTAGTATTTTAAAGGTGTCTTCCACTTTTAACAATTGCTACACCTCTGGCCTTTCAAACAATCGTGCTAGGTGCTTGTCAACTCTTTCATGACTTTACTGGAAAAATAACAGGGCGTTTATTTCTACTGTATTTATTTGCATATAACACTCACTTTTTTACCCTGAAAATAGAGGGTAAACTGTGCCTGCGTGTTATACACAGGGGGCTGTGGATGTTTTCTTCCTGAAACTTCCCTCTTAAAGTTAGGGTGCGTGTTATACGCCTGTGCGTGTTATACACCGATAAATACGGTAATTTATCAAAACATGCAGGAACTTATCATTGTGCATAATTTTGTTTTATCTTTATCTTGTAAGACTGTCAACACTGGTTCCAAGGATAGAGTCACTGACCTTTTTATATATTCTGCCATAGGTTGCCTCTTCTGATGCCACTAACATTGAGGCTTCAATAACAGAAGATGGGAACTCCTATATTATTAATGGCCATAAATGGTGGACATCAGGTATATATTTTTAAAATATTAAAATGTGTGATGTGAATGTACCTGTTTTGCGTTTCATGCTGTGAAATATTTGCAGGAGTGTTCTATCATAATTCAGGGCTGATGCTTTTGTCATATCTTCTGAACACCCACGATAATTTGGGATCGGTGTTCGCTCTCTTCCTACCAGAAAAACAAATGTGGCTGTCTGTAACCATTGAATATGGTATCAAATGTTGTCTTGATAAAAGAACTCACTTTAAATCTACCTTTCTCATAACTTAAACTAGTGGTCTCCAAACTGTGGCCAGGGGCCAGATGCAGCCCCTTGCTTGCCTTTATCTGGCCCTTTGAGCACTTTTCCTTCTGCTGATACAAGACATTATTCCTTCCACTGACACCAACAATGGGGCAATATTCCTGCCACCATAACAATGGGACACTATTTTTTCCATTGACGCCAACAATGGTGCACTATTCCTCCAACAGACACCAATGATGGGGCATTATTAATCCCACTGACACAATGATGGGGCATTATTAATCCCACTGACACAATGATGGGGCACTATTGCTTTCCCCCCAATATTAAAGATGCATTGTTTACTCCTACTGATGCCAGAACAATTTCTATTCCCAATGGCCACAGTCCTGCCCCCTAAAGGCAAACTGACCCTTTCTTTTGAAAGTTTGGAGACGGACCTAAACTATTGCATTCCCAAGAATGCTGCCATTTTCATACTTACAGGCAAGGAGAATTAGGTGCCTATGCACAAAGTTACCAAGCTTAAAGTGGATGTAAACCCAAAAAAATATATATATATTTTTTTGATGTCACAATGTAGAGTATAAGATTTCCTATCATCTGTGCCCAGTCTTGCCACACAGAGTTAATCCAGCGCTGAGTAATCCTCTTTTAAAGTCCAGTGCAAATTAACCGGACTTCAGATAAAAACCTGCCAAATTAGGTTAAGTCCGTTTCTCTGTTATTGCTTTCAGTAACAGGTTATTTACAAATATAGCGTGGACATGTTTATCATAACAAGAGGTGATCCAAAGTTCATTGTATATTACTAGGATGTGTTATGATGTTATATCACCTCATGTTATGATAAACAAAACATAACATATAATAAACATGTCCTAGCTATATTTGTAAATAACCTCTCACTCAAAGCAAGAAGAGAGATTCCGGCCTCTTTGATTTAGGCAGGGTTTTATCTGGAAGGCTGTTCGTTTTCACTGAACATAAAAGAGGATTACTCAGCGCTGGATTAACTCTGTGTGGCAAGACTGGGCACAGATGATAGGAAATATTATACTCTACATTGTGACATCAAAAAAAAAAAAAAAAATTTGGGGGTTTACATCCACTTTAATGCTTAACTTTTGTAAATGGTCCACCCAATAGTTACTAGGTATCTACAGCAAACGTGTGTGTGTGTGTGTGTGTGTGTGTGTGTGTGTGTGTGTGTGTTATTTCTAATCTGAGGAAAATTGATAAATTAATAATTGAAGCTTTCCAAAAGCTGAGTTAAAATGTTAAAGTATCACTGAAGGCAAAACTTTTTTATTTGTTTTGTATAGAGCAGAGAGCAAGAATGCTGCCTGTGCCCCTCTTAGGGAGTTTCACCCTCTATATTTTTCCTGTTTACAGTTATTACCAAGAGTAAAAGGAAATAAGAGCCCATTCACACAGGGGCAACACGACTTCCAGCACGACTTTGGGAGGCAACTTAGACACGACTTGAGTATGAATCATCAGGCAACTTACAAGGCAACTTCAAGTTGCCTCCAGGACAGTACAAGGCAACTTCAAGTCGCCTCCAGGACCGGAGGCTTTCCAGTGGTCAATCAAACACCAATCAGCTCTGTGGGAGGAAGGGGGAAGGAAGGGGTTTGCCTGAGAAATGTATGTTATCTTCCTGTATTGTTGCTTCAGTTAAGACAGAGATCCGACTTCTGAGGCGACTTCCATTGAAATCAATGGGTACAAGTTGCCTACAAGTCACCTAGAAGTCGGATTGAAGTGGTCCAGGAACCTTTTCTGAAGTCGGAGCGACTTCAGTAGTGTACATTAAGACGGCTTCCATTCACTTCCATTAATTTTCTCGACCGCGCGACGTGGGGTGACTTGAAGTCGGAAACCAGGTCGCCCCAGTGTGAACTGGCTCTCAATCTCAAAGTTTAGGTTGTCACCAGAATAGGAAGGAAGGGGGAATCTTCAAATGGGAAAACTAGTTCTGGTGGCAATGAAGGATTCCCTCGCTTTGGAGGGAATTTCTCTCACTTCCTGTCTTGGTTATTGGGCCGGAAGTGATGGCAAAAAAAACTGACAGGGATTATAATCCTCTCTTGTTCTATACTGAAAGAAAGAAAAACGTTTTTTCCTTTAGTTCTACTTTAATTATGAATTTTTGTTAAATGTAAATGAAAAGGGCAAAAATATTTGCTGTGCTTTTAGAATTATAGACTGTTACATTTTTTTTATTTTATTATACTCTTGCCATGCAAACTACCGAGACTGCCTTTTGCTGACCTCTTTATGTAAATTTTAGTTTCCCGCTTGTCATTGTTCTATAATGGCTTTAGAGTTAAATTCCACACACATAGATAGATATCTATCTATCTATCTATAGCTATATCTATAGATATTTATATAGATATAGATATATATCTATACATATATCTCTCTATAGAAATATATGAGACACAGTTTAATTTTGTTAACAAATAATTACACTACTTTATTTAGAACTAGCATGAGTACTGTATTTTCTGGTGTATAAGATGATCTTTTACACTTAAAAAAACAGCCAAAAAGCAGGGGTTGTCTTATACGCCAGGTCAGCCGCTCGGATGCCCGCTGGATGTGCAGTAATACTGTATATAGCTTCGACTACATACAGTATATACCGCTGTGCCAATCCAGGTGAGCGATTAATTTAAATGAATACAGAGCATGCTTGGATTGGAGTAACAACCTCTGCCAATCCGAGCAGGCTACATATAGCAGGCTCAGACTGGGAGAGATGGGCACCATCAGGAATTATTCTTGGTAGGGAACATGCTGATAGGAGGATAGAGTAGAATGAACAAAGCTGGTAAGTTATAGAAGTATGTTGCTTCTCCTTCATTGTCAAATTAGTGAGCTGTGAGCCGAGAAGCAGGTGTCCCTGTCTTAGCTGTGCTGCCTGGCAGAGGTGTATAGATCACAAAAGTGTCTGGACAAATTAACAAATCCTTTATATGAGTATTTCAAATGTGTATTTAACTGATTGCCTGGAGTTCAATGTTAATGGGTCAGTGACCCGGATTAGTTATGAATACCTGAGTTTAGACTTTGTTGCAATTATTACATACTGTATTTATCGGCGTATAACACGCACCCTAACTTTAAAAGGGAACTTTCCACAGCCCCCTACGTATAACACGCAGGCACATTTTACCCTCTATTTTCAGGGTAAAAAAGTGAGTGTTATAAGCCAATAAATACAGTACTTGTTTCATACATAGCAATGCAACTAGAATTTTCAGAATAAGGTCAGCAGTGGCATCTTAAATGTTTCTGTCTGAACATATTTCCTTTAAGAAGTGATGGAAATAATAGGTAAGGAAAAAATGCTCAAAAGCAATGAACGTGCTAGTAAATGGTTTGTTCTGAGAGAAGGCATAATTATGTCCATAAGGCAAGTATTGTACTATTGTGTTAATGTTGCTGATTATGTTTTTTTTTTTTTAAAGGAGCATTGGATTCACGCTGTAAGATCTGTGTTTTTATGGGGAAGACAGATCCAGCTGCACCTCGTCATAAGCAGCAGTCAATGATTCTGGTACCCATGGACACTCCTGGAGTCACCATTCTGAGACCTCTCACAGTATATGGATTAGATGATGCCCCAGGTAAACACATAGGGACAGGAAGTATATACTTAAAGAGGAGGTCCAGCCCCCCCCCATGAAAAATTAAAAGTCAGCAGCTACAAATACTGCAGCTGCTGACTTTTAATATATGGACACTTACCTGTCCAGGTAACCCCCAATGTTGGCACTCCAGCCGATCCGAAGATCAGGCCGCTGCCCTGTTTCTCAAAAGTGGGGAACGGTACCGGTCAAAAATAGGTACTTATTCCCCCCCTTACCCCTGACAGGTGGCAAATGTGGTTTACCGTGGTATCTTTGCATCGGCTGTCGGGTGCAGCCGTTGCCATTTCTGGTAAGGGAACCCAGCAGTGAAGCCTTTCGGCTTCACAGTCCGCTCCCTACTGCACATGTGGCAGAGGAAGGAGGAGGGGGCCGATCTTCTGGGAGATCGGGCCATGGCCCCGTCGCCCAGAAGTGGGGAACGGTACCTAAAAAAAAGGTACTCGTTCCCCCCCGTATTTAGAGGGGGGCTGCAGTGGGGGCTGAATGTAAAAGATTTATTTACCTTAACCACTTTAGCCCCGGACCATATTGCTGTCCAAAGACCAGAGCACTTTTTGTGATTCGGCACTGCGTTGCTTTAACTGACAATTGCGCGGTCGTGCGACGTGGCTCCCAAACAAAATTGGCGTCCTTTTTTTCCCACAAATAGAGCTTTCTTTTGGTGGTATTTGATAATCTCTGCGGTTTTTATTTTTTGCGCTATAAACAAAAATAGAGCGACTATTTTGAAAAAAATGCAATATTTTTTACATTTTGCTATAATAAATATCCCCAAAAAAGAAATAAAATAAAATAAAATCCCTCAGTTTAGGCCGCTACGTATTCTTCTACATATTTTTCATTAGAAAAAAAATCGCAATTAGCGTTTATTGATTGGTTAGCGCAACATTTATAGCGTTTACAAAAAAGGGGATAGTTTTATGGCATTTTTATTAATATTTTTTTTTTACTAGTAATGGCGGCGATCAGCGTTTTTTTTCGGTATTGCGATATTATGGCGGACACATCGGACACTTTTGACACATTTTTGGGACCATTGGCTTTTTTATAGCGATCAATGCTATAAAAATGCATTGGATTACTATAAAAATGCCATTGGCAGTGAAGGGGTTAACACTAGGGGGCGGGGAAGGGGTTAAGTATGTTCCTGGTGTGTTCTAACTGTATGGGGGGGGTTGACTCACTAGGGGGAATCACTGATCTTCCGTTCATACATCGTATGAACGGGAGATCAGCGTTTCCCCCGCTGACAGGAACGAGTGTTCTCCCGCTCTGTAACTAACGCGCGCGCGCGTGCCCGGCGGCGATCGCGTCTGCCGGGCACGCGCGCGGGACTCGGGGGCGTGCGAGGGGCGCGCACGCGCGGGCCGCCGGCGGCGCGCGCGCCCCCTAGTGGCCAAAAAAGATAGGACGTAGAGCTACGTGCTCTCGCCCAGCAGTGCCACCGTCCCGCAGTAATATGACGGCGGGCGGTCGGCAACCAGTTAATGCAGAGAATGAATTAAGATAAACCTTTCACCTTTACAACCACTTTATGTTTGTGTAGCACCCTGATGTTTAGGCAGTGTTGCTTTTAAGTTCACCTGCCAGGTATAGTTGCCTTGGCCAATTGATAGGCGATCAATTGACTCCACCTTAATTCTGGAGTTGCTGCACTTCTTTCTTCTGTCACTAGATGGCCGGGTATCTGGTGGCATTAGATAAGATAAGGGCAATGCAAGGACAGATTAGGAATATATGGGGTATCCCAGCCAATGGGCAGGCATCTTCGTGGGTCCCTTGGCCTGCTAGGAGAGCCTATTTATTTGGGTGAGGTCAGGTGATCGGGGGTCTGCGACATCTGGACAGCTGTCTTGGTGGACATGTGTTGTGCTGCCCTGGGCTGCTATGCCAAAGTCTGAGGCCTATCCTGGGGACATCTGGCCGCTAAGCTGTCTGAGGGCCTATCCAGAAGCAAGAGAGCAACGTATTGTTGGGATTGCCGCTCGTGATCCAACCAGAAGTGGCAGTTCTGCCGGCTGGAGAATCTGATGTGGTCAGAGGTAGAGGGGAAGCTGTCGCCACTAAGGGACCAACCACCTTACTATCAGGGACCACAGTGAGTAGCTGAAGCATGTAGCGGAGCAGTATTTTCACCAACCGGAGACAGTGAAGAATTGGGAAACTTCAGCAGGTGTCAAGCCAGGGACCCAGCCAGTGGAGGTGGCAAAGCAGCCTTGTATACCAAGCCATTGGGGTGATGCTTGAGGAGTATCTGTAAGTGCCAAGCTAGGGACCCAGCAGGGAAGCGGGGGTGACGCTTAAGGAAGATACTCAGTGAGAAGATTGGAAAAGCTCAGGAGATCCAGTGGCAGTGGATCAGCACGTCTAGTGACCGAGACTAGGAGCTCAGTGCAGTGAAAATCTAAAATAAGTGATTTCTAGAGGACGTATAGAAGTTTGTTACTACTTCTGTTAGAAACTGTTATAAGACTGTTACCATAGGAGACAGCAATCCTACATATGCAGACATGGTTTCCTGCTGGGTGCCTTTTCCCTGCATGGTTGTCTACCTATAGAAGTCTGAGTCTTCCAATTAACATCGCAACTACTAAAGGGTGTCTTGGCCCTAAACCCTCTCTCCCACAGTTCTGTTCAAGAGAAAATAAATGTTTGCGTTTAAGAAGTGTCTGGCGCCCATGAATTTACCTTGCATTACACCCATGATGCCTTGTAACCCACTCTACACAGAAGGATGACAGCTGTCCCTAACTCTGGAGGTTCTCATGTCAGCTGTCCCTAATATGAATCCTATTATGAATCCACAAGAATGTCCTTGATCTCATAACCACCTTTTAAACACACAAGTCACAACATTTGTATTACAGCTAATTAAACGTTGATCAGTTGTTACATCATGTGGGTCAATTTCTTCCTTAAGCTTCAGTAATTTATCAATTTTTTTTCTCCAAAAGTAGATAAGATAAGAATAGCCAGTCAAACATAGAGCTAGATTATTTGGTAAAATAAAAAAATTTCCTGACCATAATTAACTTAGGAAGATAGAGGGGTGTGCGTGTATATATATATATATATATATATATATATATATATATATAGTGTATGCACAGTATCTCACAAAGTGAGTACACCCCTCACATTTTTGTAAATATTTTATTATATCTTTTTATGTGCAAACCCCTAAGAAATTACACTTTGCTACAATGTAAAGTAGTGAGTGTACAGCTTGTATAACAGTGTAAATTTGTTGTCCCCTCAAAATAACTCAAAACACACCCATTAATGTCTAAGCCGCTGTTGTCAAATTTGGTCAACCTGTCATTGGCTACAGCAGAATAAAATGAAGGTTCTGGAGTGGGCATCTCAGTCTCCTGACCTCCATATCATTGAGCCACTCTGCTGAGATCTCAAATGTGCAGATCATGCAAGAGACCAAGAATTTACAGGAACTGGAGGCTTTTTGCCAAGAGGAATGGGCAGCTTTACCATCTGAGAAGATAAAGAGGCCCGGATTCACAGACATCGGTGCATATTTATGCCGTCGTAGCGTATGTCTTTTACAATACGCCGGGCAGCGCAGAGAGGCAAGCATGGAATTCACAAAGCAAGTGCTCCAAACTCTGCACCGACATAGCGTATATTTCGTAGGCGTAAGCCGGCGTAGGTGGAAGTGGGCTGGAAATGGGTGTGATCCATGTTAAAGCGGATGGTTCACTAGAAACAAAATATTAAAAGCCAGCAGCAACAAATACTGCAGCTGCTGACTTTTAATATTAGGACACTTACCTGTCCTGGAGTCCAGCGCCGTCCGCAGCAGAGGATGAGCGATCGCTCGTCACCCTGCTGCTCCCCCCTCCATCCACGGTGAGGGAACCAGGAAGTGAAGCGCTGCGGCTTCACTGCCCGGTTCCCTACGGCGCATGCGCGAGTTGCGCTACGCCCGGCGATTGGCTCCCGCTGTGTGCTGGGAGCTGAGAGTTCCCAGCACACAACGGGGGGGCGACGGGATGTCGCCAAAAAACCCGTCTTTTGCCCGAGACTGCGGGCCGGAAGTGGTTGCAGATACCTGTCTTTAGACAGGTATCTGCACCCCCCTCCCCCCTGAAAGGTGTCAATTGTGACACCGGAGGGGGGGAGGGTTCCGATCAGCGGATCTTCACTTTAGGGTGGAGATCCGCTTTAATGAAGCGTGACCCCATGCAAATGATGGGCCGGGCGTCAGATAAGTACTTAAAACGAACTGCGTATGCGTTGAGACGTGGACGTATCGCTTGCGCATGCGCACAACCACGTCGGAACAACTGCCTAAGATACGCCGGATCACTGTTTACGCCGTGAATGTAACCTACGCCCAGTCAGACCCACGTTGGCCCATATTCACAAACGTCCATCGTACAATATGTAGGCTTGTGTTCCCTGGTCCATACCTTTGCATTGGTTGCGCCTCATCTATGGGGAACAACTTTACGTTGGACGTAAAACTTACGCAAACCGCGTAAATCATGGGCCGGGTGCAAGTACGTTTGTGAATCGGCGTATCTCCCTCATTTGCATATTTGAATCGAAAATCAATTGGAGCACCACATGTGTCCAGCGTAAATATGCACCATTCTACGCCGGCGTAGGCAAGTTACGTCGGTGGGATGAAGTCTGTTTCTAGGCGTATCTTAGTTTGTGGGTCCGGCGAACAGATACGACGGCGCATATTTGTACCTATCTGGAGATACGTTGGCGTAAGTGCTTTGTGAATCAGGGCCAGAGCCTCATCCACAAATACCACAAAAGACTTCAAGCTGTCATTGATGTTAAAGGGGGCAATACACAGTATTAAGAACTGGGGTATGCAAACTTTTTATCCGGTTCTTTTGGGTAGTTGCCATTATGATTTAAAAAGAGTAAACACAGTTGATTGATAATTAATGGCTTCAGCCAAACACCAACCATGAGTGAAAGAAATGTTTTTGTGTTATCATTCATATTCTCTGAAAAATGGCCAAGAAATCAGAAATTCTGCCAGGGGATGTAAACTTATAAACACAACTATAAATTTATATAAACTTTGGCCCAGATTCACATACAATTAGATTCGCGTAGAGTATCAGAAATACTCTACGCCGCCGTATTTTACCTGGCTCTACGTGGAATCCCGGTAGATTTTGTCCAGTGAACTACGGCGGCGTAGTGTATTTCTCCCGGCGCAAGCCATCTACACGAGTAGGGGGCGTGAAGCATTTAAAATAGGCACGTTCCCGCGGCGATCGAACTGTGCATGCTCCTTTTAGAAATTTCCCGCCGTGCATTGCGCGAAATCACGTTGTTACGTCATTCGTTGTTTGAGTAGCGTCGTTTATGGACATTCCTATTCCCGAACGAGTTACGTAAAAAAAAAAAAAAAAAAATTTAATTTGACGCGGGAACGGCAGCCATACTTAACATGGGCTACGCACCGTTAGACCAGCAAATAGCTGGTCTAACAGTACGTAGCAAAAAAATGACGTAAGCGATTGCGAAGACCACTCGTATCTTCGTGGATCGCCGTAAAAAGTCATTTGCATATCCCGACGCTGAAAACGATGCGGACTCCTCCCAGCGGCCGGAAAAATATCGCAGCGTAGATCCGAAGGCTTACGAAGACGTAAGCCTCTCGGATCGAAGCCCGAAGCCGCCGTATCATGGTTTGAGGATTCAAACTAGTGATACGGCGCGCAAAATTTGAAATTACTCCTGTCTAACACCAGTTAGACAGGCGTAATCGCTCTGTGAATCTGGGCCTTTGTGTGTAATATATATATATATATATATATAATATATATATATATATATATATAAAAACAAACAAGTGGGATTACTGCACTTAAAAGAATTATTGTAGAAAAAACATCAATTCATCAATCGATGTTTTTTTTTTCTACAATAAAATCTTTTAAGTGCAGTAATCCCACTTGTTTGTTTTTCTATATATTGCCTGTGGAAGGGCCTGATTGCAACATTGGATCGAGTGCACTTCACCCTCAACACGTGTTCTATCGATCTGTATATGTATGTATGTATGTATGTATGTATATGTGTATGTGTGTATATATATATATATATAAATTTTTTTTTAACACTTCGTGTTCCCTACATTACCTCTCTGCAGGAACTGGTGGCATAAGTATAAGATACTTTACTGCTATGTAATTAAGAGATTAGTGTTGTGCCGTATTATACTGACTTGATTTTTTTTGGTTGTATCCCACAGCTGGACATGGAGAATTGAGATTTGACAATGTACGTGTGCCTAAGGAAAACATACTCCTCGGCAGAGGCAGAGGATTTGAGATTGCACAGGGCAGGCTGGGTCCAGGGAGAATACATCACTGCATGAGACTTGTTGGACATGCAGAGAGGTGTCTAACTCTCATGAAGCAGAGGGTGAGTTTCGCTAGATGGTTACAAAGCCTGTCAAAATTTTGGGCAAACCAAATGGTTTAAACAAAGCCTCCCTTTTGGTCAGTAAAGTCACCAATCATATCAAGCCTGGATATACCGAATATTTATTTTGACATGAGGTTTTACCTCTGATAAAGTATTTGTTTCTCCAAATGCTTAGTATAAATTGCCTAAGTTTGTGACAGAATTATTTTAAAACCAAACAGACTTTTTGAGCTTACAGTACATGGATGCAAAAGGTGGCGAGTAAAGAAATTGGAGTAAAGGCTGTGTAAGATACAATGGGGGTTATTTACGAAAAGGCAAATCCACTTTGCTCTACAAGTGCACTTGGAAGTGCAGTCGCTGTAAATCTGAGGGGTAGATCTGAAATGAGGGGAAGCTCTGCTGATTTTATCATCCAATTATTTGCAAGCTAAAATGCTGTTTTTTATTTTCCTTGCATGTCCCCCTCAGATCTACAGCGACTACACTTGCATTGCATTTGTAGTGCAAAGTGGATTTGCCTTTAGTAAATAAACTCCTATATGTTTCTTCTATGACTCTCTTGGGACACTTGGCAAAATGTTAGAAAACTATAACTGTGAGCAAATCTGTTTCCCCTTTCAGATCATGAATATTATGTTTCTTAGGTTAAATCAAGAGTTGCTTTTGGCAAACCCTTAGCTGAACAAGGAACAATTCTTGCAGATATTGCGAAATCCAGAGCAGAAATTGAGCAGGCGAGGCTGCTGGTGCTAAAAGCTGCATATCTTATGGACACTGTTGGCAATAAGGTATTATACTGTATATTTATACTGCTTTTATAGTTTTTTTTTTTTTTAAGTCACTTGTCATTGTCAAACGAGCTACATACAAGCAGAAAGAAGTAGCTGAACAGAAAATTATTGTGTCTCCAAAATTGCTTCAGAGCCTCATTCCCAATTACACATCCCTATAGGAGTATATGAGTTACATGTCTTATTAGGAACAACAGTTTGATGATGATAATATTAATGATACATTGGCGATATTTCCTCTTTACATATGCAAAATTAAGTATTTTTTGGCTTTGATTTACAATTTAAAATCATAATTTAAATGTACAGTAAAATTATATTAAATGGTCAGGTCACTGAAAATGGACATTCTAGGTAGAGCCGGGTAGTCAACCACATTGGCTTCAAATTAGTCTTGGATGCTTCAACTGTACGGTCTTCCTACAATGCTTCCCCTATTCCTGTCCACCTTTCTGTTTTCATTGTTATGTATAATATAATATGATGGAACAGCTGAATGTAATGGTTCTATGTTTTTTTTTACCTGTATTACTTTTTGTCTAGGAAGCAGCTTTGGAAATTGCCTTGATCAAAATGGTAGCACCATCTATGGCCCAAATTGTAGTGGATCGAGCAATTCAGGTAAAGTCAGTCCATCCGTCTTTATGCAGCACACATCTATTTCTAGGCATGATTAATAGCTAGGCCAGCCCTACATGGGTAGGCATCTTAGAACAATGATCTTGGTCAAAGCTCTGACTATGCTTGCATCGTAGGGGCCTGTCATGACTTATATCCACAACCAGGCATTTTTTTGTGGCATATATGCATCAAATGGTCTAGTTTTATGTGGGGAATATAAAGTAAAGATTTCTGAAAGACCATGGACATTTCCAGTATGTTGGAAAATATTTGTGAGCGATAAAGGGCACCTGAATTTCACAGATCTTATTATTGAACTCAAGTTATCTCTTATGTGGCCTGTGATGCTGAAAGCGTTTTGTAAAGGTTAACTTTTTTCTTCCTTTTAATAATAAACATGTTATACTAACCTTAGCCCCAAACCTCTTCTTCTCGGGTCTTCCACTGGCGCTCTCAGCTCCTCTTCTTCACCGTGCACCACTATAGGGGGCCGCATCCTATGGGGGCGCAACCTGCAGGCTTGATCCCGAACCAGGCTGTGTGCATCCATTAACACTGGAGGTACTGCTTGGCAACGCCCACCCCTGCACTCACTCCTCACAGGATTTGATTGACAGCAGCATAAGCCTATGGCTCCCGCTATTGCCTCTGTCCTGTGAATGCAGGAAAAAAAGAGGATAGGGCCACTGCAGATGAGCACAGAGCTGGTACAAGTGTGGGCACAAGTGAGTATTTAGGAGGAGGGGGAGAGGAGACACAAATACTAGGACATTTTTTTTATCATAAAGTGGTTGTAAACCTCAGCCATGAAATGTGAACAAAGCATATCTTTCTATAGTGTGTACTTGTCTCAATCCAGAGCGCTAAGTGTAATTTCTGTCTTCTGCCTCCTCCCTCTCCTCTGCTATCTTCACAGGTCACTTCTGACAGGTTTTTCTAACACCAAGAGCTAAAAAGGTGACAGGGGAGGGAGCTCCATCACACAGCCTTTGAATGGCAGCCTCAGCTCTGTTCATGTGTGTTGCTTGAAGGAGGATGTGCCCCTTCTCTCTAGTCAGCTATCGGCTCTCCTCACTGAGCTCTGCAGAATATAACTTTAGCTCAAACCCCCCCCCCCCCCCCACCCACTTTCTGAAAGCTCAGACAAACTGTATATGGAGAGGAGAAGACTCTTGCCTTTACAATCACTTGAAGTCTGTTATCTGGCTTGCAAATATAAAGACATGTATAGCTACTTATATATTCAAATATTGTGAATAGCTTAAAGTCTAACTTTGGCTTGTTTTAAATACCTGTCATCCACTCACAGTACCTTTACTGCTAGTGGGCAGAACAGCCATGCACCACGACATACCCGTATGTGGTGTAGTTCCTGCTTTATCCACTTAAAGACCGCCTCCTGCACATATACGTCAGCAGAATGGCACGGCTGGGCACATGCACATACAGGCACAAGCTCTGTGGCTGCGGGATTCGCAGACCCGATCACCGATGGAGTCCGGTGATCGGTCCCCGGAGCTGAAGAACGGGAAGAGCCGTGTGTAAACGCTATAAATTTTGCGCAAACCAACCGATAAACGCTTATTGCGATTTTTTTTTTTTTACCAAAAATATAGAAGGATACGTATCGGCCTAAACTGAGGAAAAAAAATATGTTTTATATATTTTTGGGGGATATTTATTATAGCAAAAAGTAAAAAATATTGCATTTTTTTCAAAATTGTCGCTCTATTTTTGTTTATAGTGCAAAAAATAAAAACCGCAGAGGTGATCAAATACCACCAAAAGAAAGCTATTTGTGGGGAAAAAAGGACACCAATTTTGTTTGGGAGCCACACGACCGCGCAATTGTCTGTTAAAGCAACGCAGTGCCGAATCGCAAAACCTGGCCGGGTCCTTTAGCTGACTAAAGGTCCGGGTCTTAAGTGGTTAAAGACGTGTACAGGCTGTATACCTGCTGATGGCCGGCTGTGGCCAATCACAGCACAGATCTGTGTGTTTGTAAATACAGGCTCTGACTGGATTTCTCCCTGCTGTTCATAAATGAATGCAAGGAGAGAAACCCAGCCAGATCAGTGAGTAAAAGCAGTGCACTTGTTAGGCACACAATCAAAAGTGTTTGTTAACCCCCCCCCCCCCCCCCCCCCAAAAAAAAATCCTGTTCCCTTAAAGCATGTTATACAGCATAGTGCTTGTGCTGTGTCATTTGGCCCCCTGTAACACCTGAAATACCTTGCTGATCCTGACTGGCAATGCCCTCCCCTCTGTAACCTGACCACGGTGTATCATGGCTGCTGAGCCCTGACACCATTGTCAGTTTGTGTGCCTGCATCATCTGCAGCCCTGCTCTGTCCTTCTCTGTGCTCCTCCTCTCACTGACTGTCAGCTCCATGTCCATACTGCTGTTCTCTCCACCCCTTTAGCCTCCTGCTGCTCAAATTATGGTTAACATTACACTATTCTCTCTATGTATTCCTGTAATGTGCTCTGTTGCTATGCCTTATAAAAAAATAATGCTGCTAAATACCTGTTTCAGAGCGCTGATCGGTGGTCACATGATCCGCCCCTTCTCTCGCATGACAGCTGCAGGGGGCGGGGCCTGTTCATGAAGGGGGTAAAACCTTCTGGAGGTCAAGTGGTTAAAGCTGGCTCTATGCTTCATAAGTTTAATTAATAAATAAGTACAATGTATTCATGCCCTTAGTAGCAAACATCAGTTATTCTACATGGCAGCAGTTCAGTGTTTGAAGGCAGTTGTAATAAGCTAAATAAAAGATGATATGACTAATTTTGCAGTATGAAGAGTTTGTCCTGTAAATCTTGAGTAGGATTATAAATATATAAAATAATATTGATTTGATGAGCCATTTGTTTATATATGTCTTATTTTATTCCTTAGGCTTTTGGTGCTGCAGGCCTCAGCAATGATTTCCCTCTGGCTCAGTTTCATGCCTGGGCAAGGGCATTACGGTTGGCAGATGGACCCGACGAAGTTCACCGACTGACAGTAGCTAAAATAGAAATGAGGCATTAAAACGTAATTGTTTTCTATGTCATATGAAGATCAGTTTGTTTATGTTCACTCCAATCTGTGATTGGTGAAATTATCACACTGTGATCAGTGATTAGGACATTTTCCTCATGTAGTGAATATCCACTTTCAAACATTACAACGGGTAGGTGTGCATGAATGTTTGAGATTTGTTTAAAATAGATTTGCAATAAATCTATTTCTGAAATATTTGCTTGGCATTGACTTGTATGGAGGAAAACAAAGCCCTAACTAACCCCAGCCGGATTTTTAAGGACCGTTATGGCTAAAAAATATTGTGTTCTGATACAATGATAGTGTTAAGTATATTCCTTTTATGTTATATTACATGCCTATTTATATTTGTATTCCAGTTTTACATGCATTTATATACTGCATCAGTGCAGCCCATAATCTTTTATCTGTTAGCTGGTGATTCTGGAACACCCCACTTGCTGCCTCTAAGCCCAGGTTCACACTGACTGAAGCCATGATTTCACTCCCGCATGTCGGTCCTGATTTCAGCTGCGATTTCACAGACATCTGTGCAGGTTTCTGGAAATCGCAACCTGAAAGTACTACATAAACTACTTTTTGAAATCGGTGCGGTGCCGCAAATGCCACGTCGCACCGATTAGGACGGTTCCATTGCCAGCAATTTCTGCAGATTTGGCTCATACACAGAAAACAATACCTCCACACAGCCACCAATCAGATTCAGACCTGCTTTGGAATTTGACATGTCACTGGCAATGCGGGAAACAGAAATAGTGGATATTACACATATCGGAAAAAGTCTGAATAACATAAAGTGAGAGAACATTTTGACTTAGCATTGTTATTCTGTTTACTGGGTAGTACTAGCAGCTGAATTGAATT
This sequence comes from Rana kukunoris, assembly GCA_029574335.1. NCBI lineage: Eukaryota > Metazoa > Chordata > Amphibia > Anura > Ranidae > Rana > Rana kukunoris. Next base: position 185,855,988 of record CM056049.1, read on the forward strand.
GTTTTTTGAACCATGTGAATAAAAGGAAATCATTGTAAGCACCGTGTCCCTATCCCTGTCACTGTTATTTCTGCTGGACAGCTTGGTCTGCAAGTAGATGTGGAGAAATATATTATTACAGGCATGTGAAACACAATAAATAATATGCTGATTATCATTACGTGTACTGACCACATACAGTAATCAGAATGCAATATTTTTTTAACAATTGTTCCTTTAAGAAGGATTTATCACTTTTTATTTAATATTATTGAAATACTTTCTCCCACCCCCCTAGGTGGGAGCTGCAATGTCAGACAGGGCGTTCCCCTTGGAGTACAGCCATCCAACACTGCAGCTAGCAAGGAGCCAGCTGTTTGCTTTGTAGCTCTTGCCTCCATTTTCAATCACTTGCTTAAAGCAAACTTAGGCAAGAGAAATGCATTCTTCTTGCCTTTGGCAAGTGCTGGTTGCTGGAGACAGGCTCTCTCTAGTAAAGCAGCCATTTTTCTGATAGGTACGGTATTAGGTGGGGGGCGACTTTCTTGATATTGCAGCTACTGTTATAGGCAGGGCCAGTGCTATAACTAGGCAACCGCCTAGGGCGCACTGCTGCCTAAGGCGCCTGGCCACTGGTGTTCCTACTCTGTTCTCTCTGCAGCAAGCAACTAAGTCTCAGCATTAGCAGGCAAATTAATGGAAGCAAGCACACATTCATTGATAGGCACTGGTAAAGCTGCATTTGATGGGTTCTGGAATGGCTGCATTTGATGGGCGCTAGTAGGCTGCATTGATGGGTGCTGGTGAGGCTGCATTTAATGGGTGCTTCAATAAAAAAGTGGGAGTATACATGGGCAGGGCAAAGGGGGCGGAGTAAGAGGTGGAACCAGGGGGGGGGGGGGGAATTAGGTTTCACCTAGGATGTCAAAAATCCTTGCACCAACCCTGGATATATACAGGTGAAACTCGAAAAATTTGAATATCAACACAGACTCTGGAAACTTCACACTGGACTTCAAGCATCTTGCAGTGTGTGCCTCTCCATTCTTCCTCCATACTCTGGGTCTTTGGTTTCCAAATGAGATGCAAAATTTGCGTCTTACCTGGTCTGTTTTTCTTTATCCCAGGTAGGACGCTTCTGACATTGTTTGTTGTTCAGGAATGGCTTGACAAGAGGAATACGATATTTGATGCCCATGTCCAGGATCCGTCTGTGTGTGGTGGCTCTTGATGCACTGACTCCAGCCTCAGTCCACTCCTTGTGAAAGTCCCCAACACTTTTGAATGGCCTTTTCCTGACAATCCTCTCCAGGCTGCGCTCATCCCTGCTGCTTGTGCACCTTTGTCTTCCACACTTTTCCCTGCCACATAACTTTCTATTAATGTGCTTTGATACAGCACTTTGGGAACATCCAACTTCTTTTACAGTTACCTTTTAATGGACAGTGTCAATGATGGTTTTCTGCACAACTGTCAGGTCAGCAGTCTTTCCCATGATTGTGATTCCTACTGAACCAGACAGAGACCATTTAAAGGCTGGGGAACCCTTTGCAGGTATTAAGGCTTAATTAACTGATTAGAGTGAGACACTAAGCCTAGAATAATGCACCTTTTCACAATATTCAAATTTTCTGAGATTGTGGATTTGGGGTTTTCATGAGCCTTAAGCCATAATCATCACAATTATGACAAATCACGATCACGCTTGAACTAACTTGCTTTGCATGTAATGATCTCATATATTAGTTTCACCTTTTAAGTTGCATTAGTGAAATTAGTGAACTTTTGCACGATATTAATTTTTTTTTCGAGTTTCATCTGTATATTTGCTATACCGACAAAGCTCTAATTACTTACATTATGTAATGTTTTAATATGCACCGGCTAGCTAAGCTTCTGCAATAATTTTAATGTTCAAAGCAATATTGCATGAAATAAGTTTGTACCTTTTGATTCCTCTGTGTACTTTTCAGTCCTTTCTCTCTCTCTCGGCCAAATTTTCAGAAGAGAATTTGACTTTGTACTTTTGGCATCTACTTGGAGATATTAAACAAATGGAAATCATGAATGAGGTTTATGCAATTGTTTTAGCTAGTTACAATGTAATGAAAATATAAATTATATATTTTGTATTCAAGTTTTTTAAACAGAAATGTTTTGGTTTGTAATGTGATCTGGTTATATTTTATATAATTTGATGAATTAAATAAAAGCAAAGAGAAATGAGAAGTTTTATTTCACGAATGCATGGTGGAATAAAAACCGAGAACACACCTATACACATGACAATTTGAATCTATCTAATTTCTGTATAATAGGAAATTACATTTTTGGAGATTAAATTGGCATATAATTAAAGTGGTTCTAAAGCCTGTGCATTTTTTTTAGCATAATACATTCCCTGCATTAGGGTAAAAAATGGCCCAGTGTTTGTATTCCCCCTCACTCCCCTTTATGCTTACCTGAGCCCTATCTCAATCCAGTGCTGTGGCAATCTGCAGCAGCTCTGCTCTCTCTCTGCTCACAGAGGCATCAGTGGGAGCCATTGGCTCCTGCTGCCGTCAATCAATCCCTGTGATAGGGGGGTGGAGCTAGCCACGCTTGAGATCGAGCCTGCAGCTGTGCCCCCATGGCAAACAGCTTGCTATGGGAACACACAAAAAAGATTAACGAAGGGCGCTGGCGGGGCACCCAAGAAGAGGAAGTTTGGGGATGTTTTGTGCAAAACCATTGCACAGAGAAGGTAAGTATAACATGTTTAATACAAAAAAAAAACACCTATACAGATGCTTGAAACAGCTCTGGAGCTCAGCTGGTTATTTCTTCAGATCCATTTCTCCATTAATGTATATGCACCTGAGGTTAGCCATTGTATAGGAATCCCTCTTTAAAGTAGATTTTAAAGGAGAAGATTCTGAAGAGTGGATGGGTGGTGACAGTCACATCACACTTGGAAAATCACTGAGAATCATATTTACAGACATGCTGCCATAGGCGTGAGGGCCTGATGGTGATAAGTTCACCAAAAGTGCACTAATCCTTTAAAATGAACCTGAACTATACTAACATTTGCAGATACTGAAGATACCTTGAGATGCATGCACATTTCTTCAGTTTTTCAAAATGCCCTGGGGGCCCCAAAGCATAAGAGGCTCTATTATGCAAATACTGACTAATCCCACTCCTTCCTCTGCTGTTTTACCATTGGCTAATGTGATGGATGGGCTGCCAGAAAGAGGAGACTCTAGAAGCAGAAGACTCGGAGAAGATGGCAGCGGTAGGCAATGGAGTTGCCACGTCAATGCTGGGGCCTCCTTGTTAGTGAGGAAGATTCCTATTAAATTGACGGGCCAATAAGTAGGTGTAAACGTGGCGAGCTGAACTTCTATAGAAAGCGATGAGATTGTGTATCATTTCAGCTCCCTAGATCTCTGGATTTACTGATACTAAGCAGTATTCATTGGGGGTAATTTTTGTGTTTTAAATCTTGTGTTTAACCAAACTGTCTACGTGGTGTACAGCACTACAGATCAGGCATGTAAATCATTAAAGTATAACTAAAGGCAAAACTTTTTTTTTTTTTTATATGGTGTGAGGGCAGGGCCTGAGTGGGACTCATTTTCAGCCCTGGAGTTTCATGCCTTAGACCAGCCCACTTTAGTTCACGACATTACATTTAGGAGTGCGTTTTGTACAGAGTGCGAGGTTCAGGAGTGCATTACGTACAGAGTGCGTGGTTCAGGAGTGCGTTACGTACAGAGTGCGTGGTTCAGGAGTGCGTTACGTACAGAGTGCGTGGTTCAGGAGTGCGTTACGTACAGAGTGTGTGGTTCAGGAGTGCGTTACGTACAGAGTGCGTGGTTCAGGAGTGCGTTACGTACAGAGTGCGTGGTTCACAGAGCGCGTTGTTCAGGAGTGCGTGGTTCAGGATTGCCTTACATGCAGAGTGAAGGGTTCAGGTTTGCTTATGTACAGCGTGGAGGTGTGCATAAATCACAGGCCAGTTTATAACTTCCCTGTACCAAGCTCTGTCCCCAAATTTCTCCTGCCCCACACAGTGCAGTGCAGAGCGCCCCTCTCTCTCTCTTTTCCCGACCTTTTTTTTTTCCCCTGTCTAGTGCAGAGCAGAAGTACTGTACCTTACCTTACCCCATGTCAGGCTGCCGGTGTGGGCTTCGGGAGATGCTGCAGGTGCGAGGGTGGAGTGTGCATACCCCACCCCCCCTTCTCTGACGCCCGCATTAAACGGCCGGTGATTGGCCAGACCGGGTGCATGTCATACCAGAGGCCTCTGCTATGACATGCACCCGGTCTGGCCAATCACCGGCCATTTAATGCGGGCATCAGTCACTCCCTCCCCCTGGCCAAGTATGTGTAAGCCCCATGTATGTAGCGTAAGTGCCAGTGCTGGGACAAGGCCATTTGGTGCCCAGGGTGAAGATGGCAAACTGAGCCCCTCCCCGTTTGATGGGCACAGTGGCGACAATTGATGGCACAGTGGCTGCGTGTGATGGGCACAGTGGCGACAATTGATGGCACAGTGGCTGCGTGTGTTGGCACAGTGGCTGCATGTGATGGCACAGTGGTTGCGTTTGGTGGCACAGTGGCTGCGAGTGATGGCACAGTGGCTGCGAGTGATGGCACAGTGGCTGCGAGTGATGGCACAGTGGCTGCGTTTGGTGGCACAGTGAGGCTGCAATTATTGGGGGGGGTTTTTTAGTTAGAGAAGACAAGCTCAAAATAACACCAAAACATTTTTTTCTGCCATTTTTTAATTAAAAAAATGATGGTCACCTCAGTCCAACTGGACTGAGGTGACCATCAGTTTTTTAATAAAAAAAATGGCAGAAAAAAATGTTTTGGTGTTATTTTGAGCTTGCCTTCTCCAACCCCACCCCCCATCCAATACAGTAAATTAATAGTTTTCTTACTTTGTATACACTTTAACTGTAGGCGCAGGCTGAGCTGAGGCTCCTCATGGCCTGGGCTTCTTTTCTTGCCGCCGACACAGCTCCCTGCACGAGTCCTCCTCCTTCTCTCACCTCGCTCTCGCCTCCGGCGTGACGTCACGCGGCGCGCACGCCAGGAATGAACCAACTCTCCTCCATGGGGGGGGGGGGGGGGTTGGCGAGGAAACGCACAGCCTGGCTGTGGAGTGACAGGCAGCAGTGAGTCGGCGGCTCCGGCGGGGCGGGCGGCAGCCGCATGCAGTTTCTAAAGTGACTGCACTGCGCTGCCTGTCTAACACACTACCGGCCCGCAACCCGACCAGCCCACCGGGATTTTTCCCGGTTCTCCCGATGGGCCACTCCGGGCCTGTGTGAGGGGGTTAGCCCGGCAGCGGGTGTATGTGACCCCTGGAAGAGTTCAGCGCACAAAAAAAGTTTAGGCACAGCAGACAGTGGTAGGAGGGAAACAAAAAGGTGCAGTTTTATTTGAACTATATAAAAAAAAAATATGACAGAAAACAAAAGAAATACAAAAATAAATCCTGGTCAACTTGACCTACTCGCTATACACATTGGTGTCCCTAACTACCAACTGGGTACAGCCTTGTGCTGCCCCAGTCCCTGACTCCCTGCTGTTTAAATCTCTTAGCAATAGCCGCACAGGCTTGGACTCACCGCACAGGCTTCACACTCCCAGACTATCCACGCAGATCTGATTCCAGGTTGGAGCATCTCTCTTAGCATGCTGGGAGTTTTTGTAGAGGACCTGACGAGCCCACCTAATTCAGCTGTGCTCATCAAGTCCTCCCAGCACTCCCCCTAGAGGTACAAACTGGCATAAAGCCTGAACCTAGGAGATATATATACAGCATCTTGGATGCAACCTGGGGATTTAACCTGCCTACTGTCAAAATGGATCGAGTTAAGATGGATTAGAACACCTGTCAGTTTTCATTGCTGTCTGTGTGTCTTTTGAGGAGATGCACCCTCTCTATCTATTTGTCCTGTTTACCATTATCAGTGAAAGTAAAAGGTTGTCCCCAGAAACGTAATAGAGGGGAAATCTTCCCGAAGGGGAAACTAGTTTTGGTGACCTGGGGGGTCCCCAAGAATTCCCTTAATTTGTAGGGATTTCCTCTCACCTGTTTGGCTATGGTAAATCATTGCGTAAATCTCCACAATGGGACACAGATGGCAGAAGAAAACTCTGACGGGGTTATAACCTACCCTTGCGCTATCCAAAATGGAAAAAATAAAATGTGTCTATAGTTACTTTCTAACAAAACTATTGCTTTTTTTAGCCTAAAGCTCTTGCTTTAAAAGTTTTACTTCGTATTGGTGCAGTAGTGAAAGTTGTGCCGTCTTAAAATCTTCAAATACACATATTCGCTAGCACACCACGGATTGTCCATTATATCCACATTTTTTATTGAAGAATGATCACATCACAAAAGACATGGTGCAATGTTTCAGAGACATGCAGAACCCTTTTCGTCAGGCATGTGATGTCTCCATGTGATCTCTCCAGTTTCTTTTAATAATCGACCTGATATGTATAGAAAAATTAGTAATAAAATGACACACTACACCAGACTTAAAGCGGAGGTTCACCCTTAAATCTCTATATACTGTTATATCGAGCATACTGCTGACATCAACAGTATGCTGGATTTTTTTTTTTTCGGGCTGTACTTAAGTTTTTTTCTTATTTTCACCCGACTTCCGGGTTCTCGATCCCCCCCGGGGAGTAGGCGTCACATAAATGATTGACGTGCGGGTAAAGCGCGTCATCGCCTTCCGAAAATATCTGACAGGGACTCGGCACTTCATGGCGCCTGCGCAGTCAGCTCTACACGGCAAGCGCCGTATAGCCCTGTAAAGAGCCGAGTCCCCGTCGGATATTTTCGTAAGGCGATGACGGGCTTTACCCGCATGTCAATCGTCTCCTGGGAGGATCATCACTCACTCCCAGGAGACATTGCGCAGAGCTCCCCGTCAGGGAAAGGAGCGACACGCCCACTCCCCGTAAGGAAGAATACCCGGAAGTGCGGCTGAAGACAGGTAAGTGTACACATTGAAAAAAAAAATTACAACGCTACAAGCCTTTATTAAGGCTGCAGATAGGTTAGCAAAAAAGTTAATTTTGAGGGTGAACCTCCGCTTTAAAGCAACACTAAAGATAAAAAAAAAAAAAAATAACAACAATACATGTTATACTTCGAATTTCAAAAGAATTTTCTTTCGAAAATCGTATGAAAGAATTTACGTACGAATTTCGCACCATTAGTGGGCTGCGGCACCTGCTCATTTTTAGTGCGGCAATCAATTTTGAGGAATCGAACATGTTGGAAATTTTTTGAAAAACAAAAAGATTTTCTAATCAATGATGGGAGAATCGTGTGAGGAATGTAATAGAAAAAAAATGCACATGTGCAAGAAAAGAAAATTCCCGGAGACAAAAGTATATTCCCTGCCACGAAAATTCTTTTCTGTAGCAACATGAAGGCTTGGTCAGCCAAATTTCGAAAATCAATGGTGGCATCATCGGATCACAAAAAAAAAACTTTCTGATTTTGAAAAGAAAATTTGTTCGAAATGTGACTGTGTATGGCCTGCTTTAGGGTCTGTTCTTTTAAGCCTCAGGAGAAGGTCCCTATCCATCATAAGAATGAGTCAAATGAGGGACCATTGGGAGGCACAATGATGCCCATTAACCCTACTGATACACCAGTGCCACGTGACATGTCCCAAAATCAATTGATATTAAATTACAAAGGGGTTTGAACCATAGTTTATGGAATTTACAGGCATGACTCCCAACAGTTAAGTGAAATACAAAATCTTTATTGATACATAATAACATTCACATAAAAAAAACAGCTACATTTAAAACCATAGTAGCATTAAGCACAAATTGTAGAAGGATATGATGGGCCAAAATTTGTGGAAATTATGATCTTTCTGTGTTCCTCAATGAATGAAGAAAAATAACATCTTTGTACTTACTGTAAAAGCCTTTCATCAATGGAGGCAGGTACCCCCCCATCCCCTTGTTATTGGTCTTATGTATGGCTTACTCACATATCTGAGGAATTAACATTTAAGGCAGGGTTATATGGCTTAAAGGGGTGGTTCCCCTAAAAAGAAACTTTTAACATTGCATTTCTCTTCTTAATTACATGTAGAATCGGCTGGTAGTTTTAAAAATATCCGTACATACCATTTTCTTCATGCAGCCTCACCGCAGGTTACGGGTATGATGGTTGGGGACAGGCATCCGATCGACGCATACAGCGCGTCACGAGATGCCGAAAGAAGCCGAACGTTGGTGCGGCTCTATACGGCGCATGCGCACCAACGTTCGGCTTCTTTCGGCATCTCGTGACGCGCTGTATGCGTCGATCGGATGGCTGTCAATCAAGTAGCCACGCCCTACCCCGACCGAGACTACATGCCGAAAATGGTATGTACGGATGTTTTTTTTTTAAATACCAGCCGATTCTACATGTAATTAAGAAGAGAAATGCAATGTTAAAAGTTTCTTTTTAGGGGAACCTCCCCTTTAATGATTTTTTCTGTTTGCCACTGTACAAACCTCCTAATGTTTAACCCACAGGTCTAAGAATTACTATATTCGTGTGCCCTTCAATGGACTTCACAAAACTGATTGTATTTGTGGCCGACTTATGCCGCGTACACACGTCGTTTTT